>UELW01000223.1:9572215-10032522 GCA_900490495.1 Danionella dracula
TCGTTGAGAGAGATTGTCCCTTCTCTCGCTCTCTTCTCTCGCTACTCTACTCACCCCCCTCTCACTCTGTTTTCTTTCTTTCTCTCTCTCTCTCTCTATCTCTCCTCTGCTCTCTCGTCCCTCTATCTCTCTCTCTATCTCCTCTCGCTCTCTCTGTATTTCTTTCTTCTCTCTCTCCTCTCTATCTCTGTCTTCTTTCTTTCTCATCTGTCTCTCTAGACGAGAGAGAGAGGGAACGAGCGACGAGAGCGAGAGGCGAAGAGAGGGGAGACACACGAAAAAACAAAGGAGAGCGAGGGAAGCGAGACAAGCAGAGAGAGAGAGAGAGGGGGAAAGAGGGGCGAAGAACAAAAAAGAAAAAAGTAGCGCGAGAGAGCAGGGAGGAGGGAGGGAGAGAGCGGAGGGAGAGAAAGGAAAAAAGAAGAGAGAGAGCGAGAGATGAGAAATAGAGAGATGAGGGAAAAAAGACAAGAGAAGGAATCTCCCAACAAGCTATATCTCTCACGCTTCTAGCCCCCGCACAATCTCTCTATGCTCTCTCTCTTACCTCTCTCGGTCTTCTCTCTCTAGAGAGAGGGAGGGAGCGGGAGAGGAAAAGGATAGAGGGAGAGGAAACATATCAGATCACAAGGGAGAGCTCCCCCCCTCTATCTTTCTCTCCCCTCTCCCCCCCCCCCTCTCGCGCTCCCCCCCCCCCTTCTCTGTGTCCCCTCAGTGTGTTTACACAATTTCGCCACTGAGGGTCTCTATAAGCCCACATTGTAAAATGATGGCTTTCGTTAAGCATTTCAACTTAACTAAGGATTCTATTACTCTGCCTACATTAAAATAGATAGAAAGGTTTACACTAAACGGGTTTGTTTTCAAATACTGATCACACATTTTCCTGAATCTTTGTAATTTGCAAAGAAAATCATCCAACTAGCAGACGGGGAATGAGGAGATGTGATTAGACTCATGATTATTGCATATCATGCACTGAGCACAATAAAATGCATTTCTAAGTTGACAGTTGTACTGTGTTGGCGGGGGTCCAGCATCTGCCTCAAAGATCAAACTATCCCCTTCACACAAATAGATCCATTTTGTGGCCTGTGCAAGGTTTCTCCATTCCGTTGAATTTCCAGTTGTGTCTGTGGTGAACCACGCTTGTAGTTAGTTATAGAGTAACAAAAATAAAACACAACTTAATGTTCTGAGAGTCTAAGAAGTGCTCCTCTTGCAGAAAACTTTCAGAGCTTGCCTTCAGAAGGTGTCAGGACAGCGGTGTAGGCCTGTGTGTGTGAAGCAGAAGAGCGCAGCATATGCGGAGGGTGACAGAGCACAGCGATGTTCAATATTAATGACAGAGCAATGGCTTCTTCCTCACAGTGACAGAGCTGAATAATGTTCTACTTATAGAAACAAGGAGGAGCAGAAGAGTCCCCCATTGGCAGAATCACCATAGGGCTGCTTAAAAGACAGAACATTCCTGTACACTATTGAGTGTGTCAAAATAAATAAATACATAAATAAAGGATGGAGAAAAATATGTCACAGCCGTTACCTATGTATTTGTATAAAAATGTTATCACTGCAGAACAATCAGCTGACCTCTGCTTGAAGACTTTCTATGATATAAAAAAGTTGAACACATCACACCAGTCCTCATGCATTTAAAACACTTTACATTCAGACTGAAACTCATCTATTTAAGAGTGTGTTTATAACTGAGTACTGCTGTCCGAAACAGGGCTGCTTTAACAGTCTTTCTTCCTAAACGGTTTTGAATGTTTTGTCTTCTGTTTTATAAAATGTGCTATAAAAATAGCATTTCCTTGCCTTGACTATAGCAGAGAAAGGATGTAAAGAATAAGTAAAAAAACACTCCAGCTTTGTCTGCCGTCCTTTTAGCATCGCTGGGAACAGATCATTGAGGTGGATTAGACCAGTAGCATCGTACAGTTTTTCACAGTTGCTAAGACAGTTTTTGCAATACATTTAACAAGTTTGCTTAACTCTTAACGCACCGAATCAGTTACAACACACAATTTGCAAAACAGTTCATTTCATTCTCAAAACCCCCCATTGTAAACAAAACTCCAAAACTAATTTTCAAAATAAAATAATACAGTTTTCAAAACACTAACACATGTTTTCTTCCGATAGCAACATTTAGTCAATCATAACATATTGAGAAAAAAATGGCTTTAAAATGACATAGTTTTGGTGTTGGTGGAGCTCGAGTGTAAAAGAAGTTCAAGCATTTGAAATTTGTCTTAACTGAATGTGTTTTGTATCAAAGCAACAAAAAATTGTAGAGCCTACCTAGACCAATGTTGTGCTAATTGTGTTAAGAGTTTAGGAAAGTTGTTAAATGTATTGAAAAAACTGTCTTAGCAATTGTGAAAAACTGTAATCCCAGCAAAAGATTCTCTAGTCACAAGCTTTTCTGTCTTTCCAAACTGGAATCTTCTTTAGCTACATTACGCTCTAAGACCAGTAGCAATGAAAAGTAGATTTTATAGGTCAACCAAATGACTTTGTTTTTAGGAATAAATTCTGATTCTAGCATAATAATCTTGAAGTTTTGATGCGGTAACGTGAGCACATCAGGTGCATGATTATTAGAGATTAAGTTTAAAAAAAGGAAGTTACAAGCTACAGTACACTGTAAAAAAAATAATCACAAGGCTTGTATTTTTTTTATAAAAAAGTTGATGTTATCATTAAAAAGTAATGTGCATGTTTTATAAAATAATGTGCATGTTTTTGGTGTTTCTTATAAAGTATTTCACCAATAAAATAAAGAAAACAAATTACCAATTTCTTTAAGCAAATTCATGTTATTCTTAGACTTAATTTGAGGAACCAATTGCGAAAAAGATTGAGGAAAAAATTCTCCATAATTATTTTAAGAGAATTGGTTGAACTATCTGGTTTGGATTGAGACTGCCTTATAGTCAAACCAGGTGCATTGTGGGAGTATGGGATTTTATGTTTATTGCAGTAATAAGTCTGTTTATATTGTTGTGCTTGTGTTGTTAAGTGTGGTTTAGTGTTATACATGCGTTCGAGAACTAACATGTGTGTTATTAGCTTGTGTGAACTTATTTTTAGCTACCGATTTGCAGGTCATTAAAGATGCACATAATAAAAAGCGCTGTATGCAAATATAATTTAAATTGAAAAACTTCATAGTCCTGTTGGATGATGTCAAATTCACGGCTGATTTGAGATTTTTGACAAAATATTTAATTTGCCTTTCTGGGTATTGTACCATTTGACAGTGTTTGCTGTTTTGGTATATGAACTATACAACATGCATAAACAGTTAAACATTAAAATGCATATTCAAGTAAATTGCCTTAAATTATAAACGAAACGTTAGCATTATATGCTAAAACAAAATAATATGAATTTACTAATAATGTATAAAAAAAAGTACCTGGCTAATTAATTTTTACATGATTTAATTAAGTAGATTTTGCTAGAAAAAAAACAAGGCTTATAAACAGCTTAAAATTAATATGTTTGTAGTTAATTAATTAGTTTTTTTACACACTCTATTCAAGTAGATTCTGCAAAAAAATCAAGCCTTTAAATTTTCTTAATAATTGTTTGTGTAATATTTTTACCATATTGTTTTATGTAGATATCACATAACATTTTTTACAGTGTTTGCTAAAAATTATATTGTCAGGATAATGGCGGAACATATAAAAAATCACAGAAAATAGAGTTTTAGAACAAGTCTACCTCAAAAACCAAAGTCTTCTTTTCTCAGTTTCCAAGTTCTGCTTCCGTAATATTGCTTTCAGAATATAGAGAGCAAAAAAAAAAAAAAAAAAAAATATATATATATAATATTATATATATATATATATATATATATATATATATATATATATATATATATATATATATATATATATATATATATAATATTATATATATATACACACACGACAGTGACATCAGAATACTAGCTTGTCTATACTTTCTACTAATACTAATACTAAACTTTCATATATTTATACAGAACATTTTCCTCCAAAGGTATCAGCATTGAGTAGACTTTTGTTCCTAAAGAGCTTAATATGGCACAATGGCCATTCCATCTCTTTTCTCCCTCATTAATCCTTATTATACATCATTGAGGCTATGTGCTTGATGTATTTGTGTCGAAATAAAACATTTACAGTCATCTGAAACTTGTGCAATGTTAATTTCCTATGATAAATGGAATAACTTGCCCAGTTAGAGAATGACGAATAATCATTCTGGAAACTGAATGAGTCATTGTTGCTGCCATTATGAACTGCACATACTCTACAGGTCTTAGAAACCTTCCCTTGCCATTTAAGTGACATTTAGAAGTCTTTATTTTGAATCACTTCAAAAGCCTGTTGAAAAATTCAAGCTCAACATGAAAAGCGTGTATTGCAGTTGTACACCTCTGGTTCATACAAACGCTGTGCACTGAAGGATGTTTGTTTATAGTGCGGTGTTACAATAAGGTGAAGTGATAATGTAGAAAATGATTTTGTGATTCTTACAAATGCCTCCAATACGATACTTAGAAACTGTATAATTGGATTGTTGGATTGTTATAATGGCTATAATTTACATAGCAAACTCCATACAACTCCCACCTGCAAGACTCACAGACCCCTTAAAAGACTTTCAGCCAGACCAGACACCCTCCTTGAGGTCCTTTGCCTGAGAAGTCTATTTAAGTCTTTTATTTTCTTTTGAGTTTTTTATTTATATTTATTTTCTTTGGAGCCTATTTGCCTGTATCCCAGTCGAATTTGTTGCCCTTTTGATTTTTCCACTCTGAGAGTATAGTTTTCAGTTTCTCTTCCATCTGTGTTAATATTTTTTATTTTTTCATTACCGAGTCGTCTCTTGCATTTGGGTTCAATTTTCTTGCTTTCCCCAACAGAATTGTACTTTTGTCCATTTGATGTAAACATGAGCAGTAAAATAGCTGACATTAGGGATAAACTCATACCAACACACTATTTAAACAAACGAATTAATTAATAGTTTGTAAGTACTTAGCTTTTTCTAAGTTGTGAGTTATTTAGGATTGAGTTAAAGCTTACTTAATGCAATATTATGACCCTTAAACTAAGTGAAACCTATATGGGTACACTACTCAAATTAAAGTCAAATTCTTACCATTGTCTCTCATTTTAAGAGTGTAAAATACATTTTAAAATCCTCACATTTGCATCCAAATTATCAAGAGTACTAAATTCAACCCCCCTCAGTCCTTATTGACCAATTGGAAGATTAAACTGAACATCCTGCTTTCATGAATAATTTTTTAAATCTTCAAGCACACATACATATTAATATGATTCTTTTAACTGCTAGTCAATTAGTTTGTAAGAACACATTATATTTGTAAGAACACATTATAAATTATTTTAATAAAACACCGGTTTTCATTGCATCTAGGGAGAAAAAGGGAGACACTGGAGCCATGTGACTCTAAACAGGATATCCCAAACTTTATTTCCTGTGTAGAGGTGTAATAGGGGAGCAATCACAGTTAGTGGACGTCCATTTTATTAGATTGAGTGCAACAGAAAAATAAATCAAAACTAATCTTATTTTTAATTATTTGAATAGACATTGAAACAACAGAACAAAAACAAAACCATGTGAACCAGAGAGAGAGGAGAGAGAGAGGAAAAGAGGCAGGAGAGATATAGAGAGAGATGGAGAGAGAAAGAGGATAGAGAGAGAGATAGAGAGGAAGAGAGAAAGAAGAGGAGAGAGAGAGTGGAAAAGAGAGGAGAGAGATATATGGAGAGAGAGGGAGAAAGAGAGGGAGAAGAGAGCGAGGAGAAAGAGAACAGAGAGTAAGTTGAAGAGAGAAAAAGCAGAAAATAGAGGACAGACAGAAATGGAGAGAGAAGACGAGAGATGGGGAAGAGAGAGAGAAAAGGAGAGTGGGAAAGAGAAAGATGGAAAAAGAGGATGAGAGAGAAGAGAGAGGCAAGAGAGATATGGAGAATGAGAGAGAGAAATATGGAGAGAAGGGAAAGAGGAGAGAGATATGAAGAGAGAGAGAGAGAGACAGACAGACACAGAGAGAGAGAGAGAGGAGAGGAGAGAGAGAGTCAGCTTATACAAGCCCATGAGATATGGAGAGTGAGAGAGAAATATGGAGAGAAGGGAAAGAGGAGAGAGATATGAAGAGAGAGAGAGAGACAGACAGACAGAGAGAGATATGGAGAGTGAGAGAGAGAAATATGGAGAGAAGGGAAAGAGGAGAGAGATATGAAGAGAGAGAGAGAGAGAGAGACAGAGAGAGAGAGATAGAGGAGAGGAGAGAGAGAGTCAGCTTATACAAGCCCATGACAAGAGGACCGTGTAAGACACATAATGCCACAAGGCCACACACACTTGCATTAATATAACTCTCAGCGTAAGCTTACAGTGATCATAAACACACAATGATTGGAGCCCCTCGATCTGCACCAGACAGATAATAAAATCCTCACTTAGATTTGATATTACATACATTGCAATACATTCAGTCCTGCTTTGGCATGAGAGGTTTCTATCATGTTGGACACAATGCAGAAAACAGTGTTTTTTGTCTTGTTGTCCCGTAAAAATATATATTTAAAATGTAATAAATATCTCTTGCTGTTCAGACGTGTAACTCTTAACTGGTGATCGATTTATGGAGGATTGAACTGAGCTTAAGCAGTGAAACAGGGCTTATGCAAACAAGCTCATTTACAGGAAAACTAGACAAAACATTGTTAAAATAAAGATTGTTGCAGTGTTTGGCAAACCTTTAAACATGCTATAAATGTATACACCCTAATTAAGTGAAATGGTAACATTTAGAGAAAACGTACTGGGAAATCTTTAACTGTGCACCGTGATTGCCTTCAACATACACTCGACAATATTTCATTGACCACATTAATGCAAGATGTAAGTGGGGCCTTGGAATGGAAAGAACAAGAGAGACACACAGACAAACAAACGAGAAGATTCATATTAAACCCCTGAAATACTATCAAGTCCATCTGAGCAGTGAGGGGTTAGGGATGCAAGACATAGAGAAGGCAAAACTTCATGAACATTCTCCACATGGTTTACAGATACTTCCCAGATGCTTCGCTCATTTCTTGCAAGACTCGGAGCAAATAAATAACAAATCACATGTTCCCTTAATTCATATATATATATATATATATATACTGCATCAAAGCCGGCTCCAGACCAAATTTTAGACACTCTCTCTCCCTCACACAAACACGCACACACACACACACACACACTGCTCAGCAAATGAACCAGAACTAAACAAGCTCTATGCAACAATCAATCTAAAAGGCAATATTTGTCATTCAGATCTCAAATAAATATGTTGTAATCTCTCTGTGATAATGGCAGTGACGACCCTGCCTTCATTCTTTTGTACAGTATATACACACCAGAACACTTCAAATATCTCTTCCTGTTAAATAACGCAGCCAATGCAAAGGACCTTGGTATATTGCTTCCTTTGTGCGCCTGTACCAAACGACAGATACTGCCTTTTTAATATACATGTGCGATTAAAAGAAACATTCAACTGAAAGTTACGGACAGAAAACCAACGGACAAACAAATCAACGTATGTCTGAATATCTATACAGCTTTCAAACCTCTGTAGACTACGTTTATGAAAGGGATTATGCGTATTATATACAGACAGGTTAGCATCCATGCATTGTCAACACGAAGCACATTAACATTCCACTTATGGACATGGCAAACGAGGGGCGGGGCACAGGAAGGGGCAAGGCTTCACAGGGGGCGGTTCGCAAAGAATACTGCCAGAAGGTCTTAATGTCTCAGGAAACAATTAGATTATCTAGTTGCAACTTAAACAGTTTTTGCAGATTTTTTTATTTTTTTTATTTTTTTAAATATACTATGACAGGATGATGTCAAAGCGGTGATTGTTTATATTGATAAATAGACCCATAGCGTAGCATTATTTTTGATTCTGATATGTGCCTTATGACTTATCTCCAATCTAAATTTAAAATTAAAACTATTGTTCTCCAAAAGAACTATACGCCATCAAAAACCTAAAAGCTTATATGTGAAGTTCACTTTTTTCTTTTATGGCCGTGCAGCTGTTTACGCTGTCCAGTCTGGAAGCTCGAGCCTCATGACCTGATGGAATTTTGCAGGTCAAATTTGATTCTAGCTGAATCCAGAATCCGACAGAGTACAGGTACGGTTCCAGTCTTGCATTGCTTCATGCAGACCTGTGATTTCAATTACTTTCGTAGTGTGATCGGGGCTTTAAACCTTCTATGAAAGGGATTTTTTATTTATTGATTTTATCATTTTAGTTGTGATCCAGTTCAGCTAGTATTCCCTCTGAAATTGGCATTTTGCTTTCATGAACAGTGATGTGTATTTGTAAAACTCCTATTGCACTGCTCACTGAGCACTTGAATTCAGAATCATGATTGATGGCAATAGCACTTAATCTTGAATTTATATGAATACTGAGAGAGTTGCTGTAAAACTGAGAGAAGTTGACTTCACTTAGTCAATTTAAAAACTAATCTGACTTCACTTAAACAGTTTGAGCTGTTTTAATTTTTAGTATGAATGTTTTTACAGTTTAACTGGGTGATATTTCTTTAAAAATATTTATAACCAAGTGTTTCTTGTATTAACTCCTTCTCTAAGAAGTTTCTGTTTCAGTTTTTGTCCAAGTGTTTTATGACATTTTTCTAGTTGGATTAATTGTGTCAAATGTAAAACCATATCTATTTGTTTACATCAGTTTCTCTATATGTAAAATAAAATGTAAATATGCACTGCTTCTGAATAATGTTCTGATTATTTTCATAGTGTTAAGAATCTTCTTAAAGTTGAGAATGTGAAACTGCTTTAGAAAATGAATCGAGTGGATCCACAATAACAGAAATTTAACCATTTAGAAAGTGAGCATTCATTCAAAAAATCAATCAGACTTCATTTACGTAAACTTTATTAAAATATTTTGAGATTGACATTTCTGAGATAGAAATAAAGCTGCACATATGCAATATTTTTGTTAGCACTTGATTTTCCCCCATTTGAATACTGATGAGTGTTAACTACATGTATATACAATTGAGTGTGATAGAATTGTAAACAAAACACAATATTTTAAATGCTAAATCTCTGAAACAATGGAAGAGAATGACAGTCAGCATATTTCCTTCATATTAGTCTCAGTAGATCGAGATTTTAAATCACCGGACATCAATTCATTATGTACAGTTACTCAAAAATATTGAACTAAAAAATAATGATCAAATTCTATAATGCTTAAACAGTAACACATAACTTTATTTTTTACATATTATTTTACACATTGCTTTTACTGTCAATGCACCTTATTTTGCTTAATCTGTCGTCAAACAAAGCATGTTGTTCAAGCTGAGGGCAATCTTGTCATCATTTTCATTTTTGGCACCATCAACTACTGGATAGTCCTTGTTTGCATCAGTGTTGGTCACTTTAAACGTTCCTCTGCTCACTTTTGGAGGGGTGCTTGGTTCTGAAGATATGCCAACATCTGGACTTGCTGTACGAGCATTTGACAACCTCAGCCTCTCCAGGATGTCTATAGCACCTGTTTGTCCATTGACTACAGCAGATGGAGCTAAAGCTTTCAGATTGTTTTTGACTGACATGACAGATACAGGTGAGTCTGTAGATGCTTTTGTTGTGTCTGTAGTAAGGTCAACTACTCCAATGCGTTCTAGCAAAATTTTGTCAATGTTGCTGGCAGGTAAGGTGTGAGGCTTGAACAATGGTATATTTTTGGGCAGTTTAATTTCTGGTGTTGCACCATCCACTTCAGCCCCTTCACCGGTTACATTCCCATCCTGATATTCAACAGATTTCCTCCATTTGAAAGGCCATTTCAGCTTACTTTTTGAACCCTCTACTTCAGCGTTGATTACTGGAGAATCTACGTCAACCCCAGCTCTGGGTAGGCTCACATCAACATCAGGCGCTGAAACCTCAGGTGCAGACAGGTTCAGATTGGAAGCACTTACATCAGTGTCAAGGTCCACATCAGGAGATTTGACTTTTGGACCTGAAAACTTTGGCATTTTTAGTGTTGGAAACTTTACTTTTCCTTTTGGCACACTTGTGGTAATGGCTGGGGTAGGAACATCTACATCAAACCCAGCTTTGGGTAGGCTCACATCAACATGAGGAGCTGAAACCTCAGGTGCAGACAGGTTCAGATTGGGAGCACTTACATTAGTGTCAAGGTCGACATCAGGAGATTTTACTTTTGGACCTGAAAATGTAGGCATTTTCAATGTTGGAAATTTTACCTTTCCTTTAGATGCGCTGATGTCAATGTCTGTTTGAGGAACATCTACATCAACACCAGCTTTGGGTAGGTTAAAATCAACATGAGGGGTTGAAACCTCAGGTGCAGACAGGTTCAGACTGGAGCCACTTACACCAGTGGCAAGGTCAAGATCAGGAGATTTTACTTTTGGACCAGAAAATTTAGGCATTTTCAATGTTGGAAATTTTACCTTTCCTTTAGATGCGCTTATGTCAATGTCTGTTTGAGGAACATCTACATCAACCCCAGCTTTGGGCAGGCTCACATCAACACAAGGAGCTGAAATTTCAGGTGCAGACAGGTTCAGACTGGGGCAACTTACATCAGTGGCAAGGTCAAGATCAGGAGATTTTACTTTTGGACCAGAAAGATTGGGCTTGTTAAATGTTGGGAACTTCAGTTTTGCTTTTGGAGGACTGATGTCAACATCTGTGTTTGGAAGCTGTACATTTGCATCTGGCACTTTGACATCTCTGTTAAGTTTTGGAGTGGAGAGTTTGAAATCAGGAGCTTCTGGATTTAGGTCAATCTCAGGGGTTGCCATATTTAATCCCTTTAGTGTCTTAAATGAAATTGGTTTCAGCTTACTAGATGGTGACTCTAAAATTGGAACACTGAGGTCTGCTTTTGGTAGAGTTGCACTAACATCAGGTACACTAACCTCAGCTCTGGGAAGATCAATTGCAGGTGCATTCATCTCTCCTTTAAGTTTTGGTAGAGAGAGATCTGAATCAAATTCTGGTCCTTTTAATTTTGGCATAGACAGATTAAGTTCTGGGGTTTTGAAATGTGGCACCTTGACCTTTGGGGATGTGGCTTTTATGTCAAGGTCTGGGACATTTAGGTTCGCATCAGGTCCGCCAAGCTCAACATTTGGTGGATTTAATTCAAAATCATGGGTGGAGGCTTTCAGATTTGGTAACTTGAGATTTTGAGTTTTGATCTTGGCATTTGGCAAATCCATTGCTAAAGAGGGAGAAGAAATATCACCCTCAGCTTTAAATGTTGAAACACTTAGATCGGGTGATTTGACATCTAGCTTAGGTCCTTTGAGTTCTGGTTTGGGTATGTCCAAGTCTAACTCGGTTGCATCTATCTTTGGTGTTTTTGCCCGAGGACCAGAAAGACCAAACTTTGGCATCTTAAAGTGAGGTAACTTTCCTTTAACATTGGGGGCAACAATATCTGGTTTTGGAGCGTTGAAGTCCATTTCTGCAACCTCAAGATCAAGATTTTGACTATTTATAGTAGCATTGGGCAAATTCAGATCCAGATCTGGAGCGTTTAAACTTCCCTCCATCTTGGGTGCTGAAAGACTGAGGTTTGGAGCTTTTAGATCTATGTCAGTGTTTTGCATGTCTACCTGGGGGTTGAGGTCTAAATCTGGACTTTTAATTTTTGGTCCAGATAAATTAAATTTTGGCAGTTTAATATGGGGCCTCTTAAACTTTGGAGACAGACCTTGCGTCTGCATGTCAACACCAGGAGCTTTAATGTCTATGTTTGGGGCAGAAAGGTTGAGAGCTGGTGATTTTACATCAAGTTTTGGTGCAGAGAGATTGAGGTCAGGTGTTTTGGCATCCAGTTTTGGTGCAGAGAGATTGAGGTCTGGTGTTTTGACATCCAGTTTTGGTGCAGAGAGATTGAGGTCAGGTGTTTTGGCATCCAGTTTTGGTGCAGAGAGATTGAGGTCTGGTGTTTTGACATCCAGTTTTGGTGCATTGAGGTCTGGTGTTTTGATGTCCAGTTTTGGTTTTTTCATTTCAGCATGACCTGTGAATTTTGGTAGCTTAATATGAGGCATCTTAAATTTTGAAGATGGAGTTTCAATGTCAATATTAGGTGCCTTTACATCGATGCCTGCAGATTTAATGTCTACATTTGGTGCAGAGAGGTTGAGGTCGGGTGTTTTGACATCCAGTTTTGGTGCAGAGAGGTTGAGGTCTGGTGTGTTGACATCCAGTTTAGGTGCAGATAGATTGAGGTCTGTTGTTTTGACATCCAGTTTTGGTGCAGAGAGGTTGAGGTCTGTTGTTTTGACATCCAGTTTTGGTGCAGAGAGGTTGAGGTCTGTTGTTTTGACATCCAGTTTGGGTGCAGAGAGGTTGAAGTCTGGTGTGTTGACATCCAGTTTAGGTGCAGATAGATTGAGGTCTGGTGTTTTGACATCCAGTTTTGGTGCAGAGAGGTTGAGGTCTGTTGTTTTGACATCCAGTTTTGGTGCAGAGAGGTTGAGGTCTGGTGTTTTGAGATCCAGTTTTGGTGCAGAGAGATTGAGGTCTGGTGTTTTGACATCCAGTTTTGGTGCAGAGAGAGCTGGTGTTTCGATGTCCAGTTTTGTTTTTTTCGTTTCAGCATGACCTGTGAATTTTGGTAGCTTAATATGAGGCATCTTAAACTTTGAAGATGGAGTTTCTATGTCAATATTTGGTGCCTTTACATCAATACCTGGAGTTTTAATGTCTACATTTGGTGCAGAGAGGTTGAGGTCTGAAGGTTTCACATCTAGATTTGGTGTAGAAAGGTTGAGGTTTGGTGCTTTGGCATCCAGTTTTGGTGCAGAGAGGTTGAGGTCTGGTACGTTGGCATTCATTTTTGGTGCAGAGAGGTTGAGGTCTGCAGGTTTGATGTCCATTTTTGGTGCAGAGAGGTTGAGTTTTGAAGTGTTGACATCTAGTTTTGGTGCAGATAGGTTAAGGTCTGGAGAATTGACATCCATTTTTGGAGCAGAGAGGTGGAGCTCTGGTGTTTTGGCATCCAGTTTTTGTGCAGAAAAGTTCAGGTCTGTTGCTTTGACATCTAGAGTCTTTACTTTTGCATCAGCCTTGCCTTTAAACTTTGGTAGTTTAATATGAGGCTTCTTAACCTTCGCTGATGGTGCTTCAATGTCAACATTTGGTGCCTTCACATCTAACACTGGAGTTTGAATGCCGAGATTAGGTGCAGAGAGGTCAAGGTCTGGTGCTTTAACTCCTAGGTTTGGAGCCTCCATTTGATTTTTTGGAAGATGCACATCAACCACAGGAGATGACAAGCTTGTATTCAAATCAGGCATTTTTGCCTTGTGATTAAAGTTCATCTTTGGCTTTTTAATAGTTGGGAACTTGTACTTAGATGTTGGTGCATGAATATCTGCATCGAGCGGCTTTACACCAATACTAGCCTTGGGTAAATGTACATCTGAGGCTGGGATGCTAATATCTCCTTCAACCTTTGGGCCAGATAGTTTCAAATCAGGACTTGGCACATTGACATCTAAGCCTGTGTCTGGGACTTTAACCTTTTGGCCAAATGTTGGCTTTTTGATGGTTGGAAATTTGAATTTGGCTGGGGAAGCACCGACATCAATATCAGGGGTTTTGTAATTGACCTTTGGCAAATTGTAGTCTACATTCGGTTCATTGACATCTAAATTAAACTTTGGTGCAGATAAGTCAAGATTTGGTGTATTTAGATCTACACTTGCTTCTGGAACTTTCACTTTTGTACTTTTTGGTTTTTTGAATTTAGGCAGATTAATCTTTGCTGAAGGAGAGTCTACATTAGCTTTTGGTGTTTTGACCTCTAGGTTTGGTCCAGTGAGCTTGGTTTTTGGAAAGGACATGTCTACCTCTGGGGTGTTGATTTCTCCATTAAACTTTGGAGCTGAGAGACTGAGATTAGGGGCATTTAGATCTGTGTTTATCTCTGAAGTGGTTACATTCACATCACTGCCAACCTTTGGTTTTTTAGTTTGTAGATGGAAGTTGGGCATTTTGAACTTCGGCAGTTTGGTCTTCAGCTCAGGTTCATCCATATGAAGAGATGCACCAGGAGTGTTAAGTCCAGGGTTGGAAACACTGAGAGCAGGTGCTTTTAATGCTCCATCCACTCCTACTCCATCAAGATGTGGAGCTGGGATTCCACTCTTGAGGCTTGGTACATTTATCTGTCCATTTAATCCATTAGTCTGAACTCTTGGAGCATTGAGTCCTGCTTCACTGTTTAATCGAAGATCCCCAAGGGACTATAAATGTACAAGATATAAAGATATAAGACCTTGAATCTCAACATCAAACCTTAAATTAGCAAGATGGCTTACCACTCCTGCTTTTAGGTCTTGCGTTGTTCTTAGCTCAAGGTTTTTGTCATAGGGTTCTAGGATGCTGATCAGTTTTAACACATCCTCTTTTCCAAGGTGATCCAGATGAACTGTTGCAGAAAGAAACTTGTCCCCTTAAAGAAACACAAAGGAAGGATTAAGTAAGTATAACCAAAAGCAGTTAAAAACACTAAGCTTGTTTGTGTTCATGACTGGGAATTATTTAGGAAAATTAAAACATCTTATTTACCCTCCCTGAGACCGATTGCAGGATTTGTGTTTCCTGTGACAGCGACGCCTCCATTTTCTGTGTTCTCCAAAGTAACACCCTCAGAGAGAGCGTGGACGCTTGCCTTACCACTCTACACATTAAACACATTAAACACTTAATACACAATTTAAGTAATTGAAAGCACTTTTGAAATATTATGTTTGTCCAAATTAACTAACCATATTTTCTTGAATTGTTTAACTACTCCAGAACATCGCATACAAACAGTCTGCTGGAGATCTGTCAGACAAAAAGAAACAAAAACTTAAGAACTTGTTAAATAGCTGTTCGGTTGAAAAACTTTTAGTTTGAAAATGAAGCAACTGAAAGGTCTTGTGACTGATGTTATTTGAGAATTGCTAGGAACATTTAAAGGAAGTAAAATGACTAATCATAGTTTAAACTGAAACCTATAGTTTCAGACTTCAGATCAGGAGAGCTTGTGCTGATTCAAAACACTTCTCATCATGATATCATTACTGTATAAAAGGCACAAGAGCACTGGCCTCCCCCTCCACTTGTTACATCCAAATTGCATCATTTTCTCTGTCTATTGACAGGAATTAAAACTGATCAGAAACATAAATGTGCTGTGTGTTGGACACATTTTCTGATGGTTTGATTGGCAGTAATATCACTTTCAATAAGACAGAAGGCTTAGAAAAGTTTTACTAAGACAGAAAATGTGAAGAGATTAGAACAGGAAGTGACAAGCACCATTTATAGTCCACCTCCAGTAAATCCAAAACATGGTAATATTAAAAGCAAAAAATGCTGCTGAAGACTATTTGTGAACAAATGATTGTTCTGAACTGAAGTTGAACTGAGTTTTTGTTTATACAAAGTTAAAATCTGAGGTGTTGCTCAAAATGGGAAGTTATGACTCTTGAACTGGTTATATGTGTTTGAGTGCATGTGGTTTATGTCAAGAATGCCTCAGGAATTGAAGGACTTTAGAGAATGACACAAACCAGTTTGCCCAGATGGAAGAAAAGATGAAGAGATAAACAACCGGTCAGTATTTTGCACTTTTCCCTATATGTTCATCAGGACATCTTTCCAGTTTTTGCTTCGTAAAACCTGTACAAAATTAAATTTTTATTCAAATAGTCCTAACAAAGAATGTTTCATGATCCAGATAGGTTCAGGTAAATGCAATGTAATTGCTTGGAAAGCAAATGAGAAATCAAATAATTAAACGACTGTACCAGATTGCACTCTATAATCTTTTTATAATTAAATATGAAAAATTTCCCAGTATTTTCAGCTTTTTAAAAATTGTAATCTACTTAAATATCCATCCTTACATTCTATCATAGCAAGATTCACCACAAAAATCAATAACAGTAGTGTTGATTGTTCTAGATTCTATTATATCGTAATGTTATTTGTTCTATGTTGCAAAAAGAGCTTCCACATCAAACAATTCTTATCAGAATGCAGAAACAATTCGACGCTAGCAAGAATGAATCGAGCCGCAGCGTGAGCCACTTACCAGGTCTCGTTCATGAGCCAGCCTCTGATGGTGCAGCCTCCAAGCCCTTAGTGAAAATGACTGTCATCCTCTCAGTGGTGAGGTTTCTCTCAGATAAATACATGTGGAGCCACCAAACAGGTTCTGCAGACAGGCATGACAACCGCTCACATACTCACACACATAGCAACACACCGAAACTGCTTAGGAATTGTATATTTATATTTATACTTCCAAAAAGACAGATATCGTTCTGTCTTGATAATGTTGATTACCCAAACCTATGATTTTATCTGCTAATTTGCAAATTCTCAAAATATAAAAAAAAAAAAATCATTTTGTGATGTTCTACAAATTCACATTCAGGCAATGTTTTGAGTTGTATCTTAACCTGACTATATATCTTTGTCTGGAAGGTTATTATTATTTGTGTTCATCTGTGAACTTTCCAGATTTGTTTAAATTCTTAGAAATGTGAACACAATATTAGAGTTCTGAGGGTAGTGAAATAGTGCGAGTGTTTTCAAGGGTTTGGCCGTGTGTGTTACACCCTTATTTTTTCGGAAATGCATATGAATACATGGCACTAGAAAGTATCCAGAAGGTTTAGTTTAGGTTTAGTTTCAGGCAGAGAATAGAAATAAATCCTTCGCATTAGGCAATGTTAGGACTTTGGATTTACCTGTATCTTGCAATAACTAGTGTGTGTGTGTGCGTGCGTGCGTGTGTGTGTGTGGTCCATTTATTAGTCACATTTGATTTTTTTGTGCCCTATTTAAGTAACTAACAAGGATTCATGTATAAATTCTCAACTGCGTGCAAATAAATCCAAATTGTTCTCTGTGTGTTGTGCATGGGATAAATTTTGTTTTCTTTCATTTTTTATTCCATCACTATTGTTTGATCTGTTCTGTTTTTATCAGTGAAAGAACATATCCATGTTGATCCCTGGTCATGCTCTTTGGGCTTTACTATTCGCCGCAAACCGCTCTCTTTTTATGGTATATGCATGAGTAGCAGAGGGTAGCTTAGTGGTTTGTATTGTTGTTTCTCATTGAGAACGTTTCTTGGTGAGAGCAAGAAGCTGCTCCGTCTCTCTCGATTCATCCCTTGGTTCCAGGAACTGTTGTAAATGGAAAATATTCATCTCCTGATGGTTTTACTTTGATACCTCCAGAAGATCAACGAATGAACGTTGGTTGAGATAATTTAAAGCTCGGAGCAATGTTGCCTTTAATTATTTTTCTATGTCACGTTACAGTTCTGATATACTTGTGCATGGCTGTGTGTGGTCTCTCAGCTACTTGGTTGTACCTCAGTTTCTGGGCCAAGTGGACTCTCATGTTATGGAAAATCATTTGATTAAATTAACAGAAAAATTGAAACAATGTTCTAAGCTAAGCTGCAATTAATCTTGGCAAAGAACTGATGACATGCGGTTGTACAGGGAGGAGTTCATCCGATGTGAACAGTTGAAATATTATTAGAATTTCAAATAACGTCACTCTGGGTTAGATCTTGTTTCTTGTTTCTGTCAGGTTACAAGTGGCAAGGAACACAATTGAATAGGATGTTGATGACCAATTAAATTGCAATTGTTGCAGGTTCATTAGTCCATGACTACCTTTTTTGGCTTTGGTCTTCATCATTATTCTCCTGCTGGAGAACTTTTGTCGTTTTTTTTTTTTTTTTTTGAGGTTGTTCTTGCTAAGAACAATATTTTTTACCTTTAATAAAAACCTATTTAATTCCTGTTCTCCATCACTTGGCTTTACACACTGTGAATATATAAACTTGCATCTTATGAAAAATAAATGTTTATATAGATATATTTTAGCAACATTAAGCTTGGGAAGACTTGAAAAGAATGGAATTATTTAAATTTTGAATTTTAATTATAATGACGATAAACAGGAGATTTTCAGTTAAGTTGACATGATCAAACTAGAGACAAAATACCGATAGATGGCTTTAATTATGTAGTTCAGAAATTATTTAGTATTTAGCAGACACTAAATAATGTATTCTAAATAGTTTTCTCTGTGAAACTTATTCTTTCTTTTTCATGTGCAAACCTTTGCACTTTGATGTCAAATACTTTGGAACTGTTACATGTCCAAGAAAGGGTCAGTGCTAACATCTATCCATCTTCATGTCGGCTTTCTTCTCTTTCGGGGTCGCCACAGCGGAATGAACCGCCAACTCTCTGGCATATGTTTTACGCAGCGGATGCCCTTCCAGCCGCAACCCATCGCTGGGAAACAGTGCTAACATTTTAAAATTAATTGAAAGCTTTTGAAAATAGATCGCAAAAAGAAAGAGAAGAGAAGAGTTTTCAGTTGCTTTTTGAAAGCTGTTAGTTTTACTGTTTCCTGACTGGATCAGGAGTTTGTTCCACCAGCCAGGGACAGCGGGAGAGAAGGTTCTGCTAAGAGAGGCTTCTCTGAGTGAGGTTTCTGGAGGGCATGCAGCAGTGTAGGAGCTTCTGGAGGGCATGTAGCAGTGCAGGAGCTTCTGGAGGGCATGTAGCAGTGCAGGAGCTTCTGGAGGGCATGCAGCAGTGTAGGAGCTTCTAGAGGGCATGTAGCAGTGCAGGAGCTTCTGGAGGGCATGTAGCAGTGCAGGAGCTTCTGGAGGGCATGCAGCAGTGTAGGAGCTTCTGGAGGGCATGTAGCAGTGCAGGAGCTTCTGGAGGGCATGTAGCAGTGCAGGAGCCTCTGGAGGGCATGCAGCAGTGTAGGAGCTTCTAGAGGGCATGTAGCAGTATAGGAGCTTCTGGAGGGCATGTAGCAGTGCAGGAGCCTCTGGAGGGCATGCAGCAGTATAGGAGCTTCTAGAGGGCATGCAGGAGTGTAGCAGCTTCTGGAGGGCATGTAGCAGTGTAGGAGCTTCTGGAGGGCATGTACCAGTGTAGGAGCTTCTGGAGGGCATGTAGCAGTGCAGGAGCTTCTGGAGGGCATGTAGGAGTGTAGGATCTTCTGGAGGGCATGTAGCAGTGCAGGAGCCTCTGGAGGGCATGTAGCAGTGCAGGAGCTTCTGGAGGGCATGCAGCAGTGTAGCAGCTTCTGGAGGGCATGTAGCAGTGTAGGAGCTTCTGGAGGGCATGTAGCAGTGCAGGAGCTTCTGGAGGGCATGTAGGAGTGTAGGATCTTCTGGAGGGCATGCAGCAGTGTAGGAGCTTCTGGAGGGCATGTAGCAGTGCAGGAGCTTCTGGAGGGCATGTAGCAGTGCAGGAGCCTCTGGAGGGCATGTAGCAGTGCAGGAGCTTCTGGAGGGCATGCAGAAGTGTAGCAGCTTCTGGAGGGCATGTAGCAGTGTAGGAGCTTCTGGAGGGCATGTACCAGTGTAGGAGCTTCTGGAGGGCATGTAGCAGTGCAGGAGCTTCTGGAGGGCATGTAGGAGTGTAGGATCTTCTGGAGGGCATGTAGCAGTGCAGGAGCCTCTGGAGGGCATGTAGCAGTGCAGGAGCTTCTGGAGGGCATGCAGCAGTGTAGCAGCTTCTGGAGGGCATGTAGCAGTGTAGGAGCTTCTGGAGGGCATGTAGCAGTGTAGGAGCTTCTGGAGGGCATGTAGCAGTGCAGGAGCTTCTGGAGGGCATGCAGAAGTGTAGCAGCTTCTGGAGGGCATGCAGCAGTGTAGGAGCTTCTAGAGGGCATGTAGCAGTGTAGGAGCTTCTGGAGGGCATGTAGCAGTGTAGGAGCTTCTGGAGGGCATGTAGCAGTGTTAGAGCTTCTGGAGGGCATGCAGAAGTGTAGGAGCTTCTGGAGGGGATGTAGCAGTGTAAGAGCTTCTGGAGGGCATGCAGCAGTATAGGAGCTTCTGGAGGGCATGCAGCAGTGTAGGAGCTTCTAGAGGGCATGTAGCAGTGTAGGAGCTTTGAACGCCAGCATCAGTGATTTGAACTTAACACAAGCTGCGATAGGGACCAGTGAAAAGTGATGAAGAGGGGAGTAACATGAGCTGGCTGCAGAGTTCTGGATCCTCTGCAGAAGTTTGAGCGTGTTTGCTGGAAGTCCTGCTAGGAGAGCGTTGCAGTAGTCCAGATGTGAGAGGACCAGAGCCATCATTTTTATTCATCATGTTATAGATCGTGTTCAAATATGTTTCCCCTCCCCTCAGTCAAGTCAGTGCAAATATAATACATGGTTTAAGATTCATTTTCTTACTAAATTATTTATGTTTATATAAAATGCAGTGTATTCTGAAAGTATTGAAAGTATTATTCATGGAAACATAAACTGCTCTAACGCCTTTAGCATTAACTGGGGGAGGGGAACAAATCTCGACACAACAACAATTTATAAATTAGTTTTAAATGTGACAAATTTTACAATTGAAAAAAATTCAAATTAAAGTTGGTTGCTGGAAGAAGATCACGTTTTTAAGGAGGAACTTCTGTAGAAATCTTTAAATATTTAACTGTTCATTTATATTCTTTCATTATTTCCAAAGTCTCCTCATGATGTAAGTCATATTTGTTAAGTATAAAAAGACACATTTTATTAAACTATTTAATAATCATGTTGTCTTTTTGCATTGACCGTCATTCAAAGGAACAAACCCAAACTGAAGACCTATTGGTGACCTTCAGCTTCCCCATTCCGATTGTGTACTCAGCAGAGGTCTCACGGAGTGCGCTGTCATGAACAGAAAAGATGTATTACTGAGCTCAAAAGCAAGTGTTTGAGAGGAAAGCACCTTCTGTGTTTAATGTAGTCTGATGAAGGCTGGCTGCAGCATTAAGCTTGAACGCATGTTTGAACAGGAGCGATACGTTCGCCCTTAAGGGAAGACTCTCAGCCTTTTACTTTTATTTAAACAGATCACATCCAAGTCTAAGCGCCTGCAATCAGGTTTGAACTTGCTTCTCCAATTAACGAGGAACAGAAAAGTTCTCCTCAAGCTGAAAAGGCCTCACCATCCTCGAACACCCTTCCAGCTTTAGGAATGTCGAAGTTCTTTTGTGCAATGACTCTTAAATCAAACATTGTACCGTGGTTGTTCTTAAAATCAAGAGTTTGATTTGATTTGGCAGCAACAACTGCTTTTTCAACAGTTGATTCTGATGATGAATGTTTATTATGAAGCATACTATGCAAAGGAATGAGCATGCTAACTGACCCACTGTCGTTCAAAAAGAGAGCTCTACTTTTTAAGTTTGTGCGTGGCTCTTTAAAATTGAGGAAGTGGTGGTTTGAGCTGTGAAAACACATTTTTGTCATTGCTTACTCCACGGAACTGAATGTTTCAGATGTCTCGGGTCACATTCCTGCAGCGTTTAAATAAAACACTAGCAATACGTATTACAAATTGGTTTGAAAAGGTTAATCACAACTCCCCAAAACACTAATAATATAAAAGTTGTAAAAAAAATTATCTGACACTGTTTTGGAAAGCTAAATCGCTAAAGAGTATTTATTAAATACTGTATTTATTAGGTAAATCAAAGGGTTTTAATATACTACAATGTTCCATTTTTGTTGTCTTTTTCCAGTGTTGTGGATCTGACATTAGCAGGAAAAATTGTGACATAAATTCTCAGAAAATTATAATGTTAGCAAAATATTCAACGAGTTTTGGGGAGAAAAATTGAACACCCGCCATAAATAAAGTGGTCGACTCAGTCCATGTAACACTAGTGACATAAAAAAAATTAATGCATTTATGAGAAATAATGATTGCTATGAATATGAGAGATTTGAAAGAGATGATGCTTGATAATGCTTCAAAAACTTGTTTGTGGGTTTCAGTATGGTAATCAAGCCAACAAAAAAAAACAACATATTTTTTTGTGTGGGTTATTTTTGCTCTCTATTAATTTACTTAGAAGACCAGCTATGAGAGAGACTGTTTGATTGACATGACAAACAACCAATCCCATGCTGTTTCGCATAGCCTATTGTTTTAGAGCGTGTGAATGTCACAACATTAACTAACCGAGATACAACAAGTTAGCCATGGAACAGAAGTCATGGAAGACGAGAGGTAATGCAAAGTTACAAGAATACAACAACCATCTTCTGCAATCGAATCGGGGGGGCACTCGGGTAGTGAAAACATCTTTTCTCAATGTATGTCTGAAAAAAATTCATCCAATCAGATCACGCCTTCAGGATTCTACAATAAAAAAGCACCAAACCCCTCAGAACTTCAGTAACCATTCCGTGTGTGTGAGATATAAAGCTGAGATTATGTGATAGCCAATTTATATATAGGAACAATGTTATTGAGGATTACTTAAAACCTCAAATGTCGACTGTAAATCCCAAATACTTAATCGGAAATGCAAAAATCAAGAAAGAAATGAGAAATTATCAACACAGTCGCGCATGAACCTTAAAAAGAAAGTTCAGAAGGGTTTTTAATATCGTAGGGAAAATTTTGATTTTTCATGGCAAAATTGACATTTGCCTGCCCTATTTTGTTTGTTTGTTGAATAGATGTGTTTATCAACACATAACACTTCATTAATATGCCACATTGTGCACGCTCAGATGTAGAAATCGTTGATTTGTGTTCTGTTGCAAACATTAGATATCCGTGATGTGTTCCATAAAACGGAATCATCACTGAATCTGTTGACATTCAGGAACTTAAAAAAAAATCCTCGTACACCCTCGTCATAGCTCATATCCTAAACATTTTTGAAGTTAGCTCTACAAATTCCATTAGCTTCGAGTGGGATAAGGAGAAATAAACTTAGCAGCCATCTTTGTAATGGACAGCTTGCGTAGCAGCAGCAGAAGCAATTAGACTGCTTAGAATTACACTGTTACAATAGCAGACAGTCACCGTCTAACCATAGTCTTGCTCACTCTGAAACATAATACAAGATTTCTTCAAATCCACACAAGTGATGAGGAACCTTTTTGTTCTGAAGTAGTCAGACTTCTCCACTCCAGACGATGACTGTCAGGGTCAAGATCAAATGATTTCATTTCATAAATGTAGGGATTAGCATTTTCACGATGGCCTCAAACTGCGAGCTGTGACTCTCTGATGCATTTCAACAGTTTTCTTGGTGTGTATTCACAACACCTAGAGCTGCATTTAAAGAGGATCTTTACAATCAACATATTTCTCAGAGAATACTCTGAGAATACTTTCAGACATGTTAGGCATTGCTGATGGATCTGAGATCTTCTGTAACATACACAGCCTTTGAGTCAGTGTTTCTGGCACTAAGTGTGTAGGGTACTTGTAAAGTAGGTGTGGCAGCGATCATGAACACACTTCAGAAAAATGCCACCACTCCGCATTCTCTTTAACCTGCACACCTGAGTCCGAAGAGGACGGAAGCGACCTAGATAAACCTGCGTGCACTGCACAGAGCGAATAAATGAAGAAATGATACTTCATGATTTTAGTGTTACTTTCAGAACTAGAACATCAAAACAAGCTTCTTAGATAGATGTAACAATCTAATAATGTGAGCATGTATAAGACATGTATAAACGTTAGCAATAGTTTTGGCAAATTGAGTTTGGCTTCAGTGCACTGTAAATTCTTATTAGTTCTGTTTACTTAAAAAAAACGTTAGAGACGGATTGCCTTAACTATTCAAAGCAAACTTTGGAGGAAAAATTGAGTAAGTTTAATAAATATCTAAAGATACATTTAATTAATTATGTTTGAGTAAATATACTAATACATCGTCAAATTAATTTACTTTAACACCCAATAATGTTACATTGAATTATATTAATCCTACTATTCAAGTAACTTAATATTAATAGTAATGCTGACTTAAAAATCTAATTGGATTAGGTTTTTCAAAGTAAACTGAACATATTTTTAAGTAATGTTTAGCATTAGTTGCCTTCATATATAAAAGGTTCCCTGGCTCAAGATCCTTTTGAAGTTGTTTCTTAAAAATTAAACGAATGAATGAAATCTGATTTTAAAATGTGCCAAGTTTTTTGGAAGCTAAATAAACATTTGTGCAGTCGAAGGCCAACACACACCAGTGGCGATCCAATGTTTAGTTTAAGCTCTTTATATTCGCTGTGTAATTTGTTGAGGATGTTTTGTTTCCTCGTACACTGCTGAGTGGATCCTGTTTACGAGTAAACACGTTCCTGGTGAATTAGAAACACCCAAAGAATGTTACCAACGGAGAGCCCGAAAGATTTTCTGATAAATTACTCCGAGAAGAGTGTTTTTGGAGACTGGTAAGGCGGTGTGTCTCTGTGAGGCTCGAGTGATGCGCAGGATTCAAGCACGACGCCCAGCAGAGCACCCGAGGCCTTCCTTCACTACATTCCTAAAGCAGCCTGCGCTCAGTGCACACCGAGCTATTCATTTAGCTGGAGTTCAGGCAAACTTTAGCAGGTTACTGTATTTTATGAACGGTACATCCTGGCTTACTGTGCATTTCAAATAACATTGATGAGGGAGACAGTGAATGAGGTGTTGACACTGAATCACAGTGAACTCATGATTTTCATTTACATTTATGCATTTTTGGCAGATGCTTTTGTCCAAAGTGACTTACAGAAGGTTCTAATAACTAGCTAATATACTTTTTTTTTTATTATACTCAGAAAAAACATTGACAATTGGTTTAATTGTACAATTTTAAGGGGTACAAAGTAAAAAAATATATATACAAAAATGTACGTTTATAAAAAGTAAATTTACTTTTTAAGAAGTTTTGATTGAATCAGTTTGAGGGTTAAAACTATTTAAAAAATCATAATATATTTTTATTTTTAAATGTTTTGAAAAAGGGTTGATTGGTGCAACGTTGAGGGTTTAAAATGATTAAAAAAAACTTAATATTTAACTTTTGAACAAATATTTAACAAAGGTTTAATTAGACCATTTTGGGGATAAAATCAAATGATTAGTTTCACTTTTTTTTATAAAAGTTTGATTAGATCAGTTCAAGGGTTAAAAATATTTTTATAATCATACCGTTTTGCTTTTACAAAAGATTAAAATGGTTGGATGGGTCCAATGTCAGTATTAACACAAAAATAGTGTTTATAATTTATTTACTTTTTAAAAAGGTTTAATTAAAGTTTAACTACTGTAAGTTATAAAGTAAAAAAACTTAGTGTTTTATTTTACAGTTTATAAAAGTTTATATTTTACCACTTTGAGGGTTAAAAGAAAAATACTCATAACTTTTGTTACCTAAAAAAAAAGGTTTGATTGGTAACATAAAAAAATCAAATCATTAGACATATTATTAGAAAAATCTTTGATTGGTGCATTATGAGTAAAACATAAAAAATCTAATATAATAATTAAATATAACATTTTACTTAAAAAAATATTTGATTGGTTAAAGGTTAAACCATAAAAATTACAATATAAATTATTGTATGTTTGAAAAAAGTTTTGATTGGACTACTTTGTTTTAAAATGTAAAAAAAAACTAAAAGGTTCATTTGGACCACTGTGAGTGTAAAAAAAGTTCAATTGGACCACTGTGAGTGTAAAAAAAAGGTTTATTTGGACCACTGTGAGTGTAAAAAAAAGGTTTATTTGGACCACTGTGAGTGTAAAAAATTGTTTATTTGGACCACTGTGAGAGTAAAAAAATGGTTTATTTGGACCACTGTGAGTGTAAAAAATGGTTTATTTGGACCACTGTGAGTGTAAAAAAATGGTTTATTTGGACCACTGTGAGTGTAAAAAAATGGTTTATTTGGACCACTGTGAGTGTAAAAAAATGGTTTATTTGGACCACTGTGAGTGTAAAAAAATGGTTTATTTGGACCACTGTGAGTGTTAAAAAAATGGTTTATTTGGACCACTGTGAGTGTTAAAAAAATGGTTTATTTGGACCACTGTGAGTGTAAAAAAAAGGTTTATTTGGACCACTGTGAGTGTAAAAAAATGGTTTATTTGGACCACTGTGAGTGTAAAAAAACGGTTCATTTGGACCACTGTGAGTGTAAAAAAACGGTTCATTTGGACCACTGTGAGTGTAAAAAAAAGGTTTATTTGGACCACTGTGAGTGTAAAAAAATGGTTTATTTGGACCACTGTGAGTGTAAAAAAAAAGGTTTATTTGGACCACTGTGAGTGTTAAAAAAAAGGTTTATTTGGACCACTGTGAGTGTAAAAAAATGGTTTATTTGGACCACTGTGAGTGTAAAAAAAAGGTTTATTTGGACCACTGTGAGTGTAAAAAAATGGTTTATTTGGACCACTGTGAGTAAAAAAAAAGGTTTATTTGGACCACTGTGAGTGTTAAAAAACACGGTTTATTTGGACCACTGTGAGTGTTAAAAAACACGGTTTATTTGGACCACTGTGAGTGTAAAAAAATTGTTTATTTGGACCACTGTGAGTGTTAAAAAAAAGGTTTATTTGGACCACTGTGAGTGTAAAAAAAAGGTTTATTTGGACCACTGTGAGTGTAAAAAAAAGGTTTATTTGGACCACTGTGAGTGTTAAAAAAAAACGGTTCATTTGGACCACTGTGAGTGTAAAAAAAAAGGTTTATTTGGACCACTGTGAGTGTAAAAAATGGTTTATTTGTACAACTGTGAGTGTAAAAAAAGGTTTATTTGGACCACTGTAAGTGTTAAAAAAAGGTTTGACTGGACTACTTTGAGTTTTAAAATGTTAAAAAACTAAGAGGTTTATTTGGACCACTGTGAGTGTTAAAAAAAAAGGTTTATTTGGACCACTGCGAGTGTAAAAAAATGGTTTATTTGTACAACTGTGAGTGTAAAAAAAGGTTTATTTGGACCACTGTAAGTGTTAAAAAAAGGTTTGACTGGACTACTTTGAGTTTTAAAATGTTAAAAAACTTAAAGGTATATTTGGACCACTATGAGTGTTAAAAAAAAAAGGTTTGATTGGACCACCGCGAGCGCTAAAACACAACGCACACTCCTCAAGTGATTGACAGGTTGTGCTCCACTTGTCTGGCTTTGAATCAGCTTAATGTCCTCTTTACACATCAGCAGTGATTGTGAAAGGCAGTTTGATTCTGAATAAAGATGACAAGACGTACTCTTTTAATTATGATGTTCAACAATCATAAGCTTTTATAATAAACACTGACACAATCCAGGTGAAATACTAAGTATCACTTGAAAGAAGTTAAGAGGTTAGCAAGATTATTCCTCGCTTCCTGAAACAGCTACAGTTGCTAAGTACTGGCAGCCCTTGAGTCTGTGGACTGTAAAACTATCAGAGGTTTTCAGCAGCACAGTGACACGCACGCCATTAAATACTTTGAATTCTAGCGCAGACGCTCCACGTACCTGTTAAAAACATAAACATATAACATACCCAATTCAAAGAATCATGTCTTTATTTACTTTAATTGAAATTATATACATAAATATTACAGTATTAGACAGTGTAATGGAAATTAATTCCTATTAAAAGACTACAATCAAGAATGGATTGAAAGCTCGGTGATGATGAAGACCTCGAGCACCATCAGTTGTGCATCATCACATTCTCCCTGACTGCTGACATTGGCTCTCCTTTCCTGCTGGTGCCTAACGTCGGAATCTCCCTTAAAGATAAACAAACTGTGTTTTAGACAGCGGCGAGGATTGTAAAGGAACATACTGTTCCACTTATTTGTGATCAACATTAGCCATTGATTCGAATGCACAATCCAGAAAGTATTTAACATTTAAAAAATCTTTGTATTTATTAGCAATTCAATGCAAGGGTTTGAGTGTAAGCGTCTGGTTTGGAAAGGCCACACTCGAGAGAGAGAGAGAGAGAGAGAGAGAGAGAGATTGGGTTCTTGTTAAATGCTTTATAATGGGGGAGGGGCTAATAATCAATCTTACCTTTGACTTGTTTCAAATGACTAAGCTTTTTTATAATTTCCACTCATCATAGGAACAGGATTTTTTTTAAACAAAAATGGTTTTCATACACACAGAGCTGGAAAGTAGATAATTACATTTACTCACTGTAATTGAGTAGTTCTCTTTTAGTAGATTTGATTGGAAGAATACATATTTAAAATCTGATTGAGAGCAGATGGGGGTAGTCTTATCTAAACATCCTTTCACAAGTTTGATGTCTAAGACAAGTCTTTTCTTACTTGGACATAAAACAGGTTTCATATTTTGAATGAGACTGAATACAATTAATTATGGCAGTTCTTACGGCTTTTACACAGTCAAATGCTCAGGAAATGAAAATAGCAAAGATTCAGCTTCGGCACCATATCCCCCCCTCATTTAATAACTTACATTCAAATACAAAAATTCACCTCGTCTTGTCTCATCTTCTTGCTTTTCCCATAATTTGAGTACATCTAGTTTAAGTATTTAATCTCTATTCTCAATTTCCATTTCGCATATAATTTTTTTTTGTTTTTGCACCATTCATTTGCTCCATTCCTGATGTTCAAAGGCATTTATACACTCAATAACAACCGGACGTATCCGTAATCATTCAGAAATGTCCTACATTTAATGCTCATCGCTGAAACAACAGAGATGAGACTGACCCGCTTGTGGAAAAAAACCCTGCAAAAACCCTCACCAGTGCTGTAAAAAATCTACTAAGTACTCAATGAGTCAAATTTGGTAAAGTACATTTTTTTTCTCAAGTAGCAACACCTTCGCCTGAGTAGAGTACTCCCCTCCTGCAAAAAAAAACCCCTAAAGTTATTAATTATAGAAATGATTACTATATTTTCAGTCAAACAAAGACTGAATTTTGGGAGAATTTTAAACCAAACCAGACACAATATCAAGATTTGACCAAGCTCACATCTGACTCAAGACCTGATTAGACTCTGCCAAAATGACTAGCTACAGCTATTTTTGTCAAAAATACGTATACTTTTCCTGATAAACAATTAAAAACAATAAGCAGTTTAAAGCACTTAAAATATCAAAGATTTCAGTGAATTGTAAATGGTAGAGTTAATGGATCCTAGCTTAGCTCTGGTAACTTGTTACAGCATAGCCACATTTCTTACACCACACTTTAACATGAGGTGATGCCTCCATTCTTCTTCAAGCTGGCTAGTATTAATCGTCTGAAGCCAGAGAGTTGCATAATGACAATGTGCTTCATTTGATACTGAAGGCCCCACCCTTCTCTAGGCACAATGACTCTCACTTCACTCAAGCCATCGGTTCCACCTCTCTTGTAAAAAGCATCAAGGAATTCGTATCAGTCATTAGTTTGTCTCATCAGGTTACTCAGCTAATACCGAAAAACAGCCCAGCAGATCAGCCATGTTGAATCCTTTAATTACAGAAGCACATTACACAAACTTTACTTACTTTTTAAAGCTAAAGGCCCCCCAGAGGCCGCTGATGGTGGCCTGCAAGCCTGGATTGTTCTCGCTGCTGTTATTTTTCTTCCCAGTCGGTTTCTTCCTCAGACCGCTAGGTCTAGCAGTAGCAGTGGTCTCAATTTTACCGCCTCTACCCTGCCCACACGGCTGCTTCCGGGACAAGCCTAAGACCTAGAGCACAGACGGTGGAAGTCAGACAGAGGGTGGAGGTGTGGGGAAAGTGCATCAATGCTTCATTTTCCCTTTGTGTCAAAAAAACAGAAGTGCAAAATGGAGACGGTAGTGGAGATTAGCAGGACGTACCTTTGTTCTGTTTATAGCAGGTGTCAGTCTGGCTGGAGGAGAACTGCTCGGGGTGGTGGAGGCATCTGAATCGCTTTCCTTTTCCTGTAGAAAAAAAAGAGAGAGTTTTTTTAGGTTGGAAATAATGAGAGGTGCTTGCCCAGCCGAAGCTACCATGATGCTGCAGGTGTTGGTGTTTGTGTGGGCGTTTCAGACAGACTTTCAACATCGACACAGACTTATATTAGTGACACATTTTGCTTAAATGTTTGTGTTTGTATTTAATATGTTAAAATGAATACTATGTTTAATTTAAATGCTTATATGCTAAATTATACCTTTACCATTAAACTGTGGTCCTATAGAACACTTTTCTAATTAATATTTTGATATTGAATTTGTTTCTATTATTTATGACATAAAAGTAAGTATTTTCTTTGGCTTCAGATTGTGTAGATGTTCATATTTCACCATGAATTCGAATAGGAGGGGTTTGCCTGAGGCGGTCACAGTGGCTCCAGTCTCTGCATAGCCGTGCGGCAGTTAAAGCCCCACTCACAAAGCAACGCGCTTCAAATTGCACAAAAATATAATCCTTTTGAAAGGCAACAGGGTTCATGCTAATCCACATCAAGTCTAAAACAATATACCCTATCTTAAAAATAAAAAGATATGAGTAAGTTCATGCCATCTCTTCTTCAATTTGGTGATTCGCATGGGATAAAAATGTCACTAAAATTATTGTATTAGTACAATTCATCATTCCATGTTGGCATTTCCACCAGAAATAGGGCTGAATGATGGAAAACAATTGAATTGCAATTATTTTTACTGTGATAGCGACTTAAATTTAGTTTTCTGTTCTATATTTTTCCAAAACTAACATGAAATAAATCATTGAAGTCTTAACAGAACAATATTTAAATGAGCTGAACATAAATGGAATAAACTTTCACTCTTGCATGAATATAAAACCAGGTGTTAACTTTAATATAAAAGTCAGTAACAAATCAAACAATCTAACGTATATTTAGTTTTAAAGTACATGTATACATTTGACAGACACTTTTATCCAAAGTGACTTGCACAAGAGGAGAGAAAATATTCAGTTAGTTACAAAGCCAAAGTCTAACTGGAGTTGCTCATGCTAGAAGTTTATCCGCTGATCAATCAACCATAGAAGGAGAAAAATAAAATCGTTTTTCATTAAGCTGAAAGCAAGCCAGTAGTGCACATATCCTGGATTGATGCTTTAGAGAACAAATGTAGTTATTTTTGGGTACAATTCACCACATTGATCCAGTCCTTCTTAATAGATCTCAACTCCTAGTTCAGGCCTTCGTCCCATCTCGACTGCACTGCTGCAGAGACGCATTACTCCCCATCACAGCTCGTGTTAAGTTCAAATCACTTATATTCTCTTGCAAAAATGCTAATTTTGTTGTTTGTTTCCATCCTTTTTCTTCTGATTATTGCCTTTCTTCTCTCACTTCAGTTGATCAGCTGTGATGCCTTCAATGTGAACTCAAGTTAGACTTTGCCTTTTTAACAGATTAAATGATCTCTTACTTTAGTCACTTTGGCTAAAAATTTCTGTTAAGTGCAGCGTAAGAAGTGTAACCAACTATTATTATTTCTACAAGTTTATTCAAATGAATACAATGACAAACTTATACAAATAAAACTAACCCTTGTAAGAAGAAGCTAACCCTCACAATCAAACAATTAAAAAGATTCTTAACTTGGATGCTGAAAGTAAATAGTGCTAATTAATATTCCTTCTCTTCGATTGTGTATTAATAAATTGCTTAAACAGTTCATTTTTGACACTAAATGGTTAAGAATTTAGATCAACGGGGACCACTTATTACTCAGGAAGAACCTCACAGCATAAAGATTTAAAGCATTGTGCTTTAAATACATGAATACATCTCTCACAATTTTCTTTGGGAACATACGTCTCTAACGATCGTGCTTGGGAACATTGTAACGATCCTTTAGTTTGACATATGAAGTTTGGTAGATCAAAAAGGTAAAAAAAAATTTTCGGGTAGAAAATAAAAAATCCCTCACCTTATCAGAGATCTCCTCTGTGACTACAGAGTCCTCCACACCAGCAGACGCGCTGCTGGACTGAGAGAAATAAGCACTGTCCTGAGATGGAGGAGATTTCTCTCCATCCGCAATGCCCTCTGCAGGAGAGGAGGAGGGAGAGACCCCAAACCCTGCACCGGAGAGGCTAGGCTTCTTTCTGTGGAACTGCTGTAGAGTGGACAATCCCGAAGGAGTGGAAGAGGTCTTGTGTCTGTCTGGAGTGACAGTGTGTGGATGTGAAGAGGATTTACTGAGTTCTCTGGTGCTTGCTGACCAGCTAAAGGCGCTGAGACGCACACCTGCAGGCCTTGAAAAACTAGATGGGGAAGTTGGTGGGCTGTCTAGGTCAGGGTCCTGACACAGTTGAGATCCGTCTCCTCCAGTTTGAGAGGCACAGATCTCTAGAGACTCAACAAGAGGCGATGTATCTTGTTTTATTGAATCTGGCTGTGTATTGAATTCATCCTGACAGAAAAACCTGGAAAAAAATAACAAATGTAAGCAACATTTTGTGGAGAAAGAAGGAACAAACTATCAGTTCATGTTCGTGTTAACAGATAATCACTTTATTATTCATTATTCGGTTTATAAGAGGCTAATGCACCTGCTGCGGGCGCCCTGTCCTTCGGTGCCCTCTTCTGACCGGTTCCTCCATTGCAATAATGTTGCAAATCTATTTCGAGGTCGAGATTGTTCAGTTGAGCTGGTGGACCCTTTTTCTTTAGGAGGACTCCTGTTGGTGTCCTTTTCCGTGGGTGGAACTACAGGGCAGTGTCTTTTAACATCAGCCGAGTACTGTCCTAACATCTCGTCCACAGAGAAACATGTGTCTGTTAACCAAAAAAATAAATATAAAACATGGCTTAAATACTTTTTTTGTCTACTAGGTTTGCTTACCTTCTCTGGGCCTTTTCACTTGAGAATCTCTCCGGGGAAGCTTCAGATTCTCCACACTAATGGTTCTCTCCTTTCCTCTGGTGGGAGGAGGTCGTTTAGCAGCAATGGGACTCTGTGGCCGGGTGGAGCCTGCCTCATAGTTCTTGCTCCAAATACTTTGCGTGGGGGAACTCTTTGCACACGTGTCATTCCAAGAACTGCTGCGAGGAGCTTTATAGACCTGGAAGAGTGAAGATAAACCTCAGGAGCTCTACTAAAGGCGTTACCACACTTCATTTGAGAAACATTATTACCTGGGTGGGAGGAGAGTCTGGACTGAAATCATCTATTCTTTGTAATGTGTTAATGTCCAGATTGCCGAGAGCCATTTGAAGCCCTTTCTCATCTCCTACATTACTGCAGTCAATTGATTAAGTCAAATAAAATAAATGTAAAACACTTTGCTCTTTTTGTAAACAATGCTGTTTAAAGAGCCAGTATTGTGTTTCTGAAATTTTGATTATTTGTTTTTCGGTGTCTCGAAAACTTTCATTTTGTTATAATATAGATTTATTTCTACCCTTTTCAATGACTCCAAAATTATTCGTTTCGCGACTCATTCATACTAAACTCCTCCTTTACGTGATGCAATCTGCAGCTATTGGTAGTTAGACTCAATTCGGCTGTTGTTGCATACAGTGTCTAGCGCTTCAGAAATAATACATCAACTGTTAGCATCTCACTCACTGGTTTTGACTGGGAAGAAAATGCTGGTCCAAATAAAGTGGGAACGTATTCATTCTTTATCAAAAACCTTTTTGAGAAACCCGACTTGAACGCATGTAGATTTGCGAAGCAGTCCTTGTGAAAATTGAAGGAACTCAACAAAAAGTTGGTGTTGTTCTCCTGAAGTTCAGGTACAACCTCTTCTCTTGGCAGAGAATATAAAGATGTGAATTCCTCACAAAAGCACAGTTCCTGTGAATGACCCGACCGAATCACCAGCGCTAGCAGCTATGTTTGGAGCAACACCTTTCCAGGTAACATTGCGCGAGCGGTGGGAGGAGCTTAGTACAGATGGTACAGTCCAATGTCACTTTTCGAAAAGACTCGTTTAAGCGAATCTGAGTCAACACTTTCTTTTTAAGATAATAACTTGACACACAAATACTTTTCAAAAATAAAGCTCAAACTGGATGTTCCTCAGACTTCCAGCTATGTTATCAACAACATGAAAGACTATTTTCAAGGAGTCAAAATACTGGCTCTTTAAACAGTTGTAATAAAATGAATTTAGCACAAGCAGTTCATGTTGCCACAGTATTGAAAAGGATACGTTCCAGCGTAGCTGAGGGAACCAGGATCGATGTTCTCAGGGTAGGGGTTCAAAGGAACTACTTTCCTCCTCAAGGGGTCAAAGACTAGCTGATACAAAAATGTGTTGTTGGCTTTCGTGAAACCCTCAATGTATTCATCTGGCACAGAGAGGTCCATCTTCAGATACTGATCCATCTTCTTGATCACCTGCATGAGAAATTTGGAGCTTGGAATTAAGTTTGTAAGCATAAAATTGGAAGGATATGAAGATTAAGTGGAACTGTGGTTAACACTGTTTGTAGTGTGTTCAATGCAATGTTTAAATAAGAACTGCGCCTTTCAATCTTTCTGCAACAAGGCAACGACGACTAATCACGGTTTTTGTCTTTCATCTGCACAATTAGTTCTGCACATTTCATATTGAGAATATATAACAACCAGAAAGCTTCTCATTTGAGTCCTTTAAGCTAAAGAGTGGATTTTACCAATTCATGTTTAAAAGGAGTATGTTCCTAGGGTCAGCACCAGGCCGCCACAGAAAACACTGGTATTACACCTCAAATATCTGAGTACTAATCATAGATCATTTTCACCATCTTCTAGTTAGCCCTCTTGGATGTTATTTATTCTCTTAAAACACAAGATACACTTTGCATTTTGCACTGATTAGAGCTGTTGAATTGAGGATCTGGTTCCTTTCCAGCACATCTCTATGTAATCAATTTCTCTGACAGACCGGTCTATTGTAAGCAACGCTTAAAGTTTATGCCTTCAAAGTGACTGCATCTATTTAGGATGAGTGTCTACACACTACCGTTTTTGAAACGAATACCAATCTGCTATAACATTGCTTTCTACAAGATAAATATTTGGGTTTAGTTATAAATATGTTCAACGAACAATAAAAATCTGCATCAGGAGAAGAAAAAGGCCAAAATAGAAAAAAGAAACCATCACAAAATATACAAGCAAATGTTTAAGCACAAAATAGTGCAAGATAATGTAAACAGATGCATTTTGAACAGTGAAAAATACTGTAAAAATATAATGTGTTCATTGCACAAGCCAACATACATGTTGCACTATTTCCAATTATATATAAAAAAAACTATTACACCATTGCTAGTTGCTAATTTAGAATATTTTACCAACATTCTGCACTCTAACAGAAGTGTGTTGACATATTCTAATGTTAGCTATGGTGGTTTTAAAGAATATTTTTGTCTAAAGAGCTGCTCTCACCTTCAGAATGTCTGGGTTGTTAGCCATCCTGAGCAGCTTGCAAGCCTTTCCCAACCCAATGCCATACAAGGAAGGTAAATAATCACACCCAGAGAGGATGCACATGTATCGAAACTTCTCCTCAGTGAAGATGTTCCCAAGAGACTTGCAACGTCCCAGGTGACACTGCTCGATCTCCAGACCTTTACCCTGTTTGTCCATCTTTAAAATCACCTGGAAAGAGAGCAGAACAAATGAGAAGAAATCTTTTATTTTAACTTGCACCATTGGTATATTTGTGTGTTTTTATGCTATTATTTTCAATTCACTCCCATACTCAGAAATTGCAAAAACATGCAAACCAAAAAATGTATATGTTTACTTAACAATTTATTGAGGAAGTGAATAAATACCACCAGAGTGTATAAACCCCACCAAATTTAAAAGAAATTTAAAACCACAAATGTGAACAAAATATTTAGGTATAACTTTGTTCATTTTACCTTAACCCTTTGATTTTATCTCAATTACATACAGCGCCAATGTCAATATTATAGTATATCGCTTATTTAAAAAAAAAAATCTAATGTCTTGATTCTAGTAAATGCAACCAAATCACCCTTATTTGAAAATGACAAAATAACATCACGATAACAAAAAAAATGGCCCAGAATCTACGATAAAAAATGTACTTTGAGAAGCCAGCAGAGAACCTTTTTGCAGCCAAATGCGAGCAGGTCTGAGTCTTCTGTGATAACTGCTTGAGCAACACCAGATTTGTTCAGGAAAGCTAACTGGGCATCGGCTTCATAAGGAGCTACAACACAGTCCACTCCCCGAGCTCTGGCAGCCTCGTGTGGAGAACACAAAATGCAGACAGAATCAATTGCTTGATGCATTCAAACACATTTCTCTTCATTTATGATAAATCACTACAACCTCAAAATAAAGACTTTAAAATATCAGGATGCCATGATCACACCTTAATAACATCATGTGCCATGGAGGGCGTAATATTAACGCTGCGAGAAAAACATTCTCTAGCTTCTGATATTTTTCCCTCCCTCAGCAGCTGTTTGCCTTTCTGCAGATTGGCCTGTCGTCTCCTGTTTGAACAAACATAAATTATTCACAACTAGTGAGTCTTCAAACAAATAGGTAGTAGTATGCAGAATCCTTACTCTCGCCGCGACTTTTCCACTTCATGTTTGGAGGGCAGGTTACGGCCATCAAAAACCAAGATAGGCTTCACACCAAATGAAATCAGCATGTCCACAAATTTCATACAGAAAGAAACATACCTGGGGGAAACAGATTATGAACATGAGAAATGGAAGTATTAGTAAATACATTAAAATGCTGTTAACATCACAGCGGGGAATCTCACTGATCAGTAGGTTCTCCCTTTGCAAGCTTCTCTGCACATGAAAAGGCTCCTTTATGGAGCCAGCAGTATGTGTCCACCGCCACGGTCTGTCCCCGATATTTCTTCACATGGATGGGCTCTGAAGCGTCTTTGATGAACTGCAACAGACCTTGAATCCCCATGTTCCTGTTGGTCTGTTTTAATCAGATCTCCTGATGAACACTTTATTCTGCTCGATAAAAACAAACATCAACGGTTGTTTATATGTGCAGAGCTCAAACCCGTTTAATGCAGGAGTTTAAAACCTCAACAGAAACGCTTGTTCTTTTCTAATACACATGTAAAAGCAACCATTCGCACTTATTTATGCCTTGACGTTTCAACCGCCAAATCCCTCCAAACCAAAACATTCTTGAAACCAAGGAACGTCATTGTGAAACATCACCACACTTTAACAGAAAACGTTTTACTTTATTGTAGATTTATAGCTTGTTTGTTACACTTACCGAACCCTTAACGCTGCGTTCAAACATTAAAGAACTGAAAAAGAGGATCTTCAACTTTAGCGGCAAAACGGTGACATCCATGAACAAGAACCTCATTGGTCCTCCAGTTAAGTTTAACCAATCATAGGAAAAGTAATGACGGAATAGGCGGGACAATGAGGTCCATTTCCGTAATCAGATCACTGAGCCTTTTATATATGGCTAATGGGCTTAAGACGGAGCATATTACATTTAGTATAGGTTGGAATATCTGTAGAAAGGTTTTTTTTTTATTATTATTTATTAATTTTTATTTTATTTTTTTATTTTTTTTTTTTTTTTGTGAACATTTGTCCAAACTACATCAGATGGTGGCGGTAATGCACCAAAAGAAAGGATACAAACTGCCAATAAAACACCAAAGAAGAAGAAGAAGACGACGGAGCATATAAATGTTTGTTTATAAGTAAAACAAGAAAATACTTTATTTTAAAGTTACTTTGTAACTTGTTTACGTAAAAGCAATTGACTACGGTGAAGTTGACTTGCCGTTTGATTTTATCACCTCTATGGACTATTTAAAAAAAAATTAACGTAACGTTACTTGTGTGGGTTTTAACGTTTAACCATGAATAACAGTTAGCTTTTAAACAAAACAGGAAACCAACTGTATTGTATGGAAGCCCGTTTCCGCCACCGAAGAGAAAAAAAATCAACTGTTGTGACTTTTTATCTCAGAATTCCATGATAACAACTCAGAATTCTGAGACATAAAGTCAGAATTCTGAGATATAAACTCGCCATTCCGAGATATATCCAGAATCCGAGAATTCTGACTTTATATCTCGGAATGGCGAGTTTATATCTCAGAATTCTGACTTTATATGTCGGAAATGCGAGTTTATATCTCAGAATTCTGAGTTGTTAATTCTGAGATTAAAAAGTCACAACAGTTTATTTTTTTTCTCTTCAGTGGCGTAAACGGGCTTCCATAGGTATTGTGCTCATGTTGGTCGACAATACTCTATCTTCTTCTTCTTCAATACTCTATGAATCCCGCAAATATTGAAATTATATTTAAATTACCTCCACACGATGGCGCTATTTAAGTTGTTTTGTTGGTAACTCACTGTTCTCAATTCTAGCTCTGGGTGGAGCGCGTGACTGCTCCGCTCCAGGATTTGACGTGTCGCCTGTGCTTTTCTGCACTTCCTGCTTCCTCCATGACTGTTTTGAGCCAGCAGTCCCGTCAAGCTGATCGGTTAAACGTGGCAATGGTGTAATCGGCGTTCCCGGTCGGTGGCGGAGTGTGTGATCGTGAGTGAACTTCCAGCTGGAATCAATGTCAGCCATGCAGTTCTCACCCAACAACGGAGATTTTACCTTCGTCTCCTCAACGGAGGCTCAAGGTACTGTAGCGAAAGGCCCCGCGCATCCTTACAGCTGAGAATGTATCAGGTTTATTCAGAAAGCCTTCAAATCGTGTGATGTATATGTTATTTAATGATAATGTTAACGTTACATATAAAAGCATAACAGCAGATACATTCGCACTCCTGCATGTTCATGACTAAGCCTCTTAAATCATGACATCGTTGATGGATTAAATACAAGTCTATGTAAACGTATGGTTTATTTTAGAGTATTTTACTCATTTACAAAAAAAATGGACGACAGGAGTCAAATTTCTAAGCTCTTCACCAAGTCAAAAGGAAATTTCAAACTCTTAAAAGATTCCTGAATGCAGGTCATTAAAATTTAATGAGCAAAATCTATGAATATATTAATTAATATCAAGTCTATGAATTTCCACAGAAGAGAATGTTGACTACCTCTTAATACTTATCTTAAATACCTAAATATGTTCAAAATTATATTTTAATGTTATTCAATTTCTTTGCTATGTAATGTATGTATGTAGTCGTTTTGATTTTGTATACTGTAGCGCTGTTTCAAACCTGCATGGGGTCACTGGATGGACATTATTTTTTTAAGAGAGCATTAATAAATGTAATTTATATTTCTGAATTTATATGCAAATGTCCATGCACATTGTAACAATATGTATTTGACTGAGATAAGCAAATTACTAGCCAAATACTCTGCTTGTTCGCTCTGAGAGCGACTGAGAGACTTGTGATTAAGGTCAGAGACATTTGAAAAATAAATTCATAAAGTTTGTATCTATTTCCACATATGCTAAAAGCTCGTTTTAATTCTTCAAATGTAAAACCAGCACATTTTACTCTCAACATCAGTTGCTTTAACCATTCTCTACACATGGTTCATATGAATTTAGAAGTTTTACCAACCCAACCCTACGGAAGGTTCTATGTACATTTGCTGATAAATTTCAACCCTTCGCTCTGTAAATTCTGTGGTTATTTTGGGTGTAGCTCCATGATCAAACCCAAACTGAAGTGTGCAACTTTTGGGTGTAGCTCCATCATCAAACCCAAACCGAAGTGTGCGACTTTTGGGTGTAGCTCCATGATCAAACCCAAACTGAAGTGTGCGACTTTTGGGTGTAGCTCCATGATGAAACCCAAACTGAAGTGTGCGACTTTTGGGTGTAGCTCCATGATGAAACCCAAACTGAAGTGTGCGACTTTTGGGTGTAGCTCCATGATCAAACCCAAACTGAAGTGTGCGACTTTTGGGTGTAGCTCCATGATCAAACCCAAACTGAAGTGTGCGACTTTTGGGTGTAGCTCCATGATGAAACCCAAACCGAAGTGTGCGACTTTTGGGTGTAGCTCCATGATGAAACCCAAACCGAAGTGTGCGACTTTTGGGTGTAGCTCCATGATCAAACCCAAACTGAAGTGTGCGACTTTTGGGTGTAGCTCCATGATCAAACCCAAACCGAAGTGTGTGACTTTTGGGTGTAGCTCCATGATGAAACCCAAACCGAAGTGTGCGACTTTTGGGTGTAGCTCCATGATGAAACCCAAACCGAAGTGTGCGACTTTTGGGTGTAGCTCCATGATCAAACCCAAACTGAAGTGTGCGACTTTTGGGTGTAGCTCCATGATGAAACCCAAACTGAAGTGTGCGACTTTTGGGTGTAGCTCCATGATCAAACCCAAACTGAAGTGTGCGACTTTTGGGTGTAGCTCCATGATCAAACCCAAACTGAAGTGTGCGACTTTTGGGTGTAGCTCCATGATCAAACCCAAACTAAAGTGTGCGACTTTTGGGTGTAGCTCCATGATGAAACCCAAACCGAAGTGTGCGACTTTTGGGTGTAGCTCCATGATCAAACCCAAACCGAAGTGTGTGACTTTTGGGTGTAGCTCCATGATGAAACCCAAACCGAAGTGTGCGACTTTTGGGTGTAGCTCCATGATGAAACCCAAACCGAAGTGTGCGACTTTTGGGTGTAGCTCCATGATCAAACCCAAACTGAAGTGTGCTACTTTTGGGTGTAGCTCCATGATCAAACCCAAACCGAAGTGTGCGACTTTTGGGTGTAGCTCCATGATCAAACCCAAACTGAAGTGTGCGACTTTTGGGTGTAGCTCCATGATGAAACCCAAACCGAAGTGTGCGACTTTTGGGTGTAGCTCCATGATCAAACCCAAACGGAAGTGTGCGACTTTTGGGTGTAGCTCCATGATGAAACCCAAACCGAAGTGTGCGACTTTTGGGTGTAGCTCCATGATCAAACCCAAACTGAAGTGTGCGACTTTTGGGTGTAGCTCCATGATCAAACCCAAACTGAAGTGTGCGACTTTTGGGTGTAGCTCCATGATGAAACCCAAACCGAAGTGTGCGACTTTTGGGTGTAGCTCCATGATGAAACCCAAACCGAAGTGTGCGACTTTTGGGTGTAGCTCCATGATGAAACCCAAACCGAAGTGTGCGACTTTTGGGTGTAGCTCCATGATCAAACCCAAACTGAAGTGTGCGACTTTTGGGTGTAGCTCCATGATCAAACCCAAACTGAAGTGTGCGACTTTTGGGTGTAGCTCCATGATGAAACCCAAACCGAAGTGTGCGACTTTTGGGTGTAGCTCCATGATCAAACCCAAACTGAAGTGTGCGACTTTTGGGTGTAGCTCCATGATGAAACCCAAACTGAAGTGTGCAACTTTTGGGTGTAGCTCCATGATGAATCCCAAACCGAAGTGTGCGACTTTTGGGTGTAGCTCCATGATGAAACCCAAACTGAAGTGTGCGACTTTTGGGTGTAGCTCCATGATGAAACCCAAACTGAAGTGTGCGACTTTTGGGTGTAGCTCCATGATGAAACCCAAACTGAAGTGTGCGACTTTTGGGTGTAGCTCCATGATGAAACCCAAACTGAAGTGTGCGGACTTTTGGGTGTAGCTCCATGATCAAACCCAAACTGAAGTGTGCGACTTTTGGGTGTAGCTCCATGATGAACCCAAACTGAAGTGTGCGACTTTTGGGTGTAGCTCCATGACTGAAACCCAAACTCGAAGTGTGCGACTTTGGTGTAGCTCCATGATCAAACCCAAACTGAAGTGTGCAACTTTTGGGTGTAGCTCCATGATGAAACCCAAACTGAAGTGTGCAACTTTTGGGTGTAGCTCCATGATGAAACCCAAACTGAAGTGTGCGACTTTTGGGTGTAGCTCCATGATGAAACCCAAACCGAAGTGGTGCGACTTTTGGGTGTAGCTCCATGATCAAACCCAAACTGAAGTGTGCGACTTTTGGGTGTAGCTCCATGATCAAACCCAAACCGAAGTGTGCGGACTTTTGGGTGAGCTCCATGATCGAAACCCAAACTGAAGTGTGCAACTTTTGGGTGTAGCTCCATGATGAAACCCAAACTGAAGTGTGCGACTTTTGGGTGTAGCTCCATGATGAAACCCAAACTGAAGTGTGCAACTTTTGGGTGTAGCTCCATGATGAATCCCAAACCGAAGTGTGCGACTTTTGGGTGTAGCTCCATGATGAAACCCAAACTGAAGTGTGCGACTTTTGGGTGTAGCTCCATGATGAATCCCAAACCGAAGTGTGCGACTTTTGGGTGTAGCTCCATGATCAAACCCAAACTGAAGTGTGCGACTTTTGGGTGTAGCTCCATGATGAAACCCAAACTGAAGTGTGCGACTTTTGGGTGTAGCTCCATGATCAAACCCAAACTGAAGTGTGCGACTTTTGGGTGTAGCTCCATGATGAAACCCAAACTGAAGTGTGCGACTTTTGGGTGTAGCTCCATGATCAAACCAAAACTGAAGTGTGCGACTTTTGGGTGTAGCTCCATGATGAAACCCAAACTGAAGTGTGCGACTTTTGGGTGTAGCTCCATGATCAAACCCAAACTGAAGTGTGCAACTTTTGGGTGTAGCTCCATGATGAAACCCAAACCGAAGTGTGCGACTTTTGGGTGTAGCTCCATGATGAAACCCAAACTGAAGTGTGCGACTTTTGGGTGTAGCTCCATGATGAAACCCAAACTGAAGTGTGCGACTTTTGGGTGTAGCTCCATGATCAAACCCAAACTGAAGTGTGCAACTTTTGGGTGTAGCTCCATGATGAAACCCAAACTGAAGTGTGCGACTTTTGGGTGTAGCTCCATGATCAAACCCAAACTGAAGTGTGCGACTTTTGGGTGTAGCTCCATGATGAAACCCAAACTGAAGTGTGCGACTTTTGGGTGTAGCTCCATGATGAAACCCAAACTGAAGTGTGCGACTTTTGGGTGTAGCTCCATGATCAAACCCAAACTGAAGTGTGCGACTTTTGGGTGTAGCTCCATGATCAAACCCAAACTGAAGTGTGCGACTTTTGGGTGTAGCTCCATGATCAAACCCAAACTGAAGTGTGCGACTTTTGGGTGTAGCTCCATGATCAAACCCAAACTGAAGTGTGCGACTTTTGGGTGTAGCTCCATGATCAAACCCAAACTGAAGTGTGCGACTTTTGGGTGTAGCTCCATGATCAAACCCAAACTGAAGTGTGCGACTTTTGGGTGTAGCTCCATGATCAAACCCAAACTGAAGTGTGCGACTTTTGGGTGTAGCTCCATGATCAAACCCAAACTGAAGTGTGCGACTTTTGGGTGTAGCTCCATGATCAAACCCAAACTGAAGTGTGCGACTTTTGGGTGTAGCTCCATGATCAAACCCAAACTGAAGTGTGCGACTTTTGGGTGTAGCTCCATGATGAAACCCAAACCGAAGTGTGCGACTTTTGGGTGTAGCTCCATGATCAAACCCAAACTGAAGTGTGCGACTTTTGGGTGTAGCTCCATGATGAAACCCAAACCGAAGTGTGCGACTTTTGGGTGTAGCTCCATGATGAAACCCAAACCGAAGTGTGCGACTTTTGGGTGTAGCTCCATGATCAAACCCAAACTGAAGTGTGCGACTTTTGGGTGTAGCTCCATGATGAAACCCAAACTGAAGTGTGCGACTTTTGGGTGTAGCTCCATGATCAAACCCAAACTGAAGTGTGCGACTTTTGGGTGTAGCTCCATGATGAAACCCAAACTGAAGTGTGCGACTTTTGGGTGTAGCTCCATGATCAAACCCAAACTGAAGTGTGCGACTTTTGGGTGTAGCTCCATGATCAAACCCAAACTGAAGTGTGCGACTTTTGGGTGTAGCTCCATGATCAAACCCAAACTGAAGTGTGCGACGACTAATCTGCAAGGAGCGGTGACCTCGTTGATTCTTTTTCCAATTATTTTACAGGATATAATGTATTACTACACAGGTAAAAACATTTACATGTCTTACTCTTTATTTTATATAGAAATGCTTATTTAACCACAAAGAAAAATGTCTAAATCTTCTAGCCAACAGGTTTTTTTTTAATGAGATATAAGTACTTTACTCACAAACTTTAAAATACTGTGGTGAATAACACATTTTATCTTGGTGACATCAAAGGAATTTAATGTAATAGCCTTTTTTTTTAAAGCCTTTGGTTAAATGTGCTGTTTATTTTTTTTTGTCATACATTTCTTAGTTTTATTGTAATTTATCTAACCCAAATGTATTCTTTCTTTTTATTGTCCAATTTGAATTTTTCTGACATTGTTGTTTTTTTTCCATACACTTGTGTTTATCTTTATGCATCATTAAAAAAAATGTCAATAATTATTGACAAAACGAGAAAAAAAAAATCTACTGATATTCCACCGTAATATTCCACTGTCCATGTGAAGGGTATTTATTGGGTATTAAAATTTTTTTACACAGTATTGTTTGAGTGTTGTTGTTTTTTTTTTTCAAGTATTTGTGAAAAGGTGTTTTTTTTTAGTATTGGTGAAATTGAAGCTGCTGTTTAATACACTGAATATGTTTTTTTAAAGAAACAAAAATAAGTCCAATGACAGGAGCCATGAACTACATTAAATTTTGATCGTTTCAAACACACGTCAAGTATCATAAAATAATAAACTTTATTCCTTGCTTTCTACTTCTTTTGAACGTATTTACCATAATCAAACTTTATATCTCTCGTATACAGCAGAGCTCAGCGGAACCATAGATGCCCCAGATATCTCGCTGAATATGGGCCCTGATCCCAACCGGGACACCTACGCCACCACCTTCCTACGGCAGCGGGGTTACGGGTGGCTGCTGGAGGTGGAAGACGAGGATTCGGAGGAGACTAAACCACTCCTGTGAGCGTTTGAGGCTCTTAAGTGTTGAAACTCTTAGAGTTGCTCTTTTCATGTATTGTTTCTGCGTGTGCAGGGAGGAGCTGGACATTGATTTAAAGGATATCTACTACAAGATCAGGTGTGTGTTGATGCCCATGCCATCGCTGGGCTTTAACAGACAGGTGGTGAGGGACAACCCGGACTTTTGGGGGCCGCTGGCTGTCGTCCTGCTTTTCTCCATGATCTCCATCTATGGACAGTTCCGGGTAAGGTCAGATTATTTCTTTAGGAAAATATTTAGGTCTGTATTTTAGTAGAGAACTATTTGTGAATAATAATTAATTTAGGTTAGTCCACACTAGGGCTGCAACACTACAAATAGTTCATGGTTCGATACATACCTTGGTGTTTCTGAAGTCTCTGCTTTTTAGCATGGATTGCATGGAAAAATATGTAGTCCTTTTATCTTTAAAAGAAATGTATTAACCGTCTGTCTGAACACCTATTGAACTTGAAAAGTCTTCATGCTATCGCTGCATTGCCCTGATACTTACAAAGGGAGGTTTTGTAATGTCCATTTTTTTTGTGATGTCCATAATGTCCCCAAAAAGGAGTCATAATGCCTGTTCATCATACAGATGTCTTGGTTGTCTGCTTTTCAAGAACCATGTCTCCTCTAACTTTAGTGCTCGCCGGTTGGATATTTAAGCAAGGGGCCACTAATTAGAGAGATGTTTCTCTGACATGTCCATAAACAAAGTGTTCCCCTGTCTTATATCACATGAATCACTTGTCAACATAAAATGGAGTGTTATGACATCCCTAGTTGTCATGTTAGTTTGTTTCTTTTGATTCATTTTTTTTCCACGTTAATTTTGGCACTTTGATATTGTATCTTTCTGTGTAAATTCAAGATACATGTTGCTCATGTAAATTTCTTAAAATGTGTTGTTTTTTCGTCCGTTCTAAAAAGCTCTTTGTTTTAGTTTAACTAAAAAGTGTAGTTTTTGAACATGAAAGGTAGCTCATGAAAACGTTTAATGTTCATTTCTATTGTTCTGAATTGACAGGTTGCTGTTATTGGGAGTATTTGCACACTAAAAATAGACATTTGTTGATTATAAATAACGTTAACAAATAGTTCTTGAGACTCCTGCCAGAAAAGCTATTCCTGAAACCAATGAGTGAGCTCATTGTTAACACTTTATTGGGCAGATGATCATAAACGGTCCCTTAATTCACATTGATTAAATTTTATTGGTATAACCCCATTCAGGGTTTTTCCTCTGAGAGCTTCAGTTAGTAACCTACGAAGGTTGCAAGTCAATTCTTAGGAAAAAGTCAGATTGCCAAACAGTTGTTAGAAAGTTAAATTAACAAGAAAAGTACATGCAAAGGTAACCATATGTATTTTATATTCTGCCCAACAGGTTGTTTCCTGGATTATAACAATCTGGATATTTGGAGCACTAATGATTTTCCTTCTTGCGAGAGTTCTGGGTGGAGAGGTAATCAGCCAGAGAGTGGAAGTCTTTAAAAAAACAATTCCTAATTTAAACCTGGTTTTCTTGTTCTATAAATACAGGTATCTTATGGGCAAGTGCTTGGAGTTATTGGGTATTCTTTGCTCCCGCTCATTGTAATAGCTCCACTTCTTTTGGTCATCGGGGGCTTTGAACTCGTCTCCACGCTCATAAAGGTAAAGATACACGATGTGATGGTGTAAAGTATTTAAAATGTGAATGGTTAGGTTAAGTTGACATGAATGTGAATGATTTTTTCTCTTCTAGCTTTTTGGAGTTTTTTGGGCTGCATACAGCGCTGCGTCATTACTTGTTGGAGATGAGTTCAAAACTAAGAAACCTCTTCTTATATATCCTATCTTCCTTTTGTACATCTACTTCCTGTCTCTGTATACTGGAGTTTGAGAGGATACCAGGCTTCCATTGAGTCATGGCTTGGACACCGACAGAGAGAACTGAGGCATATTCCATGTTGAACAAGAAGGAATTGACCTTTCGTTTTTGTGTTTTATTATCCGATGTGCGTTGGGGGATCGAGGTGTACAGACATTAGTGTATTTTACTGCTTTCATTAATTTTGTACACAATGTATAGCTGTATTTTTTTCCGTCAGAAGCTAGGTTTGCAAAGTTCCCTCTGCTAACACAACATTGAGCGATGGTTTAATATAATTATTACATACCCCTTCGGGGAAAGTGAAAATGAGGAAGATATTCTGAAAGACACTGGACACTGGTAACATGAAAAGTCATGAAACAAGATTTGTGTTGAAACACATTATGGTTGAACCTTTGAGCCAATCTGTTTTACATTGTAGAGTGACTCAGCACATTCACAGAATTCTTTGTTTTTATTTATGGACTCCACATGGAAAAGTAGTATACAGGCAGCATAGTTTGCATCAAAATCTTCTGCTAAGTATGGGTGCCTTAAACTGGTTGTTTTTTAACGGCTGTGGTGTATTTTATTTATGTTAATGCAGCCAAAAAGCAAAGGATTTTTATTTCTAGAATCAAACCTTTTTTTCTACCTGGTGATTTGTATACACCACAGTCATACTGTATATAACTGTAAAAGTTTGGTGAAGAAATAAAAATGGGTTCTGTTATAATATAAATCATATGTCAAATAAAATCTGCTGAACATTTTTGTGCATCTCATAACTGACTGAAAGCAATGGTTTTCATTCATTTGATATTAATTAAACTGCTACAATACAATGAACATGCAAACTATATGCTACCAATCAAAACTTTGACATTATAAATGTTTTATTCTCCAAAGAAACGTGATTTAAGTTAGTCTAAATACTTGAAAATTTAGCAAAACTGTTAAGATTAGGAAGTATTATTATAATACAATGAGTAGTATTGTTCTAAAAAAAAAGAAGATGTCTTTTAAGTAAGGCACCCAACCATTGATTTGCAACAAAATATTTCTCACAAAGCTCAAGTATGTTAGCTATCAACCTTCATATATTCTGTTAAGATTTATCTTTGGGACCCAGAAGAAGAGGATACGCTTGATGGGGATCATATCCATTGACAGGTTTGTTTTGTAACTATCATGTAGTTTCAATTGAACAAGACGTTTCTTAATGATTCATACATCTTAAAAGGCGAGAACTTGAATTCCTAAACTATAAATAAATGAGATATTTTTAAATATGACGTGTCCTAACAATGTTAGAACATTTTGTTACAAAACAAAGGAGCAGAAAAAGAAACAAGTAACGATTTAAACTTGAAAGGGTTTATTTTTAAGGTACATATCGCTGTCTGTCAAGTGACAGCGCCTCGTCTGGCTCGGCGGTCATAGACTACGCTAGTTCCGTTTCCTTTTGAGAGTGAGCAGAAGGAGCCGCTGGTTTCCGCTCCGCAGATGGTGAATCGCTGCTCCTGCGGTACCGGGAGGAGGTTTCGAGTCCGCAGTGGAAGCGCAGCGGTACTTCTGTTTTCAGAATTAACATTTCTCGTCGAGTCACGCCAACTAAGGAGCTATTGAAAGAGGTGGGAAGGCAGGAAGGGGAGATAGTAGGAAGATGGCGGCGGCGGCTGCCTCGCCTGGCTCGCCGGACTGGGTCGTGCTAAGGGACGGCTGCTTGCGCTGCGACGAGGAGGGCCTGCGGAGTTTGTCCTATCACCCAGCCCTCAACGCCATCCTGGCCGTCACAAGCCGGGGCAGCATCAAAGTCATTGACGGCACTTCTGGAGCTATTTTGCAAGCCTCAGCTCTGCACTGTGAGTTTCTTTTCGTACAAGTTTATTTACGTTAGGCCTGCCCTGATCATCACAGCACATTACCGTGTAATGACTGTCATGATCTAGCATGGGCTTCCCTTTAAATACAGGAGCAAACCGTTAAAGTGTCAAGAAGACTTTAAACAGACACTGATGCCGGTGATAGCGTAAACGAGTTTTTTAAGGGCATGTCTAACGTATTGGAAGAATGTGGGATGCTGTCAGAAATTAACGTTGTGGGTTTTAATGTGTCCTTTTACTCCGGGCAATTTGTGTTGTAATGATTTCTTATTTGTGCAGAGCATCTAGGGTTCTTAATTTGTTTACGTAAAGGGTGGTGCTGTGTCAATGACTTTAATTATTGCAAGAAGTTGACGTGACAGTCGTTCGTCTGTCTTTGGGCCTCCAGATCGTGCTCAGTACTGTGGCCTTTCAGTCTGTCGTGCGGCTCGAACGTTACAAGTCAGAATGTTTGCCACATTTACAAAATACACACGACTATTATTAAATATGTTTCATTATTGTTTTTAAATAAACAAAAATTATGGTGGCACCAAAAGCTAAATATTTTTTAACGTTAGTTACTTTAAATCGGCATCGTTATCAAAGCTAACCTAAACATTAGCAACTATTAGCTACTTTCAGTCTACACGTTCGTCCAAGTGTCTGTCACTGACATTTTTATTATGTTATAAAATGTATTGGTGTAGTATCGTTTATTTGTACAATTTTTTTTAACGTTTTGTAAAGTGTTGTTAACTGACGGGGTTTAGCTAATCAGGCTAGTGTTAGCTTAGCGGTAACCTAGCCTAGCATGTTTGCTATGAATCAGTAGGTTAATACTGTTGCTAGTGTTTTTGTTAGTACTGACAGGTGACAGCTTAGTGAAAAAAGTACACGACATGAACATTTGTTTGTAATTTGTGAATACCTGTGTTTGGAAAGCATGTTTACTTTCAGTTTTTTTGCTAACGTCAGTTAAATGACGTTAAATGCGTTTATGTTGATGTTTGTCAGTCATTTTAAATTTAATTAAGTTACCTGTTTCTCTTTAATACGTCCCTTAGTAAACAAGGCTCCTAAAATATGGATAATATGTATCCAATTTTTCGTCTTCATATACAAAATTCAATTGAAGCAAATAAGTTGTATACATTAACAGAATGAGTTACTTGTTTTGCATCAGTTAGACTGGTATTTTGTGATTGTATAAAGATTGTATTATTAAAGCAGAGCTTTTTATCTGCCAGCCAAATATATGTCTTTAGGAGTACTAAGTAACGAGTTTCATAACGGGTTTTTCTTTTCCTCTTATGCTGGGTATTGTGAATAACAATCCATGGGGATTCTTCAGGTACTGATAGATTTATGCAGTTTTTATATAATAAAAATCCATGTGTCTCGTTTATTTTTGTAGAGCATTATAGAGTTGTTTTTGCTTTTATTAGTTGTAAGAATATCTAATTCCTCTACATCATTTTCAGTTGTATTTTGCATATAGCTCCTAGTCTTTTACAAATATGACCCCATATCACTGTGCAGTTAAACAAACCATTTTAAGGATATCTGTGTTTTATGAAAGCACAGATCTTATTTTTTTGTGAGGGTGAGAAAATTCATCGTCCGTCTTTAAAGTAGCTATGAGCAATCAAACAAACCACTTGGCCAGTAGCCCCTCATTGATACCTTGACTTCTTATTTGCTTTTACTTGTTGTTTTGACATCTGCTAGGTCAGTCCAGTCAAGCTACGTTTTAAATGATGCAGCACCATTAATTTGTGTTTTTGGAAAGTAAATTTTTGTCACGTTGCTTTTTGTATAATAAACCAGACACATTTTTTACCAAACGAGACTCTGATCGTAACAACTTCAATAGGATGAAACCGTGTCACTAGAATTATTATTTATAAATATTATGCCAATTGTGTGTGCAAGGACCTAATGATGATGATGATGATAATAATAATAATTACAAGAAATTGCTGAGTCATTTTTTTAGCAACTCCTCTTAATACAACATAATCTGGTTTAGGTTATTTTTAATGATCAAACATTGAACTAATGCAATGGAGCACTCATCATTTTCCGCTCTTCCCTTTGTGTGGACTCTGACAGCTAAACCTGGGGCTCGGGTGAGGTGTCAGTACTTTCCAGCAGTGGATAAGGTCCTCTTCGTCGATGATTATGCTGTTGGGTGTAGAAAGGACTTGAATGGAATTCTTCTTTTGGACACAGCTCTTCAGGCCCCTGTGTCCAAGCCAGAAGACATGGTGCAGCTGGAGCTGCCGGTCACCGAGGTAAGAAACTCACTATTGAGTTTGTGTTGATTGAATGTACACAACATTTTCTGTGGTGCATCAACAATTTAGCTTACTGTCTGACTTCCTTTCTAATGCAAGTAAAAGCAATGTTGCATCATGCGATTTAAACTGTGTGAAATCAGTCTAGTTTTCCAGTTTTTAAAGATAAAGGAAAAGAAAATGATCAAATCGACAAATGAACAGTTTTTGTGAGATTGTGGTGTATGCGCACATATTTTGTTTGATTTTTTTTTTCTCGAATCAGCAGTATTTTTTTGCTGGTAAAAATAACATAGGGAAAACTGAAAGGGTTAAACCGCTGGGAATGTGTTTGCTCAGTTTAGTTATGTACATTACAACTCTCCAAATGCTTGATTGTTGGTACAGCATTCTCATAACCAGTCTGACAAAGATTGCTATGCTGACAGACTGGTCTTGCTTGGATTGGAAATAAAACCCATCTCTCGTCACTTACACGCCGTATATTATGATGTGGGATCGTGGAGGTGGATGCTCGCAGCATTGGTTACAACCATCACATCCTTTCTGTTTTTGAATGTTTATATGAAATTAATTTCTTCGACAATTCGATGTTTCATCCTTTGACGAGGACATTTGAGCTTATTGTTTGTTATTTTGGTTGCTTCTCAAATGGACTGCTGCTGCTTGATTTCCCCCTTGCTGAGCTGCAGTGTAGTTTTAAACTCCAACGCCATGTAAAATTAGCACAGCACACTTAAAATGTAATATTGTAAAGCTGAATAGACATAACCACATGAGTCAATGCGGTTTAAGGTGTGTGCGGATCCTAAAACTGGAACCGAGCTTCGTGATGCCAATTCAATCAACAGAAATCTTAGTTGCTTTTTTTACTGTTTATAAGTGAATTTAGCAATTTTCTTTTAGTGTTATTTAAGAAGTTCCTTGAGTAAAAAAAAAGCATGTTGTCATTGATATGACTACAGTTGGAGGTTATCGCCTATGTTTATCATGGAAGCATTTTCCACATATGTCCTATTGTTGCAGGAGTGGATGAAGTAGATTTTAGAAATTGTGGCTCTACTTACTTATTGATTTGGAGCATGGCCTGACTGTTACATTGTGTTCTGTCAGAGGCTCCATTCTGGGCTTTAAATGGTCCAATGGCTAGAGTAAGAGACAGTTTCTTCCATATTTACATAATTTCTGAGTATGCTTTTTGGATTGTCTTTTTCAGGCGTGTAATTAGATGCAAGTACTATTTCTTTTGTTGCAGACGTTTGACACTATTCTATTTCTAGAAACGATTGTACATTATAAGCACTGAGATCTTAAGGCCACAACACAACTATACGAATTATAAGTGTGAATTTATGCACGCATACTTGCCTCGAGCCAAAAAAAGAGGCATGGGCGTGAGCTCACAACTGGCCGAAGCATAGGTGCGAGTGAAAAAAATTTCAATGGCAATGCGTGATCTTGCTGTCGAGGAATTAAAGTGTTCAGAGTACTTAAATATAAAAAAAAATGCTAGGTGGCGCTCGATACAAACTCTCGGGTTGACTTGTGATAGGAAATAGCCAAGAACAAGAGCACCACATCATCAATAGAGCTGTTAATTACGTTCACATAGGTGGGTGGTGGCTTGATTAAACACTGAACAATATTAAGCTATGCCTTTTTTAATAGAATTTTTACCAACTATACAACAGAATGTTTTATGAATCCATGAAATATTGTAAACAATTGTAATGACTGTGTACACTTCTGAAGTACTCTAGAGAAAGGCATGAAGCATATGCACAAATTACGTAAGCACAATTCTTAGAACGCTGGGAATCATCTTGGTGTGCATTTGTCCCAGACTATGCGGTTTAGAAACACAATAGTGGACATTGATGTCAAAACAAACTGCTGCTGGCTAAGAGATATTCATCATGGGAGTCAAATCTGTTCTGCTAGGTCACATGAGTTTACGCTGGAGTTCGCTAACTTCAGTGCCGTATGTGACTTGACTTTCAGACTGTAGTGAAATGAGAACTAAAGTGTAAACCTGAGTCATCACTACAGTCTTGCAAGCTAATCTGTTTATTTAGGGGTTTTAAAAAGTCCATCTTTTTTATGCACTTAAGCATACAAGTTTTTAAGAATTCTGCATATGCGTGTATCTTAACTGAAATTGCCCTTTGTCATATTATGATTTGTTCTCTTTGATATGAAGATTATAACACAAGGGATGACTTCATGTTTCCAATTCCCTTTTAAAAGGAGTTTGCTATGTGGGGACTCTTTCCATTTTTTGACTGCTCCCTGGTGCATCGATCACTTATTGTGGGAAGCATTGAACTTCAGCAGTTATATTAAAGATTTTTGTGCTGTGGTCAAATTTTGCATTGTGGGAATTTGATGACCAGTGGTTAAATAAATGTATGATGTTGAAAGATTGTTTGTGCTTGTATGAATTAAGTTATACTTTAATAAAACAGAGCCAGGTTTTTCATTCTTTCTAAAGTTCAAATCAGCCTTAATTTCTAAGAATGAATGCAATCCCTAACGCAACCAAAGCCTATTTCTAAAGCAAAAAATGATGACTTCTTTTATTGAAGCAAGTTATGTAATTGGTCCCATGTGAAAATGAAGTTTAAAATATTTTGGAACTGTAAATTTAACGGCTAGGGTTTGCTTTCATTGTTTTCTTGAATACAAAAGTGATCCAGTTGTTCCTCTGCAGGCCCAGCAGATGTTGTATGCGTGCATGGAGAAAGTTGATGTTTCCAACACAGAGGGCTATGATCTCTTTCTCACTCAGCTCAAAGAAGGCCTGGAGAATACCTCACATGAGACGGCAGCCAATCACAAAGTGGCTAAGGTGAGCCCAGACGGGAAAGATTTCCCAGTTATAATTTTATATTGTTTGAAGAACACTCTGATTTACTGTTTCGCTGTTGATTCGGTCTTTATAAAGTTTGTTTGGGTTTTATTTCCACTCTTTTTTTATTATCAATTTATATTGTTTGCACCTCATGGATTGGATTATATTGTTACTTAGTGAATAAGAAGAAGAGGGAAAAAGGAAGTGGTTGGGTCAATAAAAATCAAGCTGGAGAATGCATACTTTAACAACTGTGTTACATAACCGATTATTCATTTATCAGTTATATGAGAGTTCTCTGACTAAACCTTCCACAATATACTGTCACCTTTGGAAAGATTGGTTCACATAGACGACAGTTCAAGAAACCATACTATTTAATGTCAGTAATACATCAGTAAAAGTATTGATGTGATCAATGGAGAGATTGTGTCAAGGTTACCTTTGAACTACAGATTTTTTTAAATCTTCAGTTAAAGCAGGAAGTTGGGATGCACCGAAATTAATACTGAATAGTTACCAAATAGTTATCAAGTGTGGATAGTGAGTTATTCATATATTTTTCTAAATGATTATATTGCGGATCGTTCTTTTGTCGCTCACTGTCTCTTAAATACATGCATTTTGAAGAAGATGCTAGGTCAACAATGCACGTAGATTAACGAAACTTGTGTCTTTGCGTCATCGTGCCATATCGCTAATCGCCCTTAATTAAACTCACTCCCACTTATTTGACTTTTTCTTGCAATGTTCAGCTGATTATTCCGTAGTAGGAAAGCCAAAATATTTGACCTGCAAAAGTTATGGTTGCTCATTTTGTTTCTTAAAAGATCCTAATTGGGTTAATTATTAGGAATCTCAAATTGAGCATGATAATTAAAAATTTTAGACATTGTCATTTTTCCATTTATTTATTTATTTATTTTACCTGTTATCTCTTTTTTTTCTTTTTTTTTTTTTTTGATCCGTCCACAGATTGATTACACTATTTTGATCAATGTTTTGTACTGTGTGTGTCGAAAAACAAAAACTTGGATTCTTGGTTCATGACTATTTTTAAATTTGGAATTTATACCAGAATCACTTTCTTCATTAAAGGGCTGTGAAACTCCGGAACTCTTTTTAATGTCTTAAACCAAAAACATATTGTTAATTGGACCCAACCAAATTATGAATTTAAATGTACATTTACACATTCAACATGTGTTAGTTTTGGGTCTTGAATTCTCTTGTCAGTCAGTCTCTTGCCAGACTATAACATGATGCATCTGGAGATATATATTCAGATTCAGATTTTATTTGTCACATACATATACATACAGAGTATGACGTGCAGTGAAATGTATTGTACGACTGTCCAACCTGTAACCATTAGGAAATAGATAAAAAGATAAAAATAAAACATAAATTATAAGAAAACAAAGTAGATATGATGTCTGATGTAACGTAATCTTGCTGTGTTTGTCTTTAACAGGCAAATATTGTTGAGTCATGTAGCTTACAGATTCGGCATAGATTATTCATGCGATGCCTCCTTGGACAGACTGATCTCACAGACTCACTGGCTGTATTGAACACAGCGCTGCTGCAGAGCACATAAGTGTATCATTAGCCCCTGCAGTAACATGAGGACGATCAAAGAGGCTCTCTAGTGTACTTTTACTGCTCTGAAGTCCCTTCCTAACACCCTTTCCACCTTAATAAACACTGCCTTGATTTATGATAAGGCTGGGAAGAGATCCAACTAGCAAAAGATAATATGAAACAAATGATAAAATATAATGAAAACATCTAAATAGCTGTTAACATATATCCCACTCTGTCGTTGACCATTGGCTGTAATCTTTTAATGATCTTGTGCTGTGATAACTGTAGTCTGTGTATCAGAAATAAAAGACCAGAGACCGATGTTTATTCTCAACCTGCCACTTGGTATTCCTAAATGTTGATCTAGGACCTGTTGTCCCAATCCACTCTGGAAACATTCATCAAGAGATAAGGGAGGGAAGAGATCCTAGATCAGTGGCTTTATATAAGTGGGCTTCTGCATCTTATAGTAACTGCATATTTTTCCTCTGTGTGCTTCAAGCCATCAGCTTATTACTGCAGTATTGTTCATGCAGTTTTTCGCAGAGGACCACAGTGTCAGTCACACGTGGGAAAATATGTCCAGTGTTCCCTTGTGTCAGCCAAGCACTCTTCTCGTAATTTGGCCTACATCCAGTTTGCACTCCTGTAACAATGATGGTCTGATGCAGTGATTGATTTCTCACTGAGCTCTCCATTGACCCCTATCTGAACACTGTGTGGCATTCTGGAACTTTCCTGGCTTCAGAAAGAGCATTTATCTGCTCTTTCATGTTTTGTTCAAACATTAGAGAAATAACTCTAAGGCTGTGAACGGGCGTGTTAAGACTCGCTATGATATTTTTAGAGATATTTTGGGCTCTCTTTAGAAGTTAAGAGAGCCCAGCTCTTAAGTTTTTGCAGGTGCTTTTGATATCTAAAATAGGGTGACCCTGCGTTGTCGTGATGTATTTGTATGCTGTTGAAGTCACCCTTTGTTTTTTATCTGCAGTGGGCCACCGTGACCTTCCATCTCCCTCACCACATGCTGAAGGTGGTAACGAGTGCTATCGTGAATGAACTGAAAAAGCTGAATCAGAATGTGGCAGCCTTATCTGTGGCATCTTCGGTCATGGACAGACTCTCCTACCTCTTACCAAGCGGCAGGCCAGAGCTTGGAGTTGGACCTGGACGTTCTGTCGACAGGTAAACGTGTTGCACAAGACTATGAAGGATGTGAAATTCGTATAATTAAATAAAACAATAAATAAATAATCAGTGCATCATTCATTTAATTGATTTTTAATTTAAAAATAAAAACCAAACAGTTTGTTTTTGTTTTTTTGTTTTAAAATGAAAAAACTAATTTAGTTTGGAGTTTTTTTTTATTTTGTGCTCAAAACGAAAAAGGAAAAAAAAAAAAAAGTTGTCGAGATTGCTTTTGTTTTAAAAATTTCCTTTCGGAAAAGCACAGTGTGACCCAGAAATTTAATGACACCAACAAGGTTGCCAGATGGAGCGGTTTTTTTTTTTTTGTTGAGAAAATTGGCATTGGGTCTATAAAAAGTATATTGGTTTTAGTGAGTTTTACTCTTTATTACTCTTTATTATTAATGTAATTGATAAAATATATACTCTGCCCATCTCTAATGCTTACGTTGAGCTGATGCAAGATCTTGAATGTGTCTGCCGCTTATTTAAAGCCTCATGTGCGCTCTGGCCTGAACAGGAACAGATGAACATCAGCCAGTTTCAAACAAAAAATGTGTGAGAAATATCTACTTAACTTTTTTTTCTACTTCACACATTTTTACAGCTATAATCGTTGGTTTACTTTACGAGTAGCTCTTTTAGTTTCAATAGAGTACAATGTCAGTGTTTAAATGAGAAGTGAAAAATAAAGTTGCCGTCGTGCTGCTGTTCTGTACCCCGCCTCCGGAGTGATTTCTACGAGAGAGAGTTTAATATTTCCATAACAATGCGCATCAGCTGAAACAAGCACGTGGAATCTCTCTTGTTGGTTGCAGAGAAAACATTGCACACATTACACATGTTAAAATTTTTTACAAGATTATGCGATATGACATTTAAATACACTGACACTTTCATTCTGCTTTTACAAAACACAGCTTTAGTAATATTGTAGTATGATACAACAACTAAATAAGTCAAAAGAAATTTAGGTTTACCCAACACATGTTGATAAACCTTAAAAGGGCTCTGCAGCACTTTCATTTGATCCTTCATGTTTTTTGGCCTCTTTCCCACCCAGTCTTTTTTTTTTAGTCAAGAGAACCTCTATGTGTGTTTGTTTACAGGTCTTTAATGTACAGCGAAGCTAACAGAAGAGAGACGTTCGCTTCATGGCCTCACTCTGGCTACAGATGGGCTCAGCCTGATCCCATGGCTCAGGCAGGCTTTTATCATCAGGTTTGTATTAACCTCAGGGTGTTTGATTCATTTTGAATGATTGTCAGCTTTAAATGTCACCCAGCCATCTATTTCTGGGGATTTTTACACTTCACTTCTTTGGAATTTACTTTTGGTTTCCTTTTTAATGTTTGATTGATAGATTATTAATAGACACACATCACATCATTTACATAAGTTGTTAGAAAATCTGAAATTGTGAATAACTCAATTTTGTCATAAAAAGGAGTATTTTAATACTTTAAAATTAAAGACACAAGAAGCAGCAGATTAATTAACCAAGCACGTTTGATGGGTTGTTAATTTGGGATAAATGGCTGCTGGGAATTCCCTTGTTTTCTGTGGTTAAATGATGTATTGTCTCCATCAAAATCACCCTGCATGCCAACGGGCTTGAGCTATGCTTGGTAACCGAGGAGACCACACTACTCCTCTCACCCATCTTCCCTGTTGCCATGCCAACCGAAGAGAGTGTGGGGAGAACAGTGCCTCTGTGTTGTGGATGAAAGGTTGATGTTACTGCAAGTGGATTTTTGTTAGTTTAATGAATAATGACCAAACTGTAAATGTGATGCATTCACTGAAGCTCAGTTACTGAATAAGGAAGAAATGAGAGTGGTCCGGTAACATTGTGAAATAAGCTTAGTCACTTCATATTAATTTGTTGTACATTATGCAACTCTTCTTTTTCAGCCCGCATCCACAGGTGACGACCGTGCGATGTGTTTCACCTGCAGCGTGTGTTTGGTATGCTGGGAACCTACAGATGAGCCCTGGTGAGAAGCTTCCTATTGAATTCTTCCCTGCATACTGCATAGCTTGAAGTAACTGTTCCATAGTGAATGCCAAGAAATGGAGGGTTATTGCTAATAAAATTCCTAAAATGCTTCTAGGTCTGAGCACGAGCGCCATTCACCAAACTGTCCATTTGTGAAGGGAGAACATACACAAAATGTCCCTCTATCCGTCACCTTGGCCACCTGCCCTGCCCAGTTTCCTAGTGCTGATGGTTCAGATAAAATTGTATGTTATGGGTTTGGTAGCTGCCCTCATTTTTTAGCTACAGCAACAAAAAGGGGGAAGATTTGCGTCTGGGATGTTTCCAAGCTGATGAAGGTATGGTAGTTGCGTTCATTTGATACTCCCCCCTAAAATCCATGGACTTTACCTATGTGTTTTGGGGTCTCATCTGCACAGGTGCATTTAAAGTTTGAGGTTAACCCATATGACCCTGCGATCCTGAGGCAGTTGATTCTGTCTGGCAGTGAGCAGCAAAATATCACAGGCACAGAACCACGCAGACCTGTGCTGTCCTGGCTTGAGGAGGCCACCTGCTGCTCTGATTTACCTAAACTAGAGGGGGACAGGTTCTGAATTTGCTCATACTTGCACTTCTATATAGATATTGGAGTCCAGTTTTGTATTGCTTGATCATCTCTTTTCCTTTTGTTCTTAGTGATGACCAGATAGAGGACTCAGACAGTGAAGAGCATTCCAGATCAGAGTCAGTTACAGGTACAAATGATCTTTTTAAGGGGAGCACTATATTCCTTCTTAAGTGATTTGGCTTGAGTGTGATGTACTTTCTTAACCATCATATTTTTTCATCTTCCTAATACATAGGGCCTCTAGGACAGAAAGAGACAATGGAAGTGAGTTTAGGTGTTACGGCTCTCAGCGTTCTACAGCAGCCTGAGAAGCTGCAGTGGGAGGTGGTGGCCAGTGTGCTCGAGGACACTGTTAAAGACCTGGAGGAGCTTGGGGCAAATCCTCCACATTCACTGGGTCCACCAAAATCTGACAAGGCAAAGGATAGACCATCTGAACACCACAACATTCCCTTCCCCTGCCTGTTAGCCGGTGGACTGTTAAGCTATCGGTCAGCAGCTACTTCACCACTAGCTCCACCTTCTTCTTGTCGCTCCATGGATAGCCCAGTAAGGACTCCTGTCTCTGATGGGCTCGCACCAGACCAGGGTCCAATGGAAATAGAGTCCTGTAATCCCACCACAGATTTGAGCTCTCCAAACATAGCACCAGCCACACCTATACATAGGACTATGCCTGTTCTACTCCTGTACAGCATCAAGGAAGCCGAGGAGAAGACCTCAGGGAAGGTGTTCACTCAGATGAACAACCTGATGAGCAAGGGGCTCCATGATGAAGGCTTCACTGTTCCCCAGATTATTGAGATGGAGTTTAACTCTCATGAACAGCTATTGCTGCAGGATCCTCCCATCACGTACATTCAGCAGTTTGCTGATGCTGCTACTGGCCTTGGACCTCTGGATGGGGAGAAGTGGAGCTCACTGACTCCTCGGCCAGGGTCTTTGGTGCAGTGTTTGCGGTTACCAAAAGCATTGGAGGAAGAGAACTTGTATGTAGACTCTATTACACCATGTAGTGACGGATTACATTTGTTAGTTGGTCTACAACCATGCTCAGTAGAATCTCTTAGCGCTATCAATCAGGTAGAAGTGTTAAACACTCTCAACCGTTTGCACTCTGCACTCTGTGGCCATCACAAAGGACAGCCGTTGGCTAATGGCCATGATGCTCACTCAGCCACCTCTCCTCCCCAGACCCCTCTTATTTTGCCCCCTCATGATCAACATCCCCATAATTCCAGGCTGCTAGGGGGCAGTGGTGGGGGGGGATACTTTGCACTCTACAAATTGAACTACTCTACTCGCATCGTGACCCTGGAGGAGGAACCTGTGAAAGTGCAGCAGATTCGAGATTCACGGGATGCGGTTACATCTCTTCTCCTCCTGCCACCAGATGTGCTGGATGGCAGAGAGGATGATGGAGAGGAAATGTCTGAGGAGTCAACACCATCAGGGGTTAAAAACGGCACAGGAACCATGCCAACTGCAGTGATTGCTGGCCCAAGTGTGGGTTCAGCAACTGGGAAGGAAAAGCGAGGAGAAGTGACTGGACTCGGCCACCTGGTGGTGACTACACAGGCAGGTTACATCATGATTCTAGACTTGTCCACCCTGGAGGTGCTGACTAAAGTGGAGCCACCCAAAAAAGAGGGAACGGAGGAGGTAGATCCCTTTGTTTCTGTTACCTACTGCTCAGGCACAGATCGTCTATGTGCCTGTACAAAAGGTAAGAAAGAGTGCAGTTCTTTTTCTATTTTTTTAAGATATTTAAAAATATATATCAGGGTGAGAGTTAACGGTTTGTTTAGAATGCTATCCATGCTACGTTATTGCCATGGTAACCAGTTTTCATCACACTTCTGCATGTCACTTGGATCTTTCAGAAATGTCCTTAGGGACTCGAGGTGTTCTTCTTACAATACAGTCTACTGCTGTCATACAGAGTTCTTTACCATAGATCAGGGGTACAATTTAAAGAGGTCTGGATACACAAATTACACAAAGGTTGGGACCAAAATTCCAGAATTTTATAATGTACTACTATTTACGTCAATATAATTAAGTAACTTGGATATAATCAAAAATTCAGTGCAATTCAAAACCTTTTTTACAATTGTGTTGTTCTCTAACATTGATTTGAGCATATATTTACAATGTTATCATAATTTATTAACTAAAAGCAGGACTGCCTTTCAAAATAAGGAAGAATAAAATTGTTGCAATAAAGTGCTTAGCTTTGGATAAAAATAAAGGAAGGAAAGGCATAAAAACCCTTGCATTCAATTAGTCAATACTTTTTTAGTATTCTGTTTAAAATATTACTATTCTGTTTAAAAGGCACTTAACTATGCACCTTCCTATATTACTGACCAACTTTCTGTCCACCATGCTTTACTATAAGATGTCTGAGTGTTTAGAAGGGCTCAAAACAAAAAAAAATTGCATTGTTTTTCTCGTGTTCACTAAATAACTACTGTAAAGATTAAAATGGCATCTCTGGTTCAAATGAGCCCTGTTAGATTTTGTAACACGATTTGGCTTTCTCTATAGCATCATGTTTGTATGGGACAGTTTTTGGGGTTAATATCTGTTAGTGACTACCTCCATAGACCATCTTCATTCTGAAGAAAAAATGCGACATCTAGACATTTGTTCTTTTTTTTACTTTATATGTTTTAGAAATGTGACTGCTTTGAGAAGGCTCCTAAACTTGCTTTGATCTTCAGTTGCTTTTTTTGGCTTGAAAACAAAAAGTCTCATTTTTATTTGAAGGTGGAGAACTTCATTTCCTTCAAATTGGAGGTGTGTGTGATGATATCGATGATGCCGACATTTTTGTCGATGGACCTCTGTCCAATAGGGCAGAGCAGCTACTGGATGGAGCAAAACCCACATCCAATCCTTCAAGTCCTGGTATCACAGGTGAGTTTGTTCTATGTTCTGAGAGGACAAACTTAATGCTTTATAGTTATCGATGTGGTCTGGTTAAAGGATCAGCAGACTTGAACATTTATTGGCTATGCAAAATCGAGGTGAATACTGCTGACACGCAGAGTGTTTTCTTGGAATTTATTGCTTTGTCATGGGATTTGTTGGGAAATCACAACACCAGCAACATATCTTGTGGCTGATATCCATGAAAATGTACAGTTCAATCATTCTTGTGTCTATTAGCAGGAGTTGACCTCTTGGTGGACCAGCCATTGACATCAGAGACACTTTCTTCTCTGGTGGAACTAACTCGTTTTGAAACGCTGACACCACGCTTCTCAGCTACAGTGCCCCCTTGCTGGGTGGAAGTGCAGCAGGAACAACAGCAAAGGCGGCACCCTCAACACCTTCACCAGCAACACCACGGTGATGCAGCCCAGCATACTCGAACCTGGAAACTCCAGAGTGACAGGTATATCTTCATACACAACACCAACAGCATCTGTAACCAATGCATATGATGCATGATGATCAAAAAAGGCTGAAATTGTGAATATTTGTAGCAATTACTTTTTTTCTTGTCTCTTAGTTCCAGTTGGGATGAGCATGTGTTTGAGCTGGTCTTGCCCAAAGCTTGCATGGTGGGACACGTGGACTTTAAGTTTGTGCTGTATAGCAGTATAACCAACATCCCACAGATCCAAGTCACACTGCTGAAGAACAAGTCGCCAGGCTTGGGGAAAGTCAATGGTGAGCTTCTCAACAGTCTTTTATCGAATGGATAGTTCACCCATAAATTTGATTTAGTTTTTTTTTTCTGGCACAAATTTACGGTTATAGTTTACTGTAGATTTTTATTACTTAAGTAAAAATTGTGTTGAAGAAAATGTTGCTTTTCAGAGACTGCAGTGGACAGGCAGATTGTTTTTCCACTGTCGCATGTCCTGCATTCAAATGGAGAAAAGAATGGACCGCCAAACCTGCATGATTTCTCAGAGGATATTCAGTTTATGGACATTGATGAATCGTCAAGTAAGTTCATCAAAAATTGTGATGTGAATTTTTATCAGGGGATAATTTATAAATTAAGCCAGGGAAACAACGTGTGGGTTTTAGCCTATTTTCCCACGATTTTGCCGATTGACCTGAGTTTCTGCTTAGTCATGTGTCATGGCTCGTGTGGTGTACCTGAAGTAACGAACAGTGATTAACACTTTATGACCAGTTCCCAAACCACAATTGTATGGTTGCAAAAAAATCTAGCCAGTTTGATTTTTTTTATGATCCTGCTCAATCCTCTTAAGGACATCGCAACTGTTAAAGCAGCACTACAAGCCAATTTTGTTTAACATCTCACTCTGTATATATGCGAACACGCCTTTTCAGACATTTCCTAGTCCATGCATGTTTTTCCTTTTTATTTTGAATCATTTCTGCACTGAAAAATTGCACTGTGTCTGCCTAACATTATTTTTAAGGTGAGTTTTTGCCTTAACTTAATTACCATTAAGTTAAAAATAAGTGAAAGATAAAAATAGCAGTCTGAGCGTATTAAGTCTTGCATAGCCAGACCTTCGGGAAAGGGCAGGAGTTTTGGAAGCTTTTATTGGTCAAGACCTGATCTGTTTGACCGACCTGACACAAAAAATAATCTTATGTCATTTCCCATAGTGCCAATACTACCACAACAATAGTCTGGCATAGCTAGCGAATCCAATGTTTAGTTGTTTTTTTAATCAGACATTTTCAAAACACACAATGGACACTGGACATGGATCGTTAGCCTCCATGTTGTTTCTGTGCAGAAGAGAAATAAATGTGTCAGTACTAGTGGAAATTTGGATAAGTTTAATCAATCAAACCACAGCTTCAGGACTCTTGAAGTGTTTCCAACTTTACAATAAAAACATAGCAGACATTTAGCTATCATTCCACTATATGAGTAAAGTGTATCTTCTTATGTGTTGACGGCTAGTAATTGATTGTTATTACAGCTAGATTTTTAATAATCTGAGAAGTGTCAAATTGCAACATTCAATTGATGTCTGACCCCTACCCATTATTGTAATGTCAGGCTTACACCAACGTACTCTTGCCCCAATTAGATCAACTGTCCCCTAACACTAGAGCTGTAAGATAAATAAAAAAATATTATAATCAATATAAATACATTTAGCCATCTATAATTGAACTTAAAAACTTTTTTACATCTACATTACGATAACTTTACCAGTCAAATATTGTGATTAGAATTAATGTCTGTCTGCATTTTTTAAAAGACATCTCTCTATTTCAGGTTTCAGGCTCTGTCCGTTCCTGCAGGAGCACAAAGATGACATCTTGTGTGGGCCTGTGTGGTTATCCAGCGGACTGGATCTGTCTGGGCATGCAGGGATGCTGAGCCTAACAAGTCCTAAACTCCTCAAAGGTTTGTCTGAATCAGAACCACCAGATATTAATGGCTATATTTATTTTGTCTGGCCTTGTGTTGTTGACTCATTAAAGCTTTAACATTTCAACCATTTTGTTTGAACAACCTTTTGTAGTAAGCTTTGTAACAAAAAAACACTCATTTCGATTTACTTAAATAGTAAGTAAAGCCATTTACACTGTTTTCTTATGAAAATGAGCTCATTTAATTAAAAGAATTGGTAATTATTCCCCACTCTAGGTATGGCAGGGGGAAAGTATCGTTCGTTCCTAGTGCACATCAAATCAGTGAGCGATAAGAGTCTGGATGAGGGTTTGAGGCCAGTGGTGCGCATGCCCTCAGCGAAGCCACAAAGCAGTAAAGCTCACTCCCTCTCCTCCCTGCTGCAAAGGGCTCAAGCCACCAAGGTACAGAACAGTTGAGACCCCTTGTGGCTGTGTGGTGTCATTGTTTCATGAATGGAAAATCTTAGTTTGCAGTGTTCTTTGCTCCGTTGTTAGGGTCGGAATGGCAGTATCTCTAAAGCTCTCAGGTGTAATTAAATCATTTAAAATTTTTAGGAAAAAGCATCCACGTCTAAAGCGGAGTCTCAGCCAGTCCCAAAAAAGTCTGATAACTTGAGGGGATGTGACTTGCTTCAAGAAGTTTCTGTTACAGTAAGAAGATTTAAGAAAACGTCTGTTCCCAAAGAGAGGTGAGTAATAAAATACACACAGTTTAAATGTTTAACGCTAGTAAGGTCTAGTTTAGTGATGCACCAATAATGATTTTTCATGCCCAAGTCGAATACAGTTTTTTTATAATTATATGATCATGTTTTTTTGTCGTTAACTGGAAACCTAACATTTATGGCTGGGTAAAACAAGAAATGCTTTTCACTCTGTATGTGTCCCAAACAGTCTCTCCTCATAAATGGTTGCCTAACACAAAGGTTTTTTAATTTGTCTCAAGAGCCAGTTAAAAACGCATACAACCAGACACTGACAACCCGAAGTGAAGTTAAGCCTGATTTATACTTCTGTGTTAACTCAACAAGTTGCCCTCTGCATCATCTGCGTATTGACGCACACCTCGGGCTGACCCGCGACTGGCAAGCTCGACTTGCACCTCTCAAAAATTGTAACTTCGCGTTAAGGCTTCGCAGAGCTATGGAGACCAAGAGCTCTGTTATTGGGCGAAGCGGTGAAGAGTCCTCTCTCTTTCTTGGCTTGTGCTCCGTGTTAAACGCTGGATTATGAAATAAAACTTTGGCGATGTAGCAAATAACCTTCCTTTTGGTATCTGAACTGAGTTTTAGCTAGCTAGAAGAGGAGGATGAGGAGCACACTGATGAGGAGGATGAACTGATATCATCTTTTTGAGACAGATAGATAACAAAAATATAGAATACTCAGAAAGCATGTTCTGTGTTTTGTGAAATGTTGGGTAGTGTATATTTCAATATGGTCTTAATATGTTTTTTTGTTTTATACATCTCAGAGTGCAACGCTGTGCAATGCTTCAGTTCCCTGAGCTCCAGGAAAAGCTCCTGAGAGGTCTTTGTAAGTTTGGAGAAGACGTGCAGAGCTCAGAGCACTGTCAAAGTCTCATCTTGGACATCCTCTGCTGGCTGGCTGGAGTTTATGCTAATGGACCTTGCAGGTAAGGTGTCGGTTTGTTTAAAGTATTTCATTTCCATTGCATAGTCCATTGCATTGATTTTTTTTGTCCGTGATCCTTTAGCTTGAGAGAGGGTAAAGAGGGACTTCTGACCAAAACCAGGAGGCGGCTGACGGACATCATTAGGGCATGTTTCTTTGAGGCTGGACGCAGTATAGCTCATAAATGCTCTCGATATCTTGCACTTTGTATTAGGTGAGATTGTAACCTCTCAAGTTTTATAAATTCTTACTCAAGATCAAAGTGAGTAAAACACTAAATGTTCTTTTTCAGTACCGGTAAAGGAGATCCTGGTCAGCAGGGGTTTGGCCAGGCTTTGTTTAAAGCTCTTTTGGATAACATGCCTTATTTGCCTGCAGCTGCCACAGGAGGTCATTATTGATCTTTATGTAGATTAGAACTTTTTGTTTCTCCTCCGTTCACACGAATTATTTTTTCTCATCACAGGCTCTGTCTTCTGGTTCTTTGTCCTGCTAAATTATGTGAAAGATGAGGACCTAGCTAGCTGCAGCACTGCTTGCGCCTCCCTGCTCACTGCTGTTTCTAGGCAGCTGCAAGACCGCCTGACACCACTAGAGGCGCTGTTACAAACTAGGTTTGCTTTCAAACATTATTTTGCTTAATGTTTTGATTTCGCACTGTAAAGTGATACAATTAATAATATGTTGTTGTGGGACTGTCTGGTTAGGTATGGTTTGTATGGGTCACCATTTGACCCTGTATTGTTTGATCTGGAGGTGAGCGGGTCTTCCTGTAAGAATGCCTTTAGCAGCAGCATCGGGGTCCAGTCAGATGAGATTGATCTATCCGATATTCTCTCAGGTTTTACACTTTCTCCATCTCTCTTATTGCAATGTTATTCATCAAGCATCAACACAGATCTACCCTTGACTTATTTGTGACATAGGTAATGGGAAAGTGAACAGCAACGGAGCAGCGGAGGGCAGTTTCACTGCTCTGACCGGCCTGCTAGAAGTCGAACCGTTGCACTTTACTTGTGTCTCCACCAGTGATGGAACTAGAGTGGAGAGGGACGATGCTAGTATGTTCACTGGTAAATATCCTATTTTCATTGTTGCTTTTTCCTTTTTCTTTTGATTTTTAGAAACTTGATTAGTAGTTTGGCTTTTCAACCATTTAAAAGTAGGGGTAGCTTTTGAACCGAACAGCCTTAAGGGAACGGAAGAAAACAATATATGTTAAGAAAGCAAAGCATGTTTTCTGTTAGGCAGCTGAAGAAAATAAACACACTGAAATAATCCGAAGTTGTGGTTCAGTTAAAAAACAGCAAAATCAAAAGGAACATAGTACAGAGTAGGAAGTGACTGAAGTTGTAATTCCTCAACTGACCACAAAGTAAGCAGACTCCAACTGACATCCATGTTAAAAACAAATAATTTCTTTTAACATGCGATGTAAACCGATCTAATGCCTACTCACTAAAATTTTTCTTTTATTCACAACGCAAATTTCTTTCTATTCAATTCTGTCAGGGTGAAATTTTTTTTTTGTTTAAATAAAAGTTAAAAGTTTTGCATAATTAATCAAGTAAGGTACCAAGCACCAAGGTTTTGTTCTAATCAGGTCCTATCCACTAAATAATGTATTTTTGGCTGATTTTGACTCTCTTGTAGTAAAGCTCCGTGAAAGAGGAAGTGGCTGATTTACCCATTTTATTAATTTGTTTTCTACTAAAACCTATGGGTGGCATTATATGAGATATGAGATCAAACCTGTGTCAGATATATTTTAGTTTAATTTTAATCTCAGATATTGTTCTGTCAGAGTTGATTGTGAAAGTGAGATGTTGGATGTAAAGGAGCAATTTTAACTGTAAATAAATCTCCTATAATTAGCACTCAGTTAATTATTTATCTTTTCTTCCAGTAAGCACTTTTGGGGTGACGCCCACAGTCACAGGGCTTTCTGCTGGCAGTGTTGGAGAGGCATCCACAGCCTTAAGCTCGGCTGCCCAGGTCGCCCTGCAGTCTCTGTCTCATGCCATGGTGTCTGCCGAACAGCAGCTTCAAGTTCTGCAGGAGAAGCAGCAGCAGCTTATAAAACTCCAGCAACAGGTCTCGCATGAATAGAAGCATGAATTATGGCAATAGTCATAATTTCAGTACAGCGAGTGTATATAATTGCTTCTGTTATGACACAGAAGGCTAAGCTGGAGGCCAAACTACACCAGACCACCTCAGCAGCAGCCACAGCAGCGGCTACAGCTGTTCTCAATTCTGTGCCATCCAACCCATCGTCTGCCCCCGGATTCTTCATTCACCCCTCGGATGTCATTCCACCGACTCCCAAAACTACTCCATTGTTTATGACGCCTCCTCTCACTCCACCTAACGAGTCAGTGACGGCAGCCATAAGTGTGGAACTGGCTCAGCTCTTCCCGGGAGCTGTCATTGATCCTGTGGCAGTCAACCTGTCGGCACAGAATAAAAATGCACAAAAAGCCAAACCTGTAAGTTTTTATTTATTTTTGACTTGTTTCAATTTAGAGCGAAACGTCCAGCTTAGAAACCCATAGTGCCAAAATGTAAAGCTTCTGTTATGCTAATAACTTTCAACAATCTTATGAAGTATAAAGAAATTTACGTTTTTCTTGCAACCTATGATGTCCATTTTTTTCAATCTTCCACTGTTTTCATGTAAAAAAAATTGAGAGTTTCTCAATATGTGTGCCAGATTTTCTTCAGACCTTGCTGACTAAAATACATTTAACAACTGATGAATCATCTTTTTAAAATAACTTGAAAATAAATTTAACATGGAATCAACACAAACATAAGACATTAAGTTTTGATGTGATTAGAACAAACTTGGTAAATGTTATGATGAGGTTGCTTATATAGTTTTGGCATGGAGGTCGGTGGATATTGGTAAAGCCGTTTTTGTCTTTAAGCCGTGAATAATAAATCATATTGTATTTGATGGCTCATGCCGGTTCAGATGAACAATTCACTTTTTGTCATTGATCCACTACCTGCGGCTGAATTTTCTGTTTAATGTAAACAGAATTGGTTTAATTGCAAAATTGTTTAAGGTAATTGAGAAATGTAATTATTGAGAATTAAAAGATGTTGGTTATTTACCTTGCTAAAATGTTTTTGGGCAGTTTTTCCAGGATTGTATGGGTGTTTGCAAATCTCCAATTTTTCGATCCGAATGTTGAATTTTTAAAGTGATGACATTTTGGTGTTTAAAATGCTAGACATCTTTGCTTTGCTGTCATTTCACTTTAAGATGAAGAGATGAAAAATATGTGACTGTGAGAGCCTGAACTAAAAACTGCTCCAGATGCTCTTTCCTTTGATCTTGATTCTTGTCCTTAAGCACAAGAGTAAGTTTGCAATGTTAAGACAGTAGGCAAGTCAGTTACTTTGTTTTCCATAGCTTCCTGCAACTGTAACCTAAGTTAACAAAAACATAAACCCAAACTTAAAACAAACTTGTAGCTGTGTAAACTGAAGTATAAAGATTATGTGGTAAAATGTTGAAGTACATTTAGGTTTTGTCTTGTGTAGATGTACGTTTAAAGACCTCTCACTCTTGATTTTGTGTATTGATTTGCAGCATCCAGTAGGAAGTGGCCTGGCTTTGGCAATCTCTCAGGCTTCTCACTTCTTACAGCCTCCACCACACCAGTCCATTATAATTGAGCGAATGCATTCAGGTAATTTATATCAAAGCTTACTGGTTCATTCTAAAGGCTGTGTGTTTGGTAGTTTGCTAAAGACAATGTTTCTCATATCTGTAGGTGCGAGAAGGTTTGTGACCTTAGACTTCGGCAGGCCTGTTTTGCTCACAGATGCACTAATCCCTACATGTGCTGACCTGGCCTCACTTTCTATTGATATTTGGACTCTTGGAGAGGAGGTGGATGGGAGGAGACTTGTGGTCGCCACAGATATCAGCACACACTCTCTGATTCTACATGACTTGCTACCACCTCCTGTCTGCAGATTCATGAAGGTTTAGACACTTCAAGAGTAGAAGAAAGTGAATGAGTACAAAGAAACACAGTAGTGTCTTATTTTGTCTTCTGCTACTTCCCTCAGATCACTGTGATTGGGCGATATGGCAGTACCAATGCCCGGGCTAAAATCCCACTCGGGTTTTATTATGGCCACACCTACATCCTTCCATGGGAAAGTGAACTGAAGCTGATGCACGATCCACTGAGGGGAGAAAGCGAAGCTGCCAGTCAGCCAGATCTGGATCAGCATTTGTCAATGATGGTAGCTTTACAGGAAGATATTCAGTGCAGGTCAGTGAGTCATATTTGATCTTCCAACAAGAAAAATTTGTTATTACTAGTTAATCCAATACAATGCATCAAACTGTATGTAAAAGGGTTATATTGCTGAAATGTATAAATGGCTCTATTTGCAGAAATCAAAAATGCTAATGGTCAACACATAAAATGATTTTTCCAAAGGATTTTTAAAAATGTTGCCAAACTCTATTAATATAAGACATAAAATATACAGGTAGAGACCAATGTGCTTAACTTACAACATTTAAACACCTTCAAAAACAGTAATGCATCAATAAAAGAAAAAAACAAAAAGTAAACCAATAGCACTATAAAACGGAGGAAAATCATAAAATGGTAAAGCTATAAAAATCTGAAAAGTAACATTAACATTGACGAATCTAAAAGACAGGGAAACATTAAACGGATACATTTAAAGAGCTGTTACCTAATCCTTTTTGATGAAAAAATTAAATCTCAGTCAATATGACATGTTGTCATAATTTTGTATGTCTCTGTCTTCCAAATTCTATTTTGATGACTCGTTTGATAACTTAAAACTAACTGTCTATTACAAAGAATATAATATACCTGCAAATCCACAATGCACTATTTTCCTTAAAAAATCGCTGAGGCAGTTTAAATTACTGAACTCGTCGAACCAGAACATTGGGAAAATTGTCTGTGATGACTTGCACAACATAATTGGGATTGAACTTTTTTGGGTATTGGAAAACTAAATGTGAATCCCTCTTGTAGGTATAATCTGGCTTGTCATCGACTTGAGACGCTTCTTCAGAACATTGACCTGCCACCTCTGAACAGTGCTAATAATGCACAGTACTTCCTGCGTAAGCCAGACAAAGCTGTTGAGGAGGATTCACGTGTTTTCTCTGCATACCAAGACTGCATTCAACTCCAGCTGCAGCTCAACCTGGCTCACCATGCTGTCCAGAGGTTACGGGTCTCTCTGGGAGCCACTCGGAAACACTTACCAGAGAGCTATGACCCCAGAGAGCTAGTACAGAACTCGTCTACCGAGCAGCTCCGGACTGTCATCAGATACCTGTTGGACACACTGCTTAGCTTGCTGCACTGCTGCAATGGTGAGAGGGCTTTTATAAACCAGACCTTATTTAAAAAAAAAAGTCAAAATCTTGATTGTTTTTCTTCTTGTCTTCATCAGGTCATTCTGTGCCTTCAGTGCTGCAGAACACGTTTCATGCCCAGGCATGTGAGGAACTTTTTAAACAGTTGTGCATCAGCGGGACTCCTAAAATCCGGCTGCATGCGGGTCTTCTTCTGGTACAGCAGTGTGGAGGTGAAATATGGTGGGGACAGTTCCTTTCGAATGTTCTGCAGGAGCTCTATAACTCCGAGCAGCTGCTCATCTTCCCTCAGGACAGGTAACACAATATAGACTGTTCTTGCACTTGCATTACACTGAAGTTGTATGATTATGACCAGACTCTTATGGCACATATGCTAAAATTTTGTATTACCCGTGTCAATTGTATAATGTAAGTGATTTTAATGCACGAGTTAATCTGTTTGTTTCCCCTTTCTCTTGGATGTATACACTGAGGTATCTGATAATGAAATGATAACGTTTCTGATCTGAAGAACTCCCAGAGCTCCTACTGCTGCTTGAAAAGCACTAAATTAATTTTAGTATTTGATTGTTTTGTGTTTGAAAATGTAAAATATAGACCAATTGTTTTAGATGACATTCAAATTAAGACCAGCTAGTGAGTGATTCACCTGTTAAGTCATTGGCAGAGTTCATTTAAAGAAATTGAGCGAGTAGAGAGTTTTTAAGCGTTCTTTCAGAAACATGATGTCAGAATGAAACCTGCTCGATTTAGAAAGTGCTCCCAAATTTTAAAACCGTATGTATGATGGAAAAACAAAGTATCTGCAGTAAATATTTCTACAATTCAAATTAATTTTAGCAGTAGAGGGTTTCTCCCAAAACTTCACCGAGTTCATATAATTGCTTACTCCTTTTTTTCTTTTTCTTTTTTATTAAAGAAAAAAAGAAAGTAAAAAAATGTAGGAATAAAACGATTCCTCGAGTTACTCAAATAACTCTATTACAAAAAATTGTTCTACCTTGCGAAAGTCCTCTCTCTCGAAGCCTCTATTAATCCCTTTTAGGGGGAAAGATGGCGCAGTGGTGGAGTTGGTCTTTCTGTAACCGGAAGGTTGGTGGTTCGATCCCCGCTAGGGCCATTCTGCCGTTGTGGCGCTGGGCAAGCCACTTTACCCGCATTGCCCTGTATGGATGTGTGTGACTGGAGGGGTGTCTTTGGTGGTGGTCAGGAGGCCGTAGTCAAAGAATGGCAGCCACGTCTTGTCAGACTGCTCCGTCTTCAGCGCAAATATTAACAATATCTTTAATATGTTAATGTTGGCCAAAGATAATGGTTTACCATATAACCATGGCATAAACGGGACAAAAAACATTTATAAAGTGGAAACTGCTGTTATGAATCAAAAGGTAAAGGTAAAGACGCTGTTGTTTCACATGGGGGTTTTTCCTCTGACTTGTGCTCCTGAACAGCACATTCCACTTTATAAACTTATTTTTAGGACGCCTTGACTCTAATCTTTATTAGAACATGTTATTGGTAATCTACACATAATGTACCGCTTGATTTCAAACTTATTTAAAGTGTTTTTGATTTAATAATAATTTATTTCAGCGCCTTCTACGATTGATTGTCTATGGGCGAGTGGAGTGGCAGACACTGGAAGTGGCGTGTGACATCACACATGTTTTATCCGAATGCTCGGTTAATCGCTTACATTTTCAATAGATTTCTAAAATATTCGCTAGCTACAGCCCTAATACTTTTCAAAACTATTAATTAATAAAAAACATTTTAATAGTTTAATGGGTATTCCCTCCAAAATACAACTTGAGAGAACATAATTTCAGACCAATATTGAGTAAATGCACAGAAAATCACTGAATAAAAAGAAAATCTTAACGTGCTCACTTTTCTTGCTGTCTAAATCCACTGTCCACCATGGCTGTTTTCCTTATCTCCCTTACATGAGTTCTTGTACATGAACTCCTGCTCGGTTGCCACGGCTTCGAGTATTTGGCCAATATCTGTCCCTTTGAATTTCTTCACCATAAACCATGATTTCACTATATACTCTGCACTGCTACATTGCAAGATTTGCACTGCAATAAACACCCAATTTTCTCTGAATGTATTCAATATTGTTTCTATATTAAATCCATTCCATTGATTTAATATGTAAATCACTCACAGACTACATTTAATTTTAAATATATATTTTCCTTTCTTCAGAGTATTCATGCTGCTCTCCTGTATTGGCCAAAGATCTCTGAGCAACAGCGGAGTTTTGGAGGGTTTGTTGAATCTTTTGGACACACTGCTCTCCCCTTTGCAACAGGCTAGTGCATCACAGCCCCGCAGAGCAGAAGGTATGCATCTGAGAGTGGTTGTTATATAATACATGTGTGTATGCTCACTGGTTCATTTTTTGTTTAGGTGTGTTGGATATCCCCATGATCAGCTGGGTGGTTATGCTGGTCTCTCGTTTACTTGACTATGTCGCTAATGTGGAAGATGAAGCAAGTGCAGCAAAGAAACCTAAAGACAGGGAAAGATCTTTTCCAGGTGAGCCTGGGTGGAAATAAATCCATTGTGATTGTTAACAGAACTATATTAAATTTAAACACTGGTTTCCCCCATTCTAATCTCACCAGGGAACCAGTGGAGTTTCATAAATAATAACCTGCAGTCGCAGAATACCAGCAGGTCTGCTAAAGGTAGCAACAACAGCTTAGACCGGCTTTACTCACGCAAGATCCGCAAGCAGCTTGTTCATCACAAACAGGTACATGTGTCACACACAAACTGAAAGTTCTAGACAAACTTTACAGCACCACATTTTTATTAGCTATAGAAACGATGTTGATCAGTTGTTGTTTCATTGCAGCAGTTAAATTTATTGAAAGCTAAACAGAAAGCTTTAGTAGAGCAAATCGAGAAAGAGAAGATTCAGAGCAACAAAGGCTCCTCCTACAAGCTTTTGGTAGAACAGGCCAAGCTCAAACAAGCCACGTCAAAGGTGAACATACCTTCAGTCAGTCAAGGCACAGTTGGCAAAGGCAAATGTTGTATTTGTAACTGTTTTTCTGTTTCTTTTGAAGCACTTCAAAGATCTGATCCGTTTGAGACGGACAGCCGAATGGCCTCGCTCATCTTCGGACTCTGAGGCGTCAGTGGCAAAGGAGACCCCTGAAGTGGAGCTTCTGCCTTTCACACTTTCACATGAGCGCTGCATCTGTGTCGTCCAGAAGCTTGCTCTTTTCCTCCTGTCCATGGACTTCACATGTCACGCAGACCTGCTTCTCTTTGTCTGCAAGGTGCTATTTAATAATAACTACACACATTTTTTAAGAGATTTGTTTAGTCTTCAGCATGTAGACACAAGATTTATAACTGAACAAAAACAGTATTTAAAAACATTTATTTTGAATACATGAAGAAAGGCTTCACATTGTTGCCATTGAAAAAGTAAAATTAAGTTGGAGTTTCTGTCAGAAATTTGTAAAGCACTGAATTCACTGTTAATATCGTCTTAATCTTTCACTAATAACTCCGTACTGAAAATGAACTTCTTTCTGCACATCAGTTAAGTTAATGGGGGTTTAGTACACAATGTACCTGTCAGGTTTAATATATCATTCAATTTGATGATGAATGAAAGCTTTAAGTGCTCCTATGATCTAAGGTGATTATTAAAATATTATTCTTTTAAGATTTAAAGTTATTGTGGTTGTGGGAAGTGATTTGCTATCTCATCAAAGATCATGATGTGGTGCTCTATGTGATTTTTCATAGCTAGTGTTGTCATCTGAAATAATCTATGCATGCATCTAGGAAAAGAGCACTGTCCTGATTTAAACACCGGCTGCTGATTGGCTACAAGCTTGTTCTGTTTTAAAAATGTTAATGAAGCTGATCCCTCTAGACTCTCTGCCTCAAACTATCTCAAATAGTTGTACTGCACCAAATGAAGAGTGTAACAGTGTTCCTCCCACTGCCATGCATTCGCCATGCCCCCCCTGTTGGGTTTTTGCTGTTGGCACACATAAAATCGACCCATTTCCAACGAATACATTCACCTTTTGGTAGGCCAAAAACAAATTGGGCCTGGTGCATTTAATGTTCTTCATTATTAACTTAGTAGTTTGTGGGTGATGCTATGGCCATGGTTTTATGCTTCCAGAAAAAGACAATAGGATTACAGAAACATGCATGAACCAATCTGAACATGCCTTGAGACATGTTTTTGATAAGGGAACAATTCTAAAACATGCAAGAAATGTTTTGTTTATATGAATTGAAAGTTAAAGTTTTTTGATGACGAATAAAAACTTCATTCTTTTCTGTCTTGTTAGGTGTTGGCCAGAATAGCAAATGCCACACGGCCCACAATCCATCTGTGTGAGGTGGTTTCTGAGCAGCAGCTGGAGAGGTTACTGTTACTACTGGTGGGGACTGACTTCAACCGTGGCGACATCTCATGGGGTGGAGCCTGGGCCCAGTACTCCCTCACCTGTATGCTGCAGGATATGCTTGCAGGTTTGTTTTCAAACCCAATCACTCATACGTTTTTAACCCATGTATTGTAATATATTCAGGTGTTGTAATCTGTGTGTTAGGAGAGCTCTTGTCTCCAGTGTGCCTGGATGGTATGGAGGGGGCGGGGGCTGATGAAGCTGGAGCTGCTTCTTCACCTGTAGTGGGGGATTCTGATGACTCCCTTCAGCAGCCAACCTCGATCCCTCTCGTAGAGACCATTGACGAGCCTCTGACACCTGATATCATCGCAGGTACTCCTGGGACATCCTCTGTATTCCAAAGTGCGTTGGTAACCCTTCCTGAAAAGCACATCACCTGTTTTCTCAGTTTTGCATGTTTATTCTTGTGTTCGTTTGTTGTTATAGGCTAAGCAGAGAGTCTGAACACTGCAGATTATTTGTACTCATTTGAAAACTAAAGGAGCTATAAGATAAATTATTGTTGAAAATGTTTGGTTAGAGTTAAAAAAAAAAAAAAAAAAAGTTGTAAATGGCTGCACAGTCTACGGTTTGGCCCCGCTGTTCATCTAAGACGAGTTTGATAGGCTGATTTCTTGTTTGAGCTGCTTCATTTGCTCTTACTATATTGAAGATGTTTTGTTGCCCGAAGGTGCTCCTCCACTGTCATCTTTGGATAAAGATAAAGACATTGACTTTGACTTGCTACAAGACTTGATGGATGTTGATATTGATCCTTTAGATATTGATTTGGAAAAAGATCCACTCGCCGCCAAGGTTTTTAAGGTATGGACCTCATTCAGTTTTTTTTTTTAAATCTGTTCTTAAATCACTAGATTTCATGTTTCACTTTTATGTTTTTGATTGTTCAATTTATATATAGAAATTCAAGACGTTATTGGATGTTGACTCCAATAACTTTTTTTGACAGTTTGGGTATGAAACAATTGTGGCTAAAGTCAATGTTGTTTGATGTATGTTTATGGTAGTTTTGATAGAAAATACCTAGAACCTTCAATGTTACAAGTCAATACCAATACTGTTAATTGTATTGCGTTGACTACATTTTTTTTAACTGCTTAGGATTTGTATGACACAGGTGCTAGAAGTTTTATTCTAAACAATAGCCTGATGCACACTGGGAGATAATGTCCGCTTTTGTTTTTTTAAGTTAAGCTTATTCTGAATCTTTCCATGAGACTATAGTGTTTTACTGTTTTAGAATCTGTTCAATTGTTCAGAAAATGTATGCATATCAAAGATTTTGGTCATTGAATCGGATTAGACTAGTCGCATTTTCACTTTAGTAATATGATGACTTAAGTTTACTTTTTTGGTTGACTTTTTCATATTCAAAATGTACCTATTCTACAAAGTATAAGAAGATCAAAAGTTACTGACAGATTTATGTCATGCCAATATTTTATGGGAGTTCTAATTTTATGTTAATTAAGAAGCCGTTGTAGCTGACACAGAGATATCAAACTGCTCCAGAAAATAGCTGTAGTTACTCAATAGATCAAGTTTAAAATACATAAATATCCTAATTCTGAGAATTCTGCAACCCTAATTGGTACAAAAAGTTTCTGGTCTATTACGACTAAATATGTCCCAATATGATTGAAGAAAACTTGAATACGAAAGAAAAAAAAGATTTATTTTATATATGTATTACAAATACAATATTGATTGTAGTATTTAGAGCAGGTTTTAGTGAACATTTATATCTATAAATAAATCAGTTAAGGTTTTTCATTTTGAGATTTTCGTATTCTTCTGTAGCCTATCAGCAGTACCTGGTATGATTACTGGGGTGCGGACTATGGCTCGTACAGTTATAACCCTTACACAGGAGGTGTGGGTATACCTGTGTCCAAACCCCCTGCTGCCCCCACCGTGGAAAAGCCTGGATCTCAGAACATCTCCGTGTCTGTGTCTCAAGGTGAGAAATATCCAAATGAAAGTCAATGGATCAGAATTTGAGGTCTTTTGCTAATCTTCATTTTTAACTTAGCTCTGGATGCTCGGCTGGAGGTTGGATTGGAACAGCAGGCGGAGCTCATGCTGAAGATGATGGCAACATTGGAGGCAGATGCAATATTGCAAGCACTAACCTCCACCTCTCCTTCAGGTACACCGCGTTACAGAATTCCTTAAAGGAGGAACACATTAGTTTTCCTAAGTTTATGATATCTTAACTTCTCATTTTAGGATTGTTGTTAATGAGACTGACTGGTTTGAACCTTTGTCTTAAGTGAATTCTTGAGTACATGTAGAATGATGAACATTTTCTTTCTTTTGTTTCATTTTCTTGTTTTAGTGGCACAATCTGCAAATGGAACAGACGACTCTCTTTTGCGTGCGAGTTTCAACAGCTCTCCCCCCAGCAACAGTTTGATGATGCAACCCTCATCCATTCCCATGTTGAGCACCTGCTTCAACAAACTCTTCTCTTTACTGCAAGTGCATCATGTTCAGGTGCATTGAGATTTTTGATAGTTTAACTTCTACATTTTCAGGCCTTACATTTTCAGCATGTCAGCATCAACTTTTTCATGGTTGGTTTATTTGATCATGAGTTTATCAGAGCGGTCCAATCAACACACAAACTAAACATGGCTTAACTATTTTCTTCCTAGAAACTTCTTAGTTTGTTGTAAATTATACATTTTTCAGATTTGAACTGGAGAAAATCATAAATTCTTTGGACTGATGAAATGTTTGTGTGTATGAAGCCTGTTGCTGGAATGCATACATCTTTTCCACTGAAGATGAAGTGGTAGATGCAGTCAATTAATCAGAATCAGAAAGATGTTTATTCCCAAGTGGGCAACACACACAAGGAATTTGTTATGGCACCATGGTACTCTCCAGTGTTGGAACAAAAGACACACTAACATTGCAAAATACAGTAACACAGGTTCTATAAGTAAATGATTAAAGTTACAAGTAAATAGAATAGTATTCTAGAAATAGAAGTAGTAAAAATATAAAGTAATAGAACTATACATATTTCAAGGGGCTTAAGAAATCAGCTTTGGATGTAATGTGCAGACCAAAGCGTAAAGTAAACGTAAATTGCAGCAACAGAACAATAGAATGTGGAGCGACTGGAAATGTGCAAAGTGTCCATATCAGAGTCCTGTTGCTTAGTGCAATATTTAATATTTAATTAGTGTTGGTGGGGGGACATTATGGGTTCAGGAGCTGAAAGGACTGAGTGAGGGAAGAAACAACTAGAAGAGAAATAAGTAATTATGGTGTTTAGAAGTCAAACGACTAGAGGAGAAATAAATCATTAAGTCTTTCGAAATGAAACAACTAGAGGGTCATCCTTAACTACTGAAAAAGGTCAGCCATTTTTTTTCCTAGGTGCTCCGACTTGGCTGAGAGTATGGGCAACAGATTTGGAGGAGATCACATTATAACATCTGCACTTGTATTAGCACAATATGTTGGAAGGTACAGATCTTTTTCACAAGTTCTAATTCAGATACTGTCTCTGTCTGTCTATCTTTAGCTGGAGTCATTATTGCAGCTCTGGCTGACATTGAGTTTGAGTTCATGCTCTGGAGGGTCAGAGGAAGGCGGCTCTGACATCTTCCTCTTCAATGCCAGTAGAGTGCCCACAATCCCCCTTAACCAAGGTGAGACATTACCTGATCTAAGACAGTGTCATATGTTATCCTTCTATGATTGTTTAACAGATAACAGAATATTTCAGTTTTTTTTTAAGTTTCACAATAACTATCTTTTAATTTGAACCTCACTGGTTGTGTTTAATGGCATCATTTTTTTTTTTTCAATTCATGTATTTGTTTTTAAACCAAAGTTCTTGTGTGTGACAGCCTCCATCAGCAGTTTCCTGTCAGTGCTGGCCTGGTACCCAAATGCCTCTCTGAGAACCTGGTGTCTCGTTCTGCACAGTCTCACCCTTATGACCAATATGCCTGCGAACGGTAAGTGTCTAATCAGCTGAGCAATCATTTGTACTACCAGAGTTCTGGTTTTTCTTAGGCTGTCAGGAGTACACACAAACAGATCTGTGTAGGCTCACCCCTGCATCCTGATTAGCACATTTCTTGAAAAACTGGGTCATCTGACTGGTTGCTATCTAATCGGTTTGTATCTCAACAGCCTCCAGTAGTGGGATGAGTGTGCAGGAAAGCACAGCCCAGCAGATGGTGTCTGACCCCACGCTTGTGCATGTGCTTGTGCGCTTCCTGTCTGGAGGGAACCCTCATGGCACCAGCCAGCACAGCTCTCAAGTAATGAGCCTAATGAAATGAACACACATCTCTGGTATAGGAGGAATCTAGATTGGTGAACGCCTCTGTGTATTCTATTTCCAGGTCGGTCCCACCGCAACACAAGCCTTGCAAGAGTTTTTAACCAGGTTGCAGGTGCACCTGTCCTCCACGTGTCCGCAGATGTTCAGTGAATTTCTTCTTAAACTCTTGCACATCCTTTCTACAGAAAGGTATGTGGGAGACACAATTTACCTTGTTGAACTGATGTTAGTTTTTCTCTATTAAATCATTATTTTGATTTCTTTTTCAAGGGGTCCATTCCAGTCAGGTCAGGGTCCCTTGGATGCACAGGTGAAGCTTTTGGAATTCACTCTGGAACAAAACTTTGAGGTGGTTTCTGTGGCAACCATCTTGGCAGTCATCGAATCTATCACCTTTCTGGTGCACCACTACATCACCTGCTCAGATAAGGTGGTCTCACGCAGTGGTTCGGACAGCTCTGTGGGTGCTCGTGCCTGCTTTGGAGGCCTGTTTGCTAATATCATCCGTCCTGGGGATGCTAAGGCTGTGTGTGGTGAGACCACTCGAGACCAGCTGATGTTTGACCTCCTGAAGCTCGTCAATGCTTTGGTGATGCTGCCACTGTCTGGTGATCGTGAGTTTAGTGGGAGGCTTCCCCCAGCTGGTGGAGCCACTGACAGTGTATCGGATGAAGAGAAAGTGTGTGGGAGCAAAGAGTGTGGAGCGGCGGGAACAGCTCAGCATCAGGGACCAGCAGCAGGCGTGGCTGATTTGGTCTTGGCCAATCAGCAGATCATGAGCCAGATCCTCTCCGCTCTGGGCCAGTGCAACAGCAGCGCCATGGCCATGATAATTGGTATTGAGATATTCATTGACCCAGCAATAATACCTTCATTAGAACCATGTCACAGGTCTTTGGTAGTGTGCCACAGCAGGATGGATTTCAGAGTTTGACATTCGGATGTTAATATGAGCAGAAATTTAGAGGGGATTTTGTACATGGTTATCATGTCTATGCCTTAGCTTGCAATCAAGCTGCTTGCAAATTAAGAGTTGAATACAACTCAATGAATGAGTTATATGGCATGCATAATATAAGAACCATTCCTAAAACAATCAGTGACATGTCATTAATTAGACCGAGAAGAAAATTCAAACCTAATTTACTTCTTGCACTTCTGAACAGTCAGCACGGTGTCTCTTGATCTCAAACTTCCTAGCTCAGTAAAAGGAAAAAGCTGTTTTAAAACATTTTTGTAAAATCAAATTCAAGTAAAACATATATTTGTAGATAAAGAACTATTTTAAACCAGCTTTGTGATTTACCATCAGCTATATCGTATATATTTAGCATTGAGATTATTAAAAGTTAAATTGGCAATAAAAAAAAATAATAATAGTAATTATTTTGTCACATTGCTTTTTTTTGGGTAAACCAAACATAGCAAGTTGTAAATAATTATAGCAAATATTTCTTTTTTTTTTTTTTTTTTTTTTTTTCATTTTGCACACCACGATAGTTCATACCATCTTCATTAAAACATATCGGCACTCCAGCAAGTAGGACAAAGAATTTGAATCCTAATCTTATTTGGAACCATAACAGTAATGTAATTACAAATGCAAAATTAAACAAAAGAAAGTTTTCTATATTTTGTGTACTGTTTATATACATCTTCAATCACTCACCCCATGAAGCTGGTCCATGTCTGGTTTTGTTCTGATGACACTCGCAGATCTGGACTTTCATTCTTTGCAGGCTTCATCTGCTGCTCCATGAAGTTTTGATATATAGTTTCTAGACAGACAGACAGATTATATTTTTATATTTATTTATTTTATGTAATACCACAGGGAGTGTAAACAGCACATTTGCGTTAAATGTGTCGAAAAAAAAACCCCTTTTTAAATCCCAATAGTTAATTGCATGCGTATTGTGTTAACTTTGACCACACAAATGTATGTAAACTTTTTTTATATATACAACATAATGTGTATGCAATTTTTGTTTAGGTGCAAGTGGGCTTCACTTAACCAAACATGAGAACTTCCATGGTGGATTGGATGCCATCTCAGTGGGAGATGGACTTTTCACTATCCTGACAACGCTGAGTAAAAGAGCCACGTCTGTCCAGGTCATGCTGCAGCCCATTCTCACCTACATGGCTTGTGGGTATATGGGCAGACAGGTAAACCAATCTCATGAGAACATTTTTAACATGTACTTGCTCTAAAAAGTCTGACTGGCTCTGTCTGTCTTTTTAGGGATCTTTATCTACGTGTCAGCTCTCTGAGCCTTTATTGTGGTTCATTTTGAGAGTGCTAGACACCAGCGAAGCTTTGAAAGCCTTTCACGACATGGGTATGTCTGACACGAGTGCTTTCCAGACTGGGACAGAACTGGTTTCACATTCAGCCTGTGTTCATATTTAGGTGGTGTGCAGCTGATCTGTAACAACATGGTCACCAGTACAAGAGCTATTGTGAACACTGCACGCAGCATGGTTTCCACCATCATGAAGTTCCTGGACTCTGGGCCTGGAAAGGCTGCAGATGGCAGCCTGAAAGCGCGAGTGCTCACTTCAGAACCAGACAACGCAGAGGGACTGCACAATTTTGCTCCTCTTGGTACAACAAAAAATTTGACTTTTTTTTGCCGCATGTTAAATATAATAATATCAAAGTTTTAAAAAGGCTCATACAGTTTAACATTTAAAAGTCCAAATTATAGGTCTTAAAAAGTATTAAATAAAATGTTCTAGGTTATAACAATTGTTTCACAGGTCATATTTTGTCCATGTAAAGCTCATTTTATATTAGTTATTTTGTTGTCGCTTGGGGTTGCTAGAGATTGGGAAAATGGTCCTAAATGTTAAAACATGTAAAAAGGATGGTTAGGGTTCCCATAGTCTGAGAAAATGTGCATAAATGCTCAACAACACAAGTTTTAGTTAGCGTTGCCAAAGTTTGAGAGAATTTTTTAACTCCTCAAAAGCATAAAAGGGCTGTTTAGTCGTGCCATAGTTTGAGAAAAGGCTTGTATACATTAAAAATGTTAAAAGTGATGGTTAGGATTGAAGTAAAAAAAACAAAAACACCCATAAACTCAAAATCTTAAAAGTGATTGTTAGGGAAAACAAGTGATTGTGATTACATTTGTCAGCGATACGGTTGCCAGATATTGAGAAAATGTGCAGATCTTCTGCATAAAAGAGATTGCTGGAGTTGCCAGAGATTTGGAAAATGCTTATAATCACTCAACTTTGTAAAAGGCATGGTTAGGGTTGCCAGATTTTAAGAAATAAAATCATAATAGTTATGGTTAGGGTTTCAAACAATGTATTTAAAGCACAATCTTTATTACCCAAAAAAGGTTTGTATGTATTTTTGATGTTGGCATTTTAAAAATTCTGTTTATGCTAATTGTTTTCAGGCACCATCACATCCAGCAGTCCCACCGCACAGCCAGCAGAGGTCCTGCTTCAGGCTACACCCCCTCATCGTCGGGCTCGTTCTGCTGCCTGGTCTTATATATTCCTTCCTGAAGAAGCCTGGTGCGACCTCACCATCCACCTTCCTGCTGCTGTTCTGCTCAAAGAAATCCATATACAGCCACACCTTGCATCTCTTGCCAGTGAGCTTAGAAACCCTTTCTTTGTTAATTAAGCTGTTAACTGTGTACAATGCTGAGGTATGCTGAAATGTTTTTTTCCTCAGCATGTCCTTCCTCCGTGTCTGTGGAGATCAGCGCAGATGGTGTGAACATGCTTCCCCTCTCGACTCCAGTCATCACTAGCGGCCTCACTTACATTAAGTTCCAGCTGGTGAAGGCAGAGGTAGCATCTGCTGTGTGTCTGAGGCTGCACCGGCCGAGGGATGCCAGCACTCTAGGCCTTTCACAGATCAAGCTTCTGGGCCTAACTGCCTTCGGAAACACTTCTTCAGCCACGGTTAACAATCCATTCCTTCCATCTGAAGATCAAGTTTCTAAAACCAGGTATTGATAGGCAGTTACCAGGTATGCACAGAGTTTAAAGCCTTTACAATTGGAATGTCATGTTGTTGTTGTTTTTTTCAGCATTGGTTGGTTGCGGTTGCTGCATCATTGCCTGACTCATGTTTCTGATCTGGAAGCCATGATGGCCAGCGCGGCTGCCCCAACAGCAAACCTCCTGCAGACCTGCGCTGCCCTGCTCATGTCACCATACTGCGGCATGCACTCACCCAATATTGAGGCGGTGCTAGTGAAAATTGGCCTGCAGTCAACACGCATCGGCCTCAAGCTCATCGACATCTTGCTGCGGAACTGTGCTGCTTCTGGAACGGACTTGGCCAGTAAGACTACACTGTCAAATGCCACAGATTTATTATGAATTACTTTTTTTCCAATAAAGAATCTACTTGAAAATAAAAGAAAGATTTTCTCGAGGTTTTTGATGATTGCTTTTTTATTTTAGATTTGAACAGCCCACTGCTCTTTGGGAGATTAAATGGCTTGTCATCAGACTCTACGATAGACATCCTTTATCAACTTGGCACCACTCAGGATCCTGGGACCAAAGACAGGTATGTTCCTTACACGAGAGGGTGACTGAGAAGTTTTAGAAATGATAAAAAGTTAATAAATACATGTAAGAAAATTATGCTGCTTAAAAGGATTTGGAGAAGTCATTATTAATAAAAGAGACCTCTTTTTAAGGTATCAAAGTTGTATAAACAGGGAACATTATATTTTACATGTCACTGCAAATCTTAAAGTGTATTGCACTACATCTATATGACTATGTTCAGACTGCAACCCAAAGTGACCCAAATCTGATTTATTTATTTCTTTTTTGCTGTAAGCAACCTGTATCTTATAATTTCATGGCCGTCTGAAAACCTCAATTCCGATTATTTTCAAATCCTACTCCGGTCTCTTACTTATGTGCTCCTGAATCCGATATATATCCAATTTTTTGCCATGCGACCTCAATCTTAACAGCCAGGTCTCATTTTTCTGGATTTTGCTCCATCGAGCCCAAATTAAACACAGTTTCTCACAGATACGAGTCACTGGAGAAGATGTTCTTGTGCTGAAATAGTTACAGGAAGAGCTCAAAGCCACAAATGAAGCTTAATGAATTAATCTGGCTGTCATCCGAGCACTATGCTTCTGGGAATTTATCGTAAAATGTGTTATTTTTCCATCTCTATCCAGTGTTAACATCCAGTGCATTCTGGGGGATGCAGTTTCCTCTTCTGTGTGCCCCATTGAAGCAGCATTTCATTCACACAAATGCATGTTATTTGTAACACACCAAAGTTGAGAATAAGACCTGCAGTCTGATTGTAGCATATGTTTGACAGTTTTTTTTTTATATTTAGTAGCATTTTTGATTTGGTGATTTCAAAAGGGGTGTTCACAAATTAAATCTGGGGATTAAAATGTTAAAAACTTTAAGACCCACTCAAATTAAATCACTTGCATATCCTACTCGCTAAGAACTCCAACAAGTAGGACAAAGAGTTTCAATCACAATCACATGGTTGTTTTCAGGCCAGGCCTTTCTCTGTCACAGATTCAATTATTTATGCTAAGCTATGCTAAAATTTCAATAAACCGTAACTGGAGAGCGACTAAATTTTATTCGAAACGGTTGAAAAATGAACATGTTTATAAAAATAATTATTAATTTTACTTCAGTTTAAAAACAAAGTTACTTGTTTGTGTTGGCTGATTTCTTTTATATTTGTGTGTGCTTTAGGATCCAGGCTCTGCTGCAGTGGGTGTACGATTCCTCCCGGGTCGCTTCCCTCAAGCAGAATTCCCCATCTGGCTTCTCAAGCCCAAGCACCCCACCCTCTTGGGAATATGGGCTGCTCATGCCATCCCCCTCTCACCTGCACTGCGTGGCTTCTGTCTTGTGGCACAGTTATGAGCTCCCTGTGGACTATGACTTGCCTGGGCTACTCAACAGAGAGCTTTTTGAGTGAGTCCGCACAAATAAACACTGGGTTTTTTGTAGTCTGTCAGTACAAAATGTTCAAGAAAGAGTCTCGGGTGAGTGCGTACATCTGCCTGAGGTGGGTTTTAGTGCTCTGTACTGAGAAAGGCTGACGATTTGTGCTCTCCTCTAATATTCTGGCACTCATCATTTCTTCAGGTATGAATACTTTATGTGTACGGAGTAGAACAAAGTAAAACAACCTTCACACAGCAGAAGCGGTTTTGTGCATTAGTAAAACATGAGGTTGTTTTTAGACCACCTGAACTAGTTTTTTTAACTTCCTGTTTGTTATTTCCCATTCTGTGCAGGTTGTTGTACAACTGGTCCATGTCTTTGCCATCAAACATGGTTTTGAAGAAGGCAGTGGATAGTTTGCTCTGCTCCATGTGCCACGTCCACCCCAGTTATTTCTCTCTGCTTATGTCATGGATGGGTATCGTTGTGCCCTCTGGTTCCCAGACAAATGCACAGCGCCGCATGGCAATGACGGATGATGGCAAGAAACAACATGACTTAAACAGCGCCGCCTCCCTCACAGATGACTCTAAATATGCACGTACACCCATCTCTGTTCCCATATCTCTCTCAGAGGGGCAGCTGGTAACCCTGGCTGCTGCCTCCCAGTCTCCAGGTGCCATCCAGCAGCTGTTGGAATCTGGCATCCCTTCCCTGCTGGTTCGAAGCTTAGCTGATCTTTGCTGCAACCTGTTAGTCAGCGCTGAGCTTCCTTTACCCGCAGGATTCTCCGCTCATACAGAGAGACGCTTGTATATGCACAACCAGCCAGCATCTGCAAACAGGCCCCCTTTGTCTCGCGAGCTGGCAGCACCGGTTTTAAGGTTTCTAACAGAAGTAGGAAACTGTCACAGCATGAAGGACTGGCTAGGGGGACCAGAAGTAAACCCACTGTGGACGGCACTGCTGTTTCTTTTGTGCCAATCTAGTGCCAGTGGTAATGCAAATGCTAACTGTAGCAATAGTTGTAGTGCTTCAGGGTTAAATGCATCAGCCAGCACTTCACATGCCAGTGCTGCCTCTCACAGCTCAGGAGCTTCATACTCGTTGGCATCATCGAGCTGCAGTAGCGGATTCACCACCCAGCAGAGGACAGCTGTTGAGAATGCCACAGTGGCTTTCTTCCTGCAGTGCATCTCCTGCCATCCAAACAACCAGAGGCTCATGGCACAGGTGTGTTTCGAGGGCATGTTTCGCAGGTTTTAGCTATGGCATAAAAGCTAAATAATTTCTGAAAATGTTCATACATTTACTTGTGTTCTAAAGTTGTTGGTGGCTGAGATATGCAAAACAATTCAAAATTTATAAAGCTAAATAACAAGCTAGAACCAATTTTAAAACAATTTAGAGAACACAACAAATGAACAATTCTGAAAACACAACATTTCAGTCAAATGAAAAGGTTAGGTACCGTTAGAGAAACAAAAACTCACAAATTGGACGAGACTTCTGTTAATCAAAATGCTAAGGTGACAGGGAAAGTTTGGAGCCAGAGATGTAAGTATGACATAATAGGACACTACTCTGAAGGTCAAAATAATCTTATTTAACCTTTTTTTTTTGTGTGAAAAGCACAGAAATGCTTCAAGGACTGTATGAGTGCTCGTCATGATTGACAGAGATTTTGTCAATCATCACCAGGTTGTCGGTTATCAAATGATATGACCCCTTTCCATTTTGGCCAAAATGTTTTGTTTTATGTTTCTTTACTGTTTTCAATTTGTAGTTTTATCCACAGTTTTGCACATATCAGCCAGCATAAAAAAAAGTTTAATTTTATGTAAATTTACCCAAAAGCAGAGATTGGCCTCAGGATGAGAAAATACAAGTTAAAATAGTATTTGCAATAGTCTCTTATAAATATTTAAAATAAAACATTTATATAGTACTTATTTGCTGTTTCTTCAAATCAAATTTAATTTAATGTTGGAAAGAACACAGTAAATATGTACTTTTTCATTTATTTGGAAGCCATTTATTTTAGCAAAACTATATTGGCTAAATAGAAGAAAGACTCAACTAAAAGTCTAGTTCTAAAAGAGTGTCTGTTACATAAATATTAAATAAAAAAATGTCATCTAACAATGTAATTTTATTTTATTTATTGTTTTTTTAAGTTTTGAATGGTATAAAGTTAAGCATATAATACATTTAGCATCATGCTGTATTTTGTTCTGGGTTTCTAAGGTTCTCTGTGAGCTGTTCCAGTCAGCTCCTCAGCGTGGGAACGTTCCCGTCTCAGGAAACATCTCTGGCTTTATTCGCCGGCTTCTCCTTCAACTCATGCTTGAAGATGAGAAAGTTACAGTCTTCCTTCAGTCTCCCTGCCCAGTAGGTGGTCAAGTGATGCACAAACTCACTATCTCTGAGCGAATTCTTTGAAAAGCCAGCTAAGCTGAAACAATGCTCTTTTGGGCTGTTATTTTATGTTCTATAGGGGTCGGTTTGCTTGGTTAGTCAGTTAAATGATTTATTACTGATGCTGTGAAGCTGAAAAAATCCTCTTCACTTACACGGAATATTACCCTGACCTTTACATCATCTCAGAGGGATTTAAACCTCCATTGACTCAAGTGCAGTTCTTTTTTTTTTTTCGTTTTGCTGCTAGTAATAGCTGTCTACTAGAGGGCATATTTAACTTTGAATACTTTTTTTGCTTTATACAAAATATTGTTGTTTAAGAGAGAAAATATTCCAAAAGCAGAGATGCCATCATTGACTTTGTCTTTCAGATAATTGAAAGGATAGAGGATGTCACCTCTTGGATGACACACAGAGTTATGCCGCTCCTCTCCATGCCAAACTGGAGCAAAGCCAATTTGTAAAGACACAAGATGTCTGTTTTTTTTTTGCATGAGAGTCATTCACCAGGTCATTCCTTTAGTAAATTGCAGCAGGGTCGTGTGAGTTTCAGCTCTAATTAATCATCAGGCTTTCAGATAGAGTCCCAGCAGAGCGGCTTTTAAAAGTTAATGTTTACCTTTTAGATCAAGTTCTGATGATCAGGGATGTCCTTTCAAAGACGGAGGCATTTTTTTTTACCTTCAAGTAGAATCAGTGGTGTATAGTTTGATGAAACTATTAAGGTTAAACAAAAATTATGTGTTTAATGTTATTGTTCATAGTTTTGGTGCATGCACGTTCAGTTTACGATGTGTGCAGACTTTTTTCAGTATACTAATTTTTACATTTTTTCTATATACTTCAAGATTCTCTAACTGTTTAATAAGCAAAGTCAAATCATGTGTTTCTTACTGTTTCTATTCTCTGCTTCAGCTGTATAAAGGGCGTATAAATGCCACTAGTCATGTGATCCAGCATCCCATGTATGGAGCAGGGCATAAGTTTCGCAAACTGCATCTGCCTATCTTAACTACACTATCTGAAGTGTTGGACCGTGTCTCTGGTATGTATCTCTTCTTTTTTAGAATTGATCATCTCAAATTGTGAGGTTAGAACATGTCTTTAAAAATTATATACACATTTATTTAACCAGGGTATTTAGAACTTGTTTTGTTTTGTGCTCTTGTGTTGTGCTTTCCCATTTTTGCTGTTCAAGTTGTTATTTTTGATGTAAATTTTCTATTCCAAAGCCACCTGACCACTACATTTTAAACTATACTAACTACTAAATTCTAAGCTATCTCATTTTTGTTAATCGTTTAACTTGACTTTGGAAGGAGCTTGGCTTTTAATTAGCCAACATTCAGCTGTTCAGCTCCTTACTAAACCAGTATATAAGCTCAAACTAAACAGATTTTGAATGGTAGTGTTTTGGGACTTTTTTTGTTCAATTCTTGAGGCTCTACATGACTACCTCTAGAACACTTTGCAGCACATCCATTCTGCAGTAGTCCTTAAGATCCGTTTTCCTAAGGTTTCACTGCATGTTCAAGTACAACTTTAAGGTCTGATGCACAAAGCATGTAGGGCTACATCTGTCATGTGACATTGGTGTATGTGCATATGTGTCTCTGATGAATGGCTTGTCTCCTGAGACCTTGAGCTTGGCAGATATAGTCTTAGTTTCCTCCGAAGACTCAAGAAATACAATATGCATGCAAGGCATCCAGTCTCATAGCTGTTCTCAGGCACGCATGCCTCCTACTGATGGAGGAGCCTCACAGGAATCTCAGCGTGTTGTTAGCATTGTAGATTGCTGTATCTTCTCAGGCATATTATGACTTTACCATCAGTATTTCAGATCATCATTGAAGCTGACATGTACTTTAATGCACACGTCTCTTAAGGGAAATGTCTTTTAGAGCCTTGTGGCTGGTTGATGGATCAGAGTTAGATTTTAAAGATGTTGTTTGTATTTTTAACCCTTCAGACACACCCAGCATCACGGCCAAACTGATCAATGAACAGAAAGAGGATAAAGAGAAGAAAAACCATGAGGAGAAAGAAAAGATGAAGGCTGACAATGGATTCCAAGACAACTACAGTGTTGTTGTTGCCTCAGGTACTGTTTTCCCTCAAGTTCTTGCTAGTATTTCACATTCACAGCATTTAGCTAAAACACATTTAACACACAAAGCAAAGATGTTCTCTCAAAGCGAGTTATCCAACAGCAATCAGAAAAACATCAGCCAAACTCTAACTAATAGTACGTAGATACCCTCATATTGATCTTAAAATTCCAAATCATTCCTAACTTTCAACTGTAATCCATGTATTTTAACGTACTGCATTCCTCTGATTGGCTGTACGTGTTCACTATTAGCTGCTGTGTGGTGAATGTTCTGGAGCAGAATGATTGCCATCAAGTCATTCAGGTGGATGTTACACATCAGACAGCCCCCTTATGATGTAAAGCACTTTGAGTGACTAGAAAGGGCTATATAAATCCTTGTACTTTATTATTAACTGTAATTTATTAGCAACTAAGTTGTTGTGTTGTGTTAGTAGTTAGCTAAGACCCCCTTCAAAAACACTTTTAGCATCAAGCAATAATCAAGCTATTACATGGCTGCTCAATCCACTGAAAGACCAATCTGGATTTCACAAAACTCTAGTTTCTGATTAGTTTAGCTCGTTGACGGATTTTATTTAAATCTATGGAGACACCTGGAAGTGAAGCTTCAGAGGGAAAGAGAGAGAAATTACTCATTGAAAAAGGATTAATTAAAATAATTGCTTTGGGTTTTGGATTATGTATGTATTTTATCGTTTTGATTTTCAATATATAATAGTATTGCCTTACACTGTTTATGTTCAGCAAATGTTTGCCTTATTAGACAGTAAAATTAGCCAAAATTCCAAACTGATGTTCAAAACTATATTTAATCAGTTGTCTTTCAAAGGTTGATATTTTAGAGCAAAAATAGAAACAAAGAGGATTGATGACACCAGCGTGTGCTAAGCTGTGTCACAAATGATAATAATAAAAAACGTTTTTATGGTTGTTATAGATTCTTCATCTTTAGATTACATTAGTCATCTAGACTTGTGAAGTTGAAAAGTTACATTTTTCTGACATTAAGTCATCAGTTTCTTGGCATGTAGCAGGTTTTAGTTATGCGGAAGTCATCTATATTTAGAGATTTTCAAAAATATCTTGGCGTGTAGTCATAAATGTAACAGCAATACACTCAAGCTCATAGTTAAAATGATCTTCGAAGATCCTCTCCTAATGAAGTCTTTTTGTATGTTGATCATTGCATAATCATATATGATAAATGAAGATTCTTTTTTTAAATGATGTGGTTTTATTCAGGTAATAACAATATTACATCATCTGTCTTAAGGCACTTTATAAGTTCATAGTAGTTCAATAAATGTTGAACTTTCCTCTGATTAAGATCATGCTGAATCCCATTTTTATTCTTTGTTACAGGTCTAAAGTCTCAGTCAAAGAGGGCCTTGTCCACCCCTCCCCGTCCACCGTCTAGACGTGGCCGAGTCCTCAGTGACAAGCTGGCAGCTTCCTCAGGAGTCGACCCGTCTGCCAAAACCATCAGCGTGCCTGTCTTCCACCTCTGTCACAAATTACTGCCGGGTACACACACGCACGCACACACGAATTCCCATTCTGTCCGATGCTCAAGTCGAGCAAACTCTGTGGACCACAGTCACTCTCCTAATCTCTTATTCTCGTCTTCATCATAAAGATGAGGATACAAATTCAGGTCACCTGAGTTTGAAGCCTGTCTCTTCACTCAAAGTCAGGGTTTGAATTCTGCGCAGGATCTTGTGTCTATTTTTCTTATTCTTCACCATTAGTACCATTTTTTTACTAGTCTAGTTGGAATAAGAAATCTGTAAATATTTTTAATAAGATATTAATAGTTTTTTTAAATATTTCAAGCAATTTATGTATAAATGCCAACAAATTCTAACTCTACTGCTAATCATATTTTTCTTTTTAAGAGTGATAAATACACAATCACCTAAATCTTATTTGATCATCATTTGTATTATGAATATGAACTTAGTTCTTCATACTGAGTAGACATTTATTGCTAAGAAACCCAGAAATTTGTCCAATTTGTGAAGTTGTTCACGCGTTGGGTTTTATTTTATTCTCAGTTTTCTAGTTAATGAATGCAATCTTAAACCTTTGTCTTTGCAGGCCAGCCTTTGCCACCAGAGATGACTCTAGCTCAGTTGCTTACACTGCTGTATGAGCGCAAACTTCCTCAGGGATATCGCTCCATTGACCTGACAGTCAAACTCGGGTCAAAGGTCATTTCAGACCCAGGTCTCTCCAAGACTGATTCCTTCAAAAGGCTTCGTACTGAGAAAGGTACTCAAACATCTCACCTGCAGAGAAAAAAATTACGAAAGCTTTGTTGTAGTTGTTTGTGTATTGTATATTAGTGAATGTTTTGTTTTGTAAGACGCACTAACTTATTTCAGATGGAAATCAATAGAAATTGTATTGAATTGTATTATTTCATGGCTTATGATTTTAGTGAGTTATAAATTACGCTGGATAGATTGAGTCAAACATTCTAATCTATGGTGGAGAACTTTGTGATCAAGCTGGTGCACACTGCAAAAATTTCTTCTTCGTGATCCATTTCAAAGAAAAACTACCTAATCAATAGTGACTATTTGTATTAATTGTTATTTTTCTTATGTTCTGTAGTGCATCACTTCAGTTTCTCCAAGTCTACAAAAAACAATTCTGATTGGACTTTGATTGTGTTTTTGCTTATGCGTGCATATAAGCCTGCTTGTATTCCCCTAGTGTCCATCAGGCTTAGAATGAATTTGCTCTGCTCCTTCAATGACTAGCTTTCTGAGAAAAAAAATAAAAGCCACACTGTCCTGACAGTCAGCGCTTGGTAGAGAATTAATGCTTCTGTAGTGGGTCCTTTTGGGATGAGCAAATGTACATTTACGCAACTAGTAGTGTTCTCTGTAAACTTGATGATGTCAGCTCAGGTGAATCTGCTAACTCAGTTTATTTGATGTCACTTGTGTCACAGTGTACCTCTGGTGTCTTAATTAGCCGTAACAAAATTTCGAGGACATTTTTTCCCTCAGAAGTCTGCTTTATAGTCAGCGTGGAGGAAAATGACAATGAGAACTTCAAAAACAAAAGGGTCAAGCATTACTTTGGTATCTCATAGAGGTTTATGTTTGAATAGTAAGTCTAGTCAGTGTTTTTTAAACCAATTTTAATCAATTTAAACCAGCTTTACGTAATAAAAGATACATTATGAAACTCTTAAGAAATCCTTCTTGTTTTTCTTTTCTTTTTTCTCTTTTGAAAATATGCTAGGTTATCATTTAATCTGTTTGAACTGGATCTGTTTTAATTATCTGATGACAACCACAAAATGTACACCTAGCTCAGTGATCACCAGCAAACATATTTCCTAAGCAAATGTTTGCTGTTCTATTGGCCCATTGTTCCTCTTACTCAACACAAACAAAAGTAATAGGAAAGTGTATCTGGGCACAGTAGATGAATTGGATCATTGAAAGAACTTTTTCCCAACAGATTGAGGAGGGGCATAAACTCCAAATCTGTTTTGTGTTTGCTTAAGACTACAACTTTCATTACAGCTTGGACCGTACGTTCTCAAGCACTTAACAGCCAATATTTCCAGCAACTTTCTCCTGGATCCCCATCGATCCTCAGTCTCAGTAAATGAAAACCTGATTTACAGGACTAATCTGATTTATGAGAACAGATATGAGCTCTTGCACAGTGCTGCCAGCTTAGACATCCTGTTTTATGATGTGAACAATTGAGACCACTTTATTTACAGCTAGACATTATGAGATTTTATTGATGGCGGATTGAATGATGCATTTCTTTGCCTCTTCCTGTAGATCACTGTGAGATGCTAAGCGGCTGTCCGGACGATGATCCGATGACCCCAGGTGATGAGGGCTTCGATGCTGCTGTGGATGACTCGCTGCTCGAGACCAGCCCTATACAGTCCCCCTTGCAGGTGTTTGCAGGTATGGGCGGACTGGCTCTGATTGCAGAGAGACTTCCCATCCTGTATCCCGATGTCATCCAGCAGGTCAGTATATCTGCAAGCTTGCTCTCCTTTCAAAATGAAATTCTACAGTGTAGGTAATTTATGTGGTTTTGCTCGGTTTCTGCTTCATAAGCCCTTATGTGCTCATTCGCTGACCGTAACCTCAGGTCTGTCAGCATTTCTCTTAATTTGAGCGACCTCTGAGCCAGATCGTCCGGATTGTTCTGTGCAGGTCAGCGCCCCGGTAGTGCCGTCTAGCACGCAGGAGAAGCCCAAGGACAGCGATCAGTTTGAGTGGGTCACAATCGAGCAGTCTGGGGAGCTTGTTTATGAAACTCCAGAAACCATTGCACCTGAAGCTCCACCTATCAAGTCCTCTGTTCAAACCATGTCACCCATTCCAGCCCATTCGCTGGCAGCTTTTGGCCTCTTCCTGCGGTTGCCGGGATATGCTGAGGTTCTGTTGAAGGAGAGGAAGCATGCTCAGTGTCTGCTGAGGCTGGTGCTTGGTGTCACGGATGATGGAGAAGGAAGTAGGTTGCCCTTGTGTACAGATCTACTTAAGTTTACTTTTTTTTTTTGTGTGTGCAAAAATGCATGTTTTTTAGAGAACAGTCACCTATTTCACATTCAGTTTGCATTTTCCTCGTATCCATTAGACCTGTGAGTTTTCCCGTGCTCTGGCACCCACAGATATTGATTAAAACAGAGCAGACTGGTGTGTGACTCTGTTTTTGATTTCCCTACAAACAACTCCTGCATATCTTTATGCCATCAACTGTTTAGCGCAGTGTCTGAGTCCTTGCGTAATTGCTTTTTCATATGTATTTGTAGACGGACACCTGTATTTTAGCATCAATTAATTGAGACCTCACATGCCAGTTTAATACAAGGTAATTTTGGTCTTTAGAGTATTTATGTAAGGTCTGTAACAATCAGTTTATATTTGATTATTTTTTCAAAAAAATTCTGAAAACAAAAACACAATTTTTAACTCAACAAAACTACCTCTGGTAAAAGCAAGCTGGTTTTGGTACTGTGCCAAATGACCCTCAAAACACGAGTGTTTAAATATCTGTCATGTTTTCATCACAAATATTCAGTGGCAGTATGCGAGAGTGATTTTTATATTAATAATACAAAAAAATACACACACACACACATATCTTTATCTATCTATATATATATATATATATATATATATATATATATATATATATATATATATATATATATATATATATGTGTGTGTGGCAGCAAAGGTGCATTTTGATCATTTTGCGAGTGTATTTCCTCCATAAATAAATTCTACTCTGTCTTTAAAGGTAAATTGGAGTAAATGAGCACAGTTGTGTGCTTCTTTACATCATTGTAAAACATTGCAGTCCTTGAAGGCAGGGTTAGTCACGAGCAAAATGGCGGTCTATTGTTATTAGGACCGGACGTGGAGGGACGTAGTTTATGGAAGTTAATGGGAAGGCCTTACAGTGTTTAACGTCATTGACTGCAAGCTTCACACACAGACTCCTTCTCAGAGTATGAAGCCTTTGTTGTGATCAAAATAAAAGAAATATAGTTGTCGTTTTAGGGGGTATTTGCACACACATGAATAAGCCACATTTCTGTCCAAACAGGTTTAGATTTTCATCTGAGGTCTTCTTTAAGTAAATACAAATGACCTGCCATTTGTGCTACTCCTTTAAAAAAAGAAAATAAATGCGTATGAAAGTTGTATATCGAGAATCTATGCTGTTATATAAGCTTCCTTTTAAAAGGCTTGATATCCATGCTCCTCTAAATAGTTTGCATAAGTTAGAATGGGTGTCTAAACTGAAAACACATTGACCATCAAAAATAACAAATTATTAATTTGTACTTTACAAAGTTCTAAGAGAAAGGCGAACTGTTTGCATTGACTGTTTGGCCTGCAAAGGTCACAACAATTCATTAGTGTGGCTTGAATGTAAAAAGTGATTGTTTTAGCTGCATATTATAGAAATAAACAAAGAGAGCTAGTTCTGTAACATTAATTGTGACATTTGGAACTTCCTGTAACTGCAGCAAGTGTTCTATCAATACTTCACATTCAAAACTAAATCACACTAATCTTTAGCTGTATATTCTGAATAAAAAAAAAATTGTGATTACTATTTGTGGCATGTGGTTGAAAATGTTTTGAATTGTATACTTCCAAGAAGGCACTGGCCTACATTTAATTGTATGACAATTTCTGCAGGTAATTCTATTAAAAATCCTGATATCTAAGATGCATTATGTGGACAAGTGAAGCAGTTCGCTAGTGGTTAGAAGCTGAGCTATAACAATTGTGTTTGACCATATATTGTATCTAACTTAGACTTTCCCTGGCACCAGGTTTAAAAGAGTTTGTTTGAAAGTAAAATGAACATTGTAATCAGTCACTAGCATGACATTTTAATATTTCAGAAAATCAGCTTTAATGTAACATCAACAAAATTTATATAAGCTTCACCCATCATAGGACAGGTTTAAAAAAAATGCTTAAATGGCATTTACATGTTCACACCATAGTGGCAGATAAATAGTCTAATCTGCATCTCCCCCAGGGAAACAATTGATTGGATTACTGCGTGGTTGCATCATTGATTGGTTAAATTGTGGCTGGATTGGCTGCCCTCTGTGTATTTCTGTCAGTCTAGACTCTTGATTGCTAAAGTTATTGGTTGACTGTTTAAATGTGTTAATGAGTGCCTAAGAAATATCTGCCTTAACCAATCGCAAGTGCATTTTGTTTCTCTTGATTGTTGAAGTGACATTTTCTCATTCCTAGACACATTTCCCTAATCTCTTTATCCATCACTTGTTCCTCAAGGTCACATCCTGCAGTCTCCGTCTGCTAACGTACTTCCCACATTGCCCTTCCACGTGCTGCGCTCCTTGTTCAGCTCGACTCCCCTCACCACGGATGATGGCTTGCTGTTGAGACGGATGGCACTCGAGATCGGAGCTATCCACCTCATCCTGGCCTGTCTGTCTGCTCTCAGCCACCATGCTCCTAGAGTGCCCAGTGGCAGTGCCAACTCCAATGAGGTCAGCTTTAACAACATATTGACTATGTATCATTTAATCAACTGAAGATTGAACATCACCTCGTCCACTGGAGATATTGAAATTAAATGCGATAATTTCCCAAAGATCGCTCATTAATTTTGACCTCACTTTTCAAGATAAATAACAACGTTTTAAAAGTAAACATACCTAAAATATTGTGTCTTAACCACTCTTATGAGTGTGAAATGAGAATTTGTGTGTCCCAAATACACAATATAAATATGAAAGTACCAATGTTGCTGGATGTGTACTATTTCAGGTTAGCTGATATTACCCAAAATCCAATGTGTCATCAATATGGATTCAAATATTAAGATAAAAGCTTTGATAATCAGTGTTTTGGACTTTGAGTGTTTATCTATAGGTATCTATATATTTTAAATATCAGATATCTTGTTTTTCATCTAAAAGAGGAGTTTTGAGTTTATTTGCCTGAAAGATCTGGGAATAACTGATTTATCTTGAATATTCAAGGTGATAAGAGACATATATACTAGAACATGCATGGTTAAAAGTATCTACTTTCCTTTTAAAAAAAGAGTACTTACTTTAAGGGTGTAGTTGGATTGGGACGTAAAACATGACATTTTTAAAACAATTGCTATTGTAAAATTGTAATAGAGAACTTTTCTGCATTTAATAAATAAACAAAAACAAATAACTGCTTTTTTGAAAAGATGAAAAGCCTATTGGAGTGAACAACACCACAATCAAATCCTGACTTCTTTGTTAGATATACAAGTTCCTAGTGTTTCAAATCATAGAATTGTTCAATTCAGCGTTTTTTCCAGTTCAAAGAAATATACAAAATAATGTAACCGTTTTGTTTTAATAGTCTATCTGATTAATACAGATGTGGGTCAAAACTGATATTAGAAGTCTTCCTAGCCTTTGTGTGGGGTAAACGGCAAGTGCATAAAAAACACCCCTGAATAGATTCTAATGGAGATGTTTTGGTTTTCCGGCATGAACCATGTCACATTATTAATGACTCCTGTAGCCACTCTTTACAGACTGCTGAAGGGCTCTTTATTCAGAGCCCTTGACTTAATGAGTATTGTTAAGGCGAGAACATTCTCTCATTCAGGTTTTGTGTAGTCTCATTTAAAGGTTACAAATTGGAAAATCAAACTACTTTTTGGTAAAAACATGATTATGATGAGTTTCACCCGACTCAAATGAAAGTCTCTTCACAAAGGACAGCCGCACCACTGTCATAATGAGAAAATAATGAGAAAAATCAGCCATCATCATCCGAATCCCAATATCAAAGCAAATTACTTTTATAAAAATCAATATTCAGCCCTCCGAGTCAGGTTTTATTAAAATCAGATTGTATTCTGGTGTTAAAGAAAGAGATTTAAGTGATGCCCAGTGCGCGGTGGTACAGTGTGTACGTGCGCTTTGTGTGGATTTATAGTTTGAAGAGGGGTGGGTTCAGGGCTGGGGATTTGAGCAGTGGCCAGTGGCCTGTCAGAATCATAATGGGTGTCCTTGGGGCAGCAGAAGTATTGGCAGAGCAAATATTAAACTTGCTCTCTCCTATCTGAAGAGGAGCGCTACGGTCAACATGCATTTATTCTGTTCTTTCGTGAACAGTGAACATCCACTTCAATTACCGGTAGTATTTTTTAGTCTGTTTCATTTTATAGCTTGCATTCAATAAAAAAAGATGAGCATGAATCAAGTTACTGATTTATAAAAAGGTAAGGAATGTACTTATTCAGTGGATAAAAACGCTGCTGAATGCTGTGATGTGGTGTCAGTTCTAAGAGCAAGCATTGCATTTAAGCGGGCTTCCTCATCTGCAACAATTATCATCAAAAGCAGGATATGGAGCCTGAAAAAGACTATATGAACAAGCCACTGCCTGCGTGCTTCTGCTAAAATCTTGGTTGTAAGTAAAATCATTTAAGAAATGATTACAGGTATCAGCTTTTTTAATTTAGCGATCCCATAGTTTGAGATAAGACTCATATAGACTCAAGAATAAAAGTGATGGGTAGGGTTGCCTGAATTTTAGACTATGTAATATGTGTAATAAAAATTATATGTGATTTTTAAGGCTTACCAAAGATTAAGAAAACGTGCATAAATTCTCAAAAGCATAGAAAGAATTGTGAGGCTGCCAGAGTTGGAGAAAACGTTCTTAAATGCCCAAAATCATAACTTTTAGTGTTTTAAACTATGTATTTGAAGCTTAAAATGCAAAAAAAAAAATGTGTGTTTTTGATCCTATAATATTCAATTGGATTGTTGGCGGTCTTAAATGGACTTTAATTTGACCTTATGAAACTAGCAAAAGCAAAAGAGTTTTCTGGTGCTTTTTCTGTTGCTCGTTAACTCTGTTAATATCTCTGCTAATATCTTCTCTGCTGTTTTGCAGACACAGGCCTCCAGTGGGCATGTTGGTGGGACAACAGAGGAACAGCAACTTTACTGGGCCAAAGGAACTGGCTTTGGGACGGGCTCCACAGCATCTGGCTGGGATGTAGAGCAGGCTCTGACTAAACAACGACTGGAGGAAGAACATGTCACATGCCTCTTACAAGTATGTGTATGTTTTGTGTAAATAAGATCGTCAGAAGCATCACGGTGGCGCAGTGGGTAGCACGGTCGTCTCACAGCAAGAAGGTCGCTGGTTCTAGGCTCGGCTGGGGCAGGTGGCATTTCTGTGTGGAGTTTGCATGTTCTTCTCGTGATCGCGTGGGTTTTCTCCGGGTGCTCCGGTTTCCCCACAAGAACAAAGACATGCGGTATAAGTTGAATTGAATAAGAACAATTGCCCATAGTGTTAAAGTGTGAATGTGTGTGTGAATGTTTCCCAGCGATGGGTTGCGGCAGGGAAGGGCATCCGCTGCGTAAAACATATGCCAGAGGAGTTGGCGGTTCATTCCGCTGTGGCGACCCCGAAAGGGAATAAAGCCGACATGAAGATGGATGGATGGATGGATGGATGGAAGATCGTCAGATTTATTGTAAAGCCTTCTAAATCTATGTTTTTTACGTTTCTGTGTCAGGTTTTGGCAAGCTATATCAACCCATCAGGCTGTGTGGGCTCTGGCGAGATGCTCTCAGGAGAGGTCAGAGGTCACAGCAGCTCACTTTTGCCATCTGTACTTCAGGAACTGCTCAGCCAGTCTTGTCTCGTACCTGCCATGTCTTCATACCTGCGCAATGACTCAGGTAGGAAGCGAGCTTATGAGGATTGCACCATGTGGTTTAGTATGTTCTAGACACACTTATGAATGGCTAAGCAAAAAATTTATTTTGGCCAGAAACTTGCTCTTTCTTTAAAAAGACTTGTTTGGGTGTTTTGGTTTGGAAAGTGGTTAAATAGGATTATTTCACTTAGTTTGCTTCACTTTGATCTTAGACTTCATTAACCCAAAATGAATGCTAACAGAAGATGAACTGAACCAGTTAAAGGAACAAAAGTTTTAAAATTAGTGTTGGACACGTTCACGTGTTGGATTTTTGTTTCAGAGTATTTGTAAGAACAGATTAAATGGGACACACAGTTGCAAGTTATAGTTTGGAGAAAATGTCAGTCTTCACAGTAAGAGGTTTAAGTGTGTTGATAACAACTTTTTACTGTGCTCTGATTGGCCGTGGATAGCATATTTAAATTTCTACAAGCCCTCATAGACAATAAATAACAGTTTATGGTCAGAATAAGTGAGAAACTGTTTTCAAAAAAAACTTCAGAGATTTCATGTCTAACAGTGAAATATGACTGCATACATTTATGAGCTGACATGGGATTAGTTAAAGCGCCAAGATCAAATTTACGTTGACTCATTTTTATCACATTTATTCTCCCTGGATCAGCCTATGACAAAAATCAGGTTGAGATAGTGTGTAAAAGAATGTGTGGTAGAATGGAAAACAGCTGTGTTCTTACTGACTGACTTCTGCTTGTTGGAAATAAACTGTAGTCAATTGTCTTTCAAATCAGGATTCATTGTTTGGTTGGCACGTTGAGTGGTTTTTCTCCTTTAGAAGCAGGTTTCCGAGTGTCCACTACAGCTGTTTTTAGTATTTTTTTTTTCAAGTGTAATTAAAAAAACAGGCCGTTTGTCTGGACGAGCTATTGATGATCTTGAAGGATAAAAACAAGCTAAAAACAAGGTGTTATGCCACTTTTCGAACTATGATTTTTCACTGCTTTCTTTGAAAAAGCTGCTTTTTATTAATGTTTGTCAGATAACTGATTTAAGTCTTTTAGTTCATGACTCCTTATATTGCATAAAATCAAACCTGACATCGGGCAACTTTCATGTCATGGCCATTTGACACATGATGTAATTACAGAGTAATAGCGCAAGTCATTGGCTTCATATTAAATCAGAGATGAGGTATACAAAATCAGTTTTTGAAACCTGTTTTGATCAACATTTGTTTCTAAATCATTGGTGGTTTTTAATGCACTGTTGCATTTACATTAAACAGGCTGATCAAGTTTATTCTTCGATTCATAAATTGGTTGTGGCGGTTTAGCCTTTGACTTTTGGTTTAAAAAACCATTTGGGACAACATTGGTAGCTTCATATTTTGATTCGGTTTAGTCATTGAATAAGGTATTCTTAGTGGTCATTAATAAAAACTTAATCAGAGTTTTATATATCTTTACATAAGGATGTTTGTTAACTTGTTGATATGAATTGCTGCTGTACAACAAATACCAGATTATTTTTTTATGAGCATTACGTTATCAGCTATGAAAAAAACACAACATTATGATGCTTTGAGTGAGTCAGACATTTGAGTGTTTTTATTTCTCTCAGTTGAATGAAATACGTGACAATAAAACAATGAGTGTAGTAATTAGCTCCAGATACACATACCTTTGCATTCTAAACCAGCAGGTGGAGCCGCAGTGGGTCAATCTCATGAGCAACTGAGCCATTATTTACTAGAAAGAGAGGCTGTTTAAAAATGAGATGTTTGAGTCCTGAGATCCTTCACTGTCTGTCTGGCAGTGAAACAGGAAATGAGTCGCTGATCACTCCTGTTGTTAAAAAAACACCAGCCACCTGATAAATGGGGGGTTTATTAGATGGGTCTCTGATTTTAACAAAGTGTGAAGAAAAAGCCAATGCCAAAAAAAATGAAGCCTTCAAGATCACATGTTTAGAGTAGTAAAATGTGCACTGAGATTCACCAGCAGGTATTTGTGCTGGCGAAGACAGAATCAAACACGTTTTTTCACTTCTGGGGTGTACTTTTAACTTAAAAAAATAATACGTGCTCCTTCCCTCTAATTCTCTTAATCTCTTTTACATATTTTTGCATAAGCCTTCATCAGGCTGATGTTTTTTTCTGGATGCTTTAGTTGGAAATCTTCATGTCTAATTTGCATTAAGATATTAATTCGACATAATTAGTACATTTGAGGGACAAAGGCTTAGGCTTTCACTGTCTTTAGGAAATAAGTAAAGGGAAGTAAGGGGACTGAAAGAAATGAGAAGCAAGAAGGGAAAAGAGCAGCATTGTTTTTTTTTTTGTCTGTGGGTTTGATTTAGCTGGTCATAAATTGAAAATGTTTGAAACTTTGATGCAAGCACTCGCATGCTGTCTAACTATAGCTGATAAATAAAACAAAATATCAGCTTAAAATACACTTAGGCGTTGAGCTTATTCTTTATTAAAGCTCCTTGACTTTTACTATTACTCCAAGCTATTACTCCCTTGAAATGTTTTCATTACGAGAAAATTGCACCCGCCTGCACACGGCACCCCTGACATATGTTATGAAGCTTGTGTAATTGTTCAGTGTGTTTGTTCAAAACTCTGCTGACGTGGCAAAGTCATTAAGTAGGACTAGTTGTGAGGTGCCAGAGACTTCCTGGTGTGTTAAAAGGAATGTGAAGATTTTAATAAATCTCCCATCCACACTGTTCACTCAGATTCGCAGTTGATTGGATGAAGGAACTGCACCATGCTGCACAATCCTCTTTGCTTTTTTGCAAGGCAAAAGTTGAAGAGAATTCATTTGGTTAGCAAAATGTGGAAGATAGTAGGCATGTGTCGAATTACTTTAGTCCATACACACACACAGACTCACAAAGGCATTTCACCAGTGCTGAAGAAATTAAACCAAATCTGTTTTTTTTTCTCTCCTGGAACAATTAATGAACTTGCAATGTCACTACCTTTCTAGCGTTACAGTCACTTTTTGGGACAAGGTATGAGGATTGCTCTGCTTAAAACAGATCTTCCATATCATATCTGTTGCTTTGTTGTTTTGGCCTTAACAAAAGAATATAAAACTTCAGCAACTCAAGGCATTTGAACAAACAAGCTAGGTCACATTCGTCAAGCAAATAAAAACCCTTAGTCTAATTCACAACATTAAGTAGAAGCATTGTTTAAAACTTGCATTTGGAGAACAAGCTAAATGGTTGAGTTGGCTGCCTTGGTTCAAAACTCATCTTTTTTTTTCCTCACAATTTCACACACAGACTCCAGGCACAAGAGTCATACAAGTTCTTCTTTTAAATGTGCATGTCAGGAGGCCACGTCAATCAAAGTGCTGGGAGTACCTCGTAATTCTTTGAGGTTTGGTCGAGTTCTGCTGATTTGTAGTCTAAACTTGAAGTGGAAAGGGCATCGTTCCGTCTGATGGATAGTGAATTTTCTTGTGTGCATCGATATTGATGATGAGCATTAGCATTTTTGGGCAAACAGCTATTCGCGTTGTCAATGTCTGTCATCCTGATTTAGAGAAAATAACTTAATCACAGACATTTTTTAAAAGTCAATTTCTTTTTATTATTGCGTGTCAACTAACCAAAAGAGATCTAACGCAAGGGCTGGTCGTAAAGTTTTCCTGCAGATCTGTTTGAAGGTAGGGGCTTCAGTTGTAGAGGGGAATATATTTGATGAGAACCCTTGCAGGTAGATGCTGATTTACAAGCCAAGCCTTTATTAGAGCTTTGCCCTGTAGCTTTTCAAATTTATAGAGGACCACAAGACTAAGAATAAAGCCTTGTTAACATTTTCCAATGCAGATTCTTCTCAGCACTTTTCACTAATATAGATCAACACACTTAAGTGTAAAGCAAGGGGGCAACCTGCCGATGCACAAAAGGGAGAGACTCAACTATAGTACATTGACCGGCAGCAGGTGAGGTCGGGTCAGAAGAGAGTAGGTTCTCATTTACTCCCATGTAAAAACTACTCGATTTTGGAGATAAAAAAAAGCTCTTGGTGCTGCATTGTTTTTTGAATCGGATCACTAGTTTTGACCTTCATGAACACTTTGAAATGATTTAATTATTTTTAAATATGTTTGTTTAAGATCTATTACATTGATGCCTTCAGCCTATCAGACATCTGTATTATGACTGTCCCGCCTCTCTAAACCCATTTTTGGATACAAGTGACACACCTCCACTATGATAGCTGGCTACGCACATTTTGAGCTTCTGTTACTCTTCATACACAACATCTCACATAGTACGTCTATGTAATATATAGTCAATAGTCTAAAACAAACTCTCTTGACCCCCTTTCCTTGCTAAATAGGCACATGACCATTTTATTTGTTTATTTAAAATAAAACCTTTGTATTTTGTGTCTGTTTAAATCATGGCCATATTTCAATCCCCCATTATCATGCACAACACTTTTAACCAAGTCTACTACTCTCGATCACGTGTGACAGGAAACAAATCTTCGCATTTTCAAAACCATAATGTAGAGAAAAAAAAATTGTTTATGGATCAGGATAATCTTGTACTCCTCTACATCCCATTTTTTCTTATGTTTCTTTAGCTTTTCTCATCTTTGTTGTTTAGCCTGCTTCTGTTTGCGATGCACTGATCTCTCAAATATCAAAATGCATGACTCACACCCCTAGACGTGCAAGGCAGCACATATGTGGTCAGTCAACTCTGATCTACTTGAAAGAAGCCCTGCCGATTAGTCATTTTTCACATATGCATGACATTCACAACTTTGTAGAATATCATTTTATTGATCAAACTCCGTATGGCACAGTATTGTACATCTAGTATGTAATAATGAATCATTACAAAAGGGATTCGTTTGCACTGAAACAATGTGTCTGATGCTGCATTCAGCTCAGAGAAAACGCTCACACAAACTCATTGTTTGTCTTCCATACACGGTTTAGAAAGGAGCAGCTGAATTGAAAAAGTGTCCAAATATAACGTATTTGAACCTGGTGATTGGTGGTGAAGGGTATTATTCTCTTCAATTTTTTATAGAAAAATACTTCCATCTTGCAATTTTTCAAAGTTATTGCCAAACTTTTTCCATTGGTGAGTTGTTTCAGAAGAAGAAGAGTTCATGTCTGTGTAGTGTTTTCATTTATTCTGGAGGGTTTTTCTGTGTTGTGCATTTTTGCTACAAAAGCCAAGCAGTGTTTGATGCAAATTCAGCTGCTGCAGAAACATTACGTTCTTCTGCTTGTGACCATGTCCAACAAAGGGGCACATCTGTAAGTGCTTCTCTTTGTGTCCCGAGAGTTGTGTTAGACAGGCTTCCATAGCGCAGATACATAAATATATCCGAAGTGGTATGTCAAAAGGTAAGGGTCACTTCGTTTCTCGATTAGTCCAGTGTCATCTTCCACATCCTTCACTCTGTGATGTCAACCCTGATGTCATCTTGATGCCTTGCTGAACCCCGCCTTCACCTAGACCACGTGGATCCTTCTCACAAAGTGGTGTAAATGTACACAAACACAATCACGAAGAGATTCAAGAAGGTGCCAATTATCCCCAGCAGAGCCAAGATGGACTCTTCTCGTTCTTCTTTACCCTCTTGAGCCCGAACCTCTTCTATACTGACAGTGGTTGTCCCCATTCTGACCCCCCACCTCTCTCTCCAAGGTGCTTATCTGTGGAGAGACATGAAAGCTGCTTGAGATATGTAATCAACAATCATATGGCCCTTTAGTGAGTGATCTTCTCTGATGGCCACCTTAAGCAGCAGAAGCAAGCAGAATCCAGTTCAAGTGCCCAATGGAGTAACCGGAGGATAAGATTTCCTTCCATACTGACTGCCCAGCTGCGAGTGATGTCTCCCCCACCTCTATGATGGATTTCCCCCTTAGAAAATGATATTTCCCTACGGTGCTGCTACAACAAGCGACTCTTGGCAACTGAGATGATTTACAGTGCATTTAAAGCTTCTCCATTGTTGTTTGGTTCTACCATACACGCAAAACAATTTACTCCTTTTCTTCTTATACCTCTACAGCTCAGGGTTTAGCATGTTCATTGAACCACACTGAGACATTTAAAGTTTCCAGTAGAAGAACATCAGCCTTGATGCATTGTGGACATTAAACAATTTGAGAAAGCGAGACGGCATACATGTAGAGTGCAGCGTTAGTAAGAAGGCTTACCCTACGGCGTGTGTGATCTGGGGGGAGATCCAGCATGCTGTGGGCTCATCACAGGAGATGTATATCCGGGCTGACGGCAGCATGAGGGTCAGCTGGGTAAACATCCAAAGTAGCCAAGACCGTAAAAGCAGAAGAAGAAAAAGAATTGAGAGGTGAAGAGAGAAAAAGAGGAGGTCTACAACAGCATCTCCTTGAGCCGTGTGTGTTACGCAGACAACAATCTCAGTCCCCAACGTCCCTCCCCTTCTCTCTCCCTCTCTCTTCCTCTTTCTCTCTTTCTCTCCCTCTGGCTTTCTCTTGCTTTTTCCTGTCAGTATTCTGATGTTGTATATCAACAGTAATCCTGTTCATTGTTTTCTACACATGTAGATTTTCTTTTCATTCTCAACTTGTTTTTGTCACGCTACTTGAACACAACATAACGCACCACACCTTTCATTCAAAAAGGCAAGGAGGAATTCTCAGTTTCTCCTCTAGCTGATGTTCCTCTACCAAATCTTTCTATTAAAATTGTTTTATCGCGCTCTCTCTTCCCACCCATACCCCACATGGCTCCGTCACTCTTGTCTGTCTGACCCTTTTAGCATTTGAAATTGAGGTGTCTAAACATTTGAAACGAACATCGGCCCCCACCTTCTCTCCTCTGTGATTTCTTTCTCTCCTCCTTTTGCAATCCTCTTTTTCTCTGTGGGTGTAGAAGGTCTACAGATGTGCGTGAATGCCTCCAGATGCTTTTGAGATTGGTGACCGGCAGCTACAGGCTTCACACCCTGACGTTCTCTGTTCGTAGCCGATGGCAGTTGTGTGGTTATAGGTCCTGTCTCGGAGCCGGAGAGCCCCGTGCATTGCATAACCAAGCAGAGCGACTGGTAACCGCGGAAACAGAGCGAGCGAGCGAGGGAGATTTGAGGGTGGGCGGTGAAAAGGCTCACACGTCAAATGTCTTTATTGCTTAGAAGAATCAGGAGTATAGAGATGAAGAGGAGAAATGATGCAATTGAATCCCATTGAGCTGTAGAGTAGAGCATTGCTTCTCCGATGAATAAAATCAGATTTAAAATATAATAATTAAAATAATTTGTAACACCATGTTAGCACTTTATATTTTTGTAGGTTGTAATACATTTTCAGTTCAACCTTTATTTCTGATAACTACTACAGAATACAGAATTCTATTGTAGAGCAACAGGGAGTAATATTAAATTTGACTTTACTTTTCAGGCCAACAACAGCAGACATATTTTATGTTATGTAGAACAACTTCATTATTGATTAGATTTTGTACAGAACATTGTCAAAGCTGGAAGAATGAAATTGGCTTGGGACTGTGAAGCAACTAGGCTGAGCAACATTTGTTTTCTTCAGATGTTGCCAGTCTGTGATAAAATTCAATTTAGCAATAACACAATCATCTTAAAAATGTCTGCAAGGAATAATAATTTCTTTAACATCTACTGGCTGAACCCTTAAAAACCTTCAGGGTGTTCACTCTACTTTTGTAAATGTATTTATTAAAAAAAAAAAATGCATTGTATACTGACATTTTCCTGTCTTCTTGTCTATATTACTACAGTATTATAGAATCGACTAACTTTATTGTTTTTTTTTATGGTTGAAAAGATAAGCTGATCATTTGAATGAAACTTAGTCGTGTTGTTTATATCCCAAACTACAGTTAACATTGTGGGTGAGCAGCACACTAACTGACAGATTCCTGACACTTACACACTTTCTGCTTGTGTGTTTTACCATTGACACGATCCCTCCCTAAGGTGGCACTGCTGGGCACGTGGCGGTTCTACAATACCATTAATTCTGTTATTCCGTATCCACATGTAAACATAAAGCATGTAAAACATAAAAACTTTTAAATTAAATACGTTAAAGGCATTTTTAAATGCTTAAAACCAGCATTGCTTAAGCTTAAACGAATGATTGTCATTCATAATTAAGCATGAGTTAAGTGATTTTTACGGTAAATTAATATATAAATTGAGACCAAGTTGAACTTTATTAAATATTGTATTAGTACACTTTAGTACATATTTTTTGTCTTAATTGTAAGTTGAGCTTTAAGTAATGCTTAACTAATGTATTACTTTTAAACTAGTGTTATCAGATTCTTAAACTCAAATTCAGTATTTTATTATTTCATTGAGTTCATCACTAGAGAACAAGTCAACTCTGTTCTGTATTATGTAACAGTTTCTTGCTTTTTATATATTTGCCTTATAATTTTTTTTTTTAAAAGACAACTGTCACTGCTGTGGCAACTTCACACAATGTGGAGTGCAACTTCTTTGTTGTATTTTTGTGTGTGGGGGGCGGCATTTGTGACAAAGTTTGTATTGAACACAACTTAGTCATGATTTTTTTTTTTGTAACTTCAGGTGTTTCAGAATTGTGAAGAGTATAGACAACCCATACAAGAAAGGGCGTCAAAGAATAAACAAACAGACAGACTCTTCACATTTGTGGCTATTACGTGTATGACTTCTTAAACAATGACCCATGAAGGATTACTGTGTAACACCACAAATTAGTGGAATTTTATTTAAAGTATTTTTGTCTTCGGGTTTTCTCCTCGACCAATACTTGCTCAATGTCTTTAACAAATCTGCATATCATACCTGATCTTTGGACTGTGTTAATAAACCATCAACCTCATTGTTCACATTAACATTTTAATGGAGGGGCCAGAGTAGCAGATCTGTTTTACTCTGTCCCTGCCACATCCAGTTCAATAAAATCATACATCATGGTTATGTGCTACATAAATTTGTTGGTTTATTTCTCGCAGCCCTCAGAGCTCAGCAAATCCAGATCAATTATTTACTGTTTCAATCTGAAATAATCCTGACCTCTGAGCTGGGGCACAATTACAAGAGGTCAAAAAAAGGCTTTACCTTTAGGCATAAGCAGCGTCTGAGAGGATATAGTTGGCTGCAAAAGCTCAGGTTACTTCTGACATTTTATTTTTGTGAGGTGAAAATACATAATCAGAGTTTTAATCAATGAGAGTTCATTAGCCATGGAGAGTCTTTATTTTCTCTTTGTACATAAGATTGTAAGAACAGATTTTCGTCACTGAAGAGAATCTGAATATACTTTAGAGGTTTGGTAGAATCCACCTAATTTCCAGTGTGTTTACGTCATGATCATTGTAAACTTTAATCTGAACACGATAAAACAGAAAAGCAAAGGAAATCTAGAGCCTGATGACAGTAACTAGTGTAAACATTGATAATGAGCAGCAAATTTGTAAACGTCAAGTATTAAATTGTGATTTTGTGACTAAAAAAATGGATTTGATCGAGTCAACCTAAACGAGACCAGTGTGCAAGTAGTCTCGAGTAGCGGTTTCGACTGATGAGACTGACAGTGAAACAACATGGGATTGGTTGTTTGTCATGTCACGTTTCAGAGTGTGAAAATGTCACCACACTAACTGTTGGACATGCAACAATTTAGCTATAGAGAAGTCACAGAAGATGAGAGGTAATGCAAAGTTACAACAATAGAACAACTTTCTTCTATAATGGAATCGAGGGTGCACTCGGCTAGTAAAATAAACTTTTATTGTTTGTATGGCTAAACGTAGTTTCCAAGCTAAACGAAAACAACACTTGCTTCTTCCTGGAAATCTGGACAAATTCAACCAATCGGATCACGACTTCAGGATTCTGTAAGTGCCTGCCATAAAAAAAGCACCAAACTCATCAGACCTTTAGCCAACATTCTGTGTGCGTAAGGTCTGAGCTGAGACTAGTGGGAACTATAGATCCCGTCATTTTGGTGTCTATTACATTGGTGCCATATAACATATAAAAAAGTTGATCTTTTTTATTGCTTCTCAGTGAAATCTAAGTGAATCCTCATTAAAAATACCTTCCACTTGCACTACCAGTAGTTAACATAACAAAAGTGTATGATATCGTAAAATGAAGAAAAGTGGACTTTTTGAGTGGAGATGATGTTTTAAAGAAACCATGCTTTGACCCACTCCCAATGTCTGTGTGCTTTGGCCTGAGCCAGATTCACTGACCCTTTTGTCCTAAAATATCCAGTTATTGCTCATTTTTACTGTATTCACTTATATAGTTTAAATTTAAACAGTTCTAATGTTACAAAACCTTATTGGTTAACAAAAGTCCTGAAGTGTAAGTTACCTCTATGTTGTAGAGTTCTCCTTCACTGGAAACAACTAGTTCCAGTAAACAACACATTCCTGAATATAATGGAATTCTCCTGTTCTCTGTTGGCAAATGCTATAAAACACTTGACATTTTTGTGAAAAGCTCCTAAAGGCGTAGATGAAATATAATCAAAATTAATTTATTTCCTACCAAAGCTGTTTTCTATCACAATTTCATTCTATCCCTGTCCCTCTGTTAATTAGTACAGGAACATTCCAAACACCATAATGTTGAGAATGAACCTATTAACTGAAATCATCATGTGGGTGAATTCCCGCAGCCCAGGCCTGCCAGTAGTGCACCTTTACATTTCAAGCAATTTAAACTGAACCCTGGAGGGCAGAAGCCATGAAGAAATCATCTGGAATTTCCTTCTTCCATCTGCTCGAAGTGCAAGGTCTTTGGCCATTGTTTATATTAGTTTATTTGTTTATAATTTTCTCTCCGGAGCTGTGGATCATATAATCATCTGGCTGACAGTCGGCGGTGGGCGATTATAGAGCGATCTCATTACTGTACATGTGTGAGACTGCAGCGGAGCAAGCAGATTGTAGTGACTCCTAATATCTGCTTGCTTTCACAAGTGTATATTCTTGCCACAGAGCAACCTGAGATCTGTTAACTCTTTCTGAAACATTTAAATAGTTCTGAAACTATTTACATATTTTTTTACATTTTTTTTATAACATTTCTTATGGTGTGTATTACTTTGTAATGGCTAGCTTTCCAAATTTGCAGAAACATATTTTTTTAATTAATTTGTTTATTCAATTATCTAAAATGTGAGAATTAATTCAAACCAATATGTAATTTTGAAAGTGTTTTAAAAAAAGTATCTTCGTTAGCAAGATACTTAGTTAATAGGTTGGGGAGTAATACATACATAATAAATGTACATGTATATTTTAGCAATTATATGTCCTAAGCCTGTACATTTTTGTGTGGCAACTTTTTTTTTCTCCATTTTCCTATTTTTATAATTAAGGATCATACATTTCAGATAGCTCTTAGTGACTATTAACATATTTTTTATATATAATTTGCGTACATAAATATATACGAATGAAATATTTCATTACAATATATCTTCAAATAGAACAGGCATTGACATTATAAAACAAGGTAGCGCTGAGACTCAAAAGTGGACAGTGGTGAAATGGGTCAGCTCTGACGAGCTCTTTAAACCTGCTGAAGCATCCTGCAGGATATGTCCATATATGTCCCCCTCGATCAAACGGCAAAAACAGAAAGAGCGAGTGATGGCATGGAAACCTTTTAATGGATATGTGTGCTTTCGTCCGGTGCTCATCCCATTTTTCTCTGTCTAAATCTTTTATTTTTTCAGAGAAAAACACAAGTCTTACCAATAAAATTTGCTGAACACGTTTAGTTTAGTTTCAGTTTTCCTTTGAGTTTATTTGCCCCTCATTCAGATCTTTTATGAAACTGTCTTTTTCCAGTCAGTTTTTTTTTCCCTCAGCTGTGATTATTATTAATATAAATCAGTCAGCTCATTTGAAGAGATGCCCTTTGTAGCAGCATATCCTCTTCTCTCCAAAGCTCTTTGACAGTGTATGTATGCCCACACAAAATGCCAAATGTCAGTCAGTGGGCTTGTCAAAATTAATTATTGCCTCCTGTGTGGAAAGAGATATATGCCCCTCTTTTACCTGGATGGGTGCACGGAAGCTAAATTGGAATGAGAGTGGAGGAGTCTAAGGATAGATGGCAGGATTGGAAGGGCACGGTCATTAAAATGAAGCACTCACAGAAAGAGACTGCACCTCAAGATTATTTTAGCTCAATTAGCCTCCAGGTTGCTTTGGTTTGTGGACCCTGCCATTCTGATCTTAAGGCTGGTTAATGTGGCTTCACTTCTTAACCTTACCTTCACAATGAGATATTACTGTAAAGTAGTGTTATATTGGTTATGAAAGGTTAAAAACAAAATGAACAAAGTCTTAAGTTCATAAGTGTTTTTTTTTTCTTTCAAGAAACTTATGCTTGAATAACAGCAAAAAGATTATAATTTGAGTTATTTTTAAATTGTATAAAATTGTTGTTTTGTTTAAAAAGAATTTAGTTTGTTGCCTTCTGTTTATTTTATTTTTTTATTGCACTTGTCAAAGATATTGTTTTAGTGGAATGAAAATACTGTAAAAAATATTGTAAACATAGCACTTGAAAGTAGCGCTACTGGTTATAGCAGGTTAAAACTAAAATAAATATAGTCATTACAAAAAGTTGTTAGTTCATAAAAGATTTATTTTTTTAAAAGAAACATATGCTTGAAATTTTTTAATAAAATTGTTGTTTTATTTAAAAAGAAAATAAAGTGAAATGTGCCGTGTGTCAAAAATAGTTTTTTTTTATTGCAAGTGTAAAAGCTATGCTATTAGTAAAATGAAAATATTGTGTAATAAAATTGTTACTGTAAAGTAGTATTATATTGTTGTAGAAGGTTAAAAAATTTATTTAATGGTTAAAAAAAATGAAAAGAAAATAATTGGTTAAAACATGTTGCTGGTTTCTGTGGTGTGATCAGTTCACTGTCGGAGTGTTGACCTTGTGAGTTGACGGACAGAATGTCATTAGAGCACTTGACTTTCATCCTCCTCAGATGAGAAACACCCTGAATGATTTAGTGGCTTTAAATGATGCAGAAAGGGAAGAATGCACTTTGTTATCCTTCCGTTGGCTGAAGGTTTTATGGCAGCTTCGTAGAGGAGGAAAATTACAACACTGTGTTTGTCACCATTAGCTCAATCAAACATCCGTGTGCATAAACAGCCTCGACTGGCACAGGGTTCCCGCCGATACAAGACTGTTTTCCCGAAAATAACTGCTTTTGTGTTGTGCCAACACCTCTTGTTATCCACTTGAACAGAGACTTCTGGAAGACTTCCGCTTTCTCATCAGGGGGTTGTGTTGATGCTAACAATCAGATTGTACGGGAACCAAAGTGCCTGATGCTCGACTCCATGAGCTTCAAATAATCCCGAGTGGCGCCACTATCACCTGGAAGCTCTCTGTTTCTGCTGGGTGTACTCCAAAAAGAATAAATTTGGTGTTTACCGAGGTTCTTGGATTAGGATCATAGAATAGGGTCTTAGTGGTTTCCGGGGAAGGATCTAATAAATGATTAAAGAAACTAGCAAAGTGCAATTCTTCCCTGAAGAAAGCATACATGAATTTTACGTTATTTGGTTTCCTTGTGTGGTTTCATAAAGTTGTTTTTTTACATTCAGTGAAGTTTTGCTTGCAATCTTTCAAATGACTACCCTTTTAATTGTTCATACTGTAGTTTGTTTGTTGCATATTATATTTTAGTACAGTATATAGTTGTTTAAAAATGCAATTATACCTGTACTCAATAGTTCCTAGTGCCTTTGGCATGATGGTATGGTTTTTCAAGAAAAAATGAATACGACTCAAGTTTTTTTTTTTTTTTGTACTTTATGAAGATGGTTGTTCTGTTCTAAAAGACAACTTGTGGAGGGTTTTTTTACCAGCACTTGCACAGTTTCTACAGTAACTGAAGAAAATCTGCAAGAAGCAGCCACAGGAGTTTAAGTTATTCTTCTGTGCTGCTACTTGCTAATTTTTCTTTCCTTATAGAGGACTATTGGTTCAGCTGATGTACTGTAACACTTGCACAAGATGTCCTGTTTACAGATTTTCAATGTTTTTGTAGATAATCAATCAAAAGAGAATTCGATGACTGAATTTATCAAATATAATCATTCAACACTCTGTTTCAAGAGTAAGATGTATAACTAGAATGGGAACCATGTTTCTATTGTCTACTACTGTAGAGTGTAGGCCAATTTTTTTTTTCCCCAAATGTGACCTCTATCTGAAGTTTTCAGGATGTCTGAACAGCTCAATTCAGTTTTTTTTTTTTTTTTTGTTTGTTTTTTTCTTTCTTTCTTCAAGCTGACCCTGGTCGCTTTTCATTTGTGGGCCTGAATCCGCTGGACTAGACGTTCTTGCACTGAAATAGTTAGAGGAAATAATAGTTTCAAAGCTTAATTAAGTCATGGTTGTTACTCAAGCACTTTTAACTCTTTTTCTATGAGTATACCGTAATGTGTTCTTTTTCGTCTTTTCATTAATATTGTTTAATAACTTTGGCAGATATGGACACAAAGCCTGATGACCTGCAATCTGAATATAGCCTTAGACATGTCTATGAAAAATTGAGCAATTTACAAATTCTTTCATTTACATGGCCATGAAATTATTTTTAATAAAAAGCTTTAAATTTCATCGAACTACCCAGCCATCCATAATTTCATTAACTTCTTGGATATGTATGTGTTATGCTGGTCTGCTGAAGCCAATTATATTCTACAATGAGCATTCTCTCTAAATTTCCTTACACGGAATAGGATTTTGGAAGGCTTGGGATGTACTTGTAAGCTCTTAAACAAGGATATTTGGAACTAAAACTAGGATCTATATGTTTGTTCTATAGTTGCCAGGCGCATGAAAAGATGTTGTCCTCTGCGTGTTGAGTCAGTGGTCGAGCTGTGCCATGAGTCTGCGCCTTGCATCAGTCTTGTCTGTGCTAGAGAGATGCAGAAGTGTGAAAGGGAGATGCATCCGTGCTCGTCTTGTTTTATCCCTCGTTCTCTTGCATTATTGATGCAGTGCTTCTCTGGGCTCTTGCTGCATGTTGTCTTTCTTTCTTGCCGGCCCTCATGTGAAGGATTCTCGCTCGTCGGCGTACTCACACATGCAGTCCAGACAGGCGCAGGACTCTTGTGCCCTCGATGATTCGGAAAGCATGATTTTTGTGTCAGTCATTAGACTCCAGGCCCAGTTTCGCTCTGCAAAGCGGCATTTAAAATCAGTCTCCTGTCAAGCTGATTTCTTTCAACAGAAGTGTGCTAGTGTAACTTGGAATACATCAAAATAGACACACACTAAAACGCACATCTGTCAGTGGAGTTGTATTATGAGGGTGTATTTTTGGTCTCTTTTCATCTCTGTGTTCTACGTTTCCGGAAATTGTAAATAACCAAATTAAATTTTAACCGACCCAGGAGGCAATGAGCAAGTGTGCATTTCTACACTGCTGCTGGTGTGCCTTTTCCTGACCGTTCTCGAGATCTTTGTTGTCATGGTGACAAAGAGTTTCTTCCTCATGCCCAGAGATCTCATACACGAGCACACACACTAGTCTCCGGAGGATTGCATTTTTCTAGTGGATGTGAATGGGGCATGAGAAATTGGCCATAAAATACAATGATGGAGCACTGAATATATTTTGTATTTTAAAGATTAAAAAAAGCATTTGCAACAAATGGAGTCCTTCAAAATAGGTTTTCTATTCATCCTGTAACTACATTTGGTGAATCATACATTATATTGAACAATTCCAAAATTAACTTTATTAAGTATAGCAAAATCTAAATAAAACAAGTAATTATTGGAAACAAGTCATTAAAGGAAAGCTTTCATCTTTTCATTAAAATCTGTTAGATTTTTTTTAATTGATACTAGGATTGACCAGTCTTGGTTTTGCCAAGACGCAGTAAAATTAGTTTAAGAAATAATAAAAGTTGGTAATAATAATTAAAATGTGTTTATAATGGAAAAATTTCCCTCCTGTCCCAACTCAAAAATCAGACAAGATTGAAAACAAACTTGGCTATTTTATTTCTCTTTCCTTTTTTTCACACAGCAAATAATAAAATAAATAATAATAATAATCTGTCTTCTTTTAAATTCTGCCAAATAAAAATTCCAAAACAAAATACAAAAACTTCCCTATGCAAAACAGAACCAGTAAAAATTAATAGTAAAAATTTGACAAACAAAAATAATTTCTGAATTTCGTTCACAACTCCCAACAATTAGCACAATTAACAATATCTTTATACATGCTTCTAACTGGTAGAAAGTACTAATTTTCCCCTAACTGTAAAGACTTGGACAATCTTTCTGGGTTTAGATCTCTTTAAGGGCTGTAACCTTTTTAAATCACACATGCAGAGTTGTTCCAGAAGAGATTAAAAACACCAGATAACACCAAGGAAGATCCACAGGCTTCCTTACTGCTAGACACTCTGTTTTCATTGTTTAATGGACTCAACAATTTATAATTTTCATGTTCTTTTAAAAAGGATCGGCACAGATATCATTCGGACTCTTTTAGCGATCAAAATATATGTAAAACCTCTGCTTGAATGGGTGTTGAAGCTGTAGTAATTTAGAATAATTTAGAACAAATACTTCATACTTCATATATGCCTATACATTTTGTTGAGCTGCTTTGGTGCAATTTGCATTGCATACAGTGCTATGCAAATGAATGACGTGACTTGACTTGAATTAAGGGATTTTAATAGAAGCATGAAGTGTCAATTTATAATGGTACACATTCAATGTTGTAAGAGGGATAGTTGCATGTTTTATTAATTTGTTAGATGAATATGTTGTTGTTCGAACAAGTATTTAATGAGAACCATGAGCCTCACAGAAAAATAGGCATGTGGAAGAGACTTAAAGAGCACATTTAATTGTATACAGGACCATTCACTTTTGTAATGGTATGTTATATTTTGCTTGTTCAATTTTGGAATGTTCTTTTAGTAAGTGCTCTTGTAATGAGGATCTTATTTGAAAATCAATAATTTGACTTGGTTTAAATAGAGGCTCTTAAACAGTTGAGATGGTTTCTTAATGGATGTTTTTGGTTTCTTAACAAACCATTTTTAAAACATGACTTGAGTGTCATTTTCACACTCATCTTCATAGTTCCTGTTTGGTCCTGGATGGTGTCTGTCAGAGAGGTTTCTTGTAAAAAAGGGAGAATCTTTAAAGCAGTCTGGATCAGTTTGAGTCCTGTTGATCTTTTAACCTGTTAAGTCTTTTACTGGGAAGAAATAATGGATGCTGGAAGAAGATTGAAGTGGCCTTTGGCTTAAACTCAAGTCAGATAATCTCTCTTCACCACCTCTTCACTATGTTTGTGTTCCTCTTTGCTTTTGTCTAGTTTTTCTTTCAATCCTTCTAATCTCTTTATTTTTAATCTGCCCCATCTTTCCGAAGGTGTTCTTGTTTGTTCCTTAAGTGTTCTCCAAAACTTTGATTTGTCTCTTTTGTTCTCAATCTACATGGAGTTTTTTAATCTTCTTTTTTATTATCTCCTTTCTACAATCACCTTTCACCCATTTTCATTTATTTAGCTCTCATCAGCCATACTTTACCCAGCTTTCTTCTTTCTTGTCAGCTTTTATTTTCTCTAATCAGCACTCGACTGTTTTTCTCTTCAATTTAGGAACTGCTGCTGTGTCCTTCAGTTTTTAAGTCTTTTTCTTCCTCCGCCACTTTTCACCTTCTCTGCAGATTTCTATTTTATGACCGTATTTTTACTTAAATAATTCCCAGTTTGTTCACTGTATTCCTAATCAATCTCTTTATCCTATTCTGCTTTTAAACATATTCCCCCTTCTGACTTTTTGATGATGTACAGCTACATTTCCTTCATCTACCATTTTATTCTCCTCTTTGTAGACACTCTACATTGAAGACACTTCCTCCATTCTCCCATCTCATCTACCTCCTTAAGGAATCATCTGCTTTTTCCTCCATGTGCTTTGCTCCTCCTCTATTTTTAGTCCCTTCTGTTCTCTTTTCACCACTTTATGTCTCCTTGCCAACCCTCTTTCCTGTCTTGTCTCTTTTGCTCTCCTTCTGTCATGTCTCCCGTCTTCCCCTCCTTTCTCCTTCCATCATCTGCGTTGGACTGTGGAGGGCAAGGAAGCTGACGTTTCTGTCCTCTATGTTCGCTCCCTTACATTGTTTATCATCCACGCACTACAGCATGGAGCTGAATGTCTGATCAGGGAAAGAGGAGGATTGCTTGGTAGTAAATCAGTTAGTCTGAAATGAGATGAGAGCGAAGGAGAAACGGTCTAAACGGAGGAGAGCATGAGGAGAATCTGGAACCGAGATTGACATTGAGATGAGACTACACACTGACACACTCTAAACGCTCTCTGATCCTCGCAGTAAACACACACACTCTCAAAAAAAAGATTCTCAGTTGACTCGATGAGCTTCTTCAAAGGGATTCATTTATGTTCACTCAGTCACACAAGCATGCTCACAGTAGTCCTGCTCCTCACATTCACTGCACACTGATAATGTGCGGATGATTATAGCGTTTTGCTTGAAGACCTTTGGTAATCTCTCTCTGTCTCTTTCCCTTGCATCCTTTATTCTCGCACTGTCCTCGTTCAGGGTTTAAGACTGCGCTTTGCCACAAAAGGATTAGCGCTCCCTCTCAAAACAGGAAATGCATGCATGAAGTGCCCTCATGACTCAAAACACTGCTTCTTATTGAATCTCAGAATGCTCGACAGGTCTTTGAGACTTTTAAGCATAACTGAATACTTTTTAAGCTCTTTCACTGGTTTGCCTTTGAGAGGAAGCCTTTTTATTACCTGCTTTTTTTTATAGTTTCATGAAGTTAAATATGGAAGTGTTGATGGTCTTAGAAACCAAATAGTTAAAGTAGTTAATGAATCCCTCAACGTCTTTTTTTTATGACTAAAAAATAAATGATTTACTTTGACATTGCAGTTAGTTCTGAATTCCCATACACCTCTTCCACAATGAACACCAGCTGCACTTTCTTCTGAAGTGCCAGAAGTATATGTGCTTATCATGAAAGGAAGCCAGCAGCTGATGCAGTTCAAAATATGGTCAAATAAGCAGACAATTGGTCTGATCATGAAGATTGAAGCTCTCAGCTTTTGGTGCCTCGCTGGAAAAATGCTGACATTTGCTGTGTACCCTTTGCCATGGATGCCTTTCTTAACGACTCATACTTTAGCTTCTGTAACAGTCTTCTGTATTTTACAGTCCAAAGTTACCAAATCCAGTCAGATTGTTTGTCATTACCATGATGAACTTCACTCTGACACTGTACATTTCATGAAATCACTTTTCCTCCAAAACAACTTAAGGTTTTCCTTTGCAAAATTAGCTTAATGTTGGGGTTTAAATAGTATTTAAATAATTAATTGAACTTCTGTAGCTTTCTCTTTACATCTTGAGGGGTAATCCACCTGGATGATGTGACTGCTACCATTCTGTGCTAGAACACTCGCCATACATTGACTGATACCAGTCTGACTTGTATATTATTCCCCCAGTATCTATTCCCCAAATGTACTTTAAAAACATACTTAAGTTGATGATGAAAAGAGAGTATTTAATTCATTCTGAATAAAAGCACAATGTACCCTATAATTTTCAATCTAACAATTGCATCTTTTTTTTAAAGCTGCATGTTCCAACAGATTTTCTTGAAGACATTCTGTGTTTCTGGATAAACAAAAATTGGTATCTTGCTTCCATCAATTTTTTTAGTGTCATGTTTTTGTTGGTTACATTTTAAGTTAAACCCATCTGAAATATTAAAGGTTTACACTTAATTTCTGCATAAAAAATTACCACCATGAATACTTGTTCAATGCAGAAGAGGTTGTAATAATTGTGTATTGTTTAGTAATGTTTATTGTTGATGATAGTTAATTATTATTATTGAAAATACATGTGTTAATGATTGAAATTATTTGATCAGAATAACATCTAAACACAAGTTGGGTGACTCACAGATGACTTTTCCACAAGGTTAAGCAGTTTGCTATTCTTCACAAAGATGTGAATTGTAAAAATGTCTGAAGCCAATGAATCTCTTAAAAACATCCACATTAAAATCATTATTAACCTTGCCAGCATGTCCCTGTGCGTGCACGTCCACATCTGGAATGTCCCTTCTGTCCTTCAGTCATTTTAAGAGATGTAATGGACTTTGTCTTTTATTAGCGTTCTGTCTCTGTACTTACTGTCTGTTTTTCTTTGGCAGTGTTGGATATGGCGCGTCATGTCCCCTTGTATCGGGCTGTTTTGGAGCTGCTGAGGGCAATATCCACCTGCACCAGTCTGGTTCCTCTACTGCTGCCATTGTCAGGAGACGCTGCTGATGAAGAGGAGGATGAGGAACGTACAGAATGCCAGACCTCTGTTGGCATGTTACTGGCCAAGATGAAGACTTGTGTGGACACCTACACTAACCGCCTCAGGTGAGATGTCCACCATGACTTAAAAAGGTGTAACCCGGTGCCACTGGCACTTTTTCACTCTACAAGTAATGCTCTGTGATGCATGCCTACTACTTATTCAGGCTCGAAGCTCCTTCGGCTACCCCCAAACCCTCTTCTAGTACCCACCCATTTTCACCCCAGTGTAGTGCAGGGATAAGGTATTTTAAGACATTGTATGTTCTATCTTACTTCCAACACTCTCCTTCCAACTGCAATATGAAAAAGTTGATTTTCAAAACAGTTTGAGGTGTTTTCTGTTGTTTGAAATGGCATTTTTTTACACTTATTTAAACAACATATATACATGTTACTATTATTTACATATAAGGTTGATTTTATATTTTCGTAACCCTTTAGAGTCTAAACAATTTTGCTTTTGTTTTTTACATGAATATTTTACCAAAAAAAAACTCTTTTTCTAGACCTGTTTGGTAAACTCAGGTTGGTAATCGTATGCTTATTTTGTTGTGACAAACTAATTCATGGTCTACATACAAAATGTCAAATAAAATAGATTTTATTTTTTTTACTAGAATATTGAATTGCTTCAGTATTGTTTTCTGATCTTGTTCCAAGCAAAGATTTCAGATAGCTGTATTCGTAAGACATTCAGCAATTGATATGTGGAGTACTGAGAGATTGATTTGTTTTCTCTTCCTGTATAATTATGGCTGGTGAGATGTTTATAGCATTGACCTGTTGGTCTCAGAGGGAAGTAGATGAGCTTTGCATGTCCGTGAGGATACAGGTGCCCTTTGAAAGACAGGACCGTCATTCAGTTTCTTAATTACTTTCTTCTGCTTTAGCCACAGGTAAAGGACATTTGATTTTATGTTGCTTTTCTCCTTTATGCCTCATTCATTTTTTCCTCTACATACTTAATGGAGGCTGCTCTCAGGGCATGTATTTAGCCGGAGGACAGCTGGGTGTTGGTTTTAATGCTTTTCTTCAGGACAAGTCACAATCTGCTGCTCAGTTTATGTATTCATTATGTATTAGCACCTTTCAGGATGAGCAGCGTGCATGTTCATTTGAGAGTTGGAGAGGATGTTAAGAAGTATTTGAGGACAAGCTATTTTTGGTGTAGTTTTTCTTTTTGTGAGTTTGAAATGAAATATTAATATGCCTGTCTTAAAGGGTAGGACGTTCACTTTACCTGAATTGGATTTAAACTATGTAAATCACAAATAAACTTTTTTTTTAAGGTCGAAGAAAGACAAAAGTAAAGGGGTGATGAAGGCAGAGCCATCAGACCCTGAGCCAGAAGGCCTGACCCTGCTTGTTCCAGACATCCAGAAGACTGCAGAGATTGTTTATGCTGCCACGACCAATCTACGCCAAGCCAACCATGGTAAGAACCATCTACAGATTTCCAGAATGCTTCTGTTGGTCTCTGATTGACATGCTATTGAATTGTATTTACCTGCCTGTCTGATGTCTACTCCCATTTTATTTTTTAGTTTACATTTCATTTTGCCTTTCATTGTTTTTATTTACATGCCAAGAATTCAAAATATAAAATTTACAATTGCCTGTTCTCTGTGTATTTCAGAGACATTATGGCAGAATGCTCTAAAATTCTGTAATTTTGATCTGGAAACAAATCTCTGCAAGAACACATGTACATGGCTTTGTTGAAAAACAGCATTTAATACAAGAATAAGATCTTCAAGCTGCTATTTGTTGTAACAGCAGAACAAAGACATGGAAATGTGACTTAGCGGATTATCCTCTAACATAATCTATGTGCCATAAAAAAGTTTGAATGTATATGAATATGTAATTAACCTGGTGTAGTCTTGCTACAATGCTCTATTTCTGTTTATAATTTCAATCGGTTGTAAAGTTTCTCTGCAATCCGTTTTGTAAAACAAGGTTTCTTGTAAAATTGCTGCCCAAAAAGCTCAAAGCCATACATATCTCTGAAATAAAGCTTCGAAGCAATGTTGAACCAAATCGAAAGTGCTTTTATGATGACAAACTAGCAAAAATTCCCAGCTTTATCAACATACTGTTTATTTAATATTGCTCAAAGTTTGTATACTAAACTTTAAAATCAAGTTCATTCTGCTACTGTTAGAAACATAATTTAAAAAAAACTCTAAACTTAGAATAATATCTAATCCAATGAATCCAGTTCTACAGGAGAATAGAAAAAGAAAAATTGCTAAAAAACGATAATAATAAAACCCTACTTACTAACTCCAAAAAGTAAAAGAGTTCATTTTAAGGTTTGCTAACCTTTAAGCAAGAAAGCCATTTAAAACAACCTGTTTATAAACTCGTTATAGACTCGTGTTTCTTATCTCAAACTTTTCTAGGACTTTTCCTACACCATCTGAAATTAGAATTCCCAGAAAAGCCTTTTGTTCTATTCATTATATCCATTATATCCACATGAAGGTTGACTTGCTTGGTGCCTAAATCTTAAAAATGAGTAAAAAAGGAAAGCGAGAGCTGGATTTGTAGTGGTCAGTCAAGGGAGTGATGGTGTGTATTTCATTGGCTGAAGACACAAGCCTTGCTTTGCTTGTCTGATGATGGCCCCGGGGACTTGGAATGACTGTTTGCTTTGACAAAATAAGCCAAAGAGAAATGGCTCTTCACAAAAGGCTGCACCAGAGGGGCACTAAAGGCTGAGTAGTTTCTCAGAGGAGTTTAAAATGGAGAGTCAGCTTTACTGGCACTTTCCTTTGTCAGACTAGTCTTAATCTATGTCATGCAAATTTGTCAATGTCTTTAATTGGAACTGCACTCATACAGTGGCTTGCCTCTGATCTTGATCTCTCTCATGGGCGTCTCTTAAACCAGGTTGTTTAAATGCTTCTGTCGAGAAATCACTAGAATAAAAAAAAATTCAACAATTCAGACTTTTTGTTTAGAAATTAAATGTAATTGCTGTTATATTTTATAGTAATCAAAAGTAGCATTTGTGCATATGTGTGTATAGAGGAGATGCTGTTTCATAGTTTTGCTTTTTTTTTTTAGTCTGTTAGCCATTTTATTTATCATGTGAAAGCTTAATAAGTAAACAGAAGCACACTCGTTTTCAGGTCTAAATAACTTGTATATCTAAGCTGCACTACTATATTACGCAAACAAATATTCAATAACTCAATGTTTTCCTTTTAACTCCTTTTTAATGCATTAATTGACAAATGGCCTCATCTGACAATAGGATATCTGTGGAAAGCAATCATTTGACATTCAGACTAATCTAATGGCTTAGATTAATACGTTCCATGACTGTAATATTTGTTTTTAGCACTTGCTAAGATTTTATAAGACTTTCCCTGATAAGCTCAGATAACTTTGAGATTAATATCAATTAGTTCCTAAGAGTCTGAGAAATCTATAAACATGTTTTGATCAAGATAATGATTTGTTTTAAATTCTTTGTAACAAATGCAAAAGAGTTCAATGCAAAAATAAAAAAATAAAAATCTGAAAGCAAATATATTTTTTGGATTCACTCATCTTCACTTAACCTGAACCAGGTTATGTTGATCTGACCGGTTATGTTGATCTGACCGGTTATGTTGATCTGAACGGTTATGTTTATCTGACCGGTTATGTTGATCTGACCGGTTATGTTGATCTGACCGGTTATGTTGATCTATTTCTAGTGTGAATGCATCTTGATGTATAAGACTCATGTAGTAGAAATTCCTCAGTTCCTGTGGAAACTTGTCAATCACTCAACCTTATTTATGAGAGGAATATTGGCTTTATTCACTTGAACTTTCCAGAAATAATACTTGTTCATTTCAGATAAAAATCTGTTTCATAAAGCGTAATTATTTTAATTTATTGTGTCATAAGTTCAGTTAAAACAATCATTGAAATGTATTTAACAGTTCTTTTTTTTTTTTGCTGTAATTCTGAGCTTTTCGTAACACTCCTTATCCAGAGACACTGCTCAAGGCTAGTTGTTTAAGCAAAAGGAATTACAAGCTTTTAAGGAGTCCTTTGATGAGAATCACATTTTGTACAGAATTTTTTTAAATGTAGCTTTTTGTGTAAACAAAACAGCTTTTTTTTATCACTAAGATACATCCGGGTTGTTTCATTAAACATGTGAAGTCTGTATAAAGTTTCTCCATTCAAACATGCCAATTTTATTTTTACTTTTAAATTCCTTTAAATGTTTAATGGTAGATAAAAGAAGTTGAACTTCGCTTTCTACTACAGGCTCATAACAGAAAAAAATATTTACTTATAAACCAAAAACTTGTTTTAGGGTTTCGTTTTTTTTAACACTTGCCCAAATGATGCTTTAAGATGAGACCTTTTGAGGTTTCAGAACTCTGGTTACATGTGTATTTGGTTTTCATGATCATTACAATTCCCTTCCTTTGCATTCATTCTCTCCATGAGTGAATGAAAAGGGCGTTAAACTTGCTTCTGCGGATCAATCTCTCTGTCTCTATCCATAAGGGAAATCTATATCATCAGAGCTGTGAGGCATTACATTTCCCACCCTGTCTAACTGCTTAATTAGTACCGTGTTTTTTAAAAGTACTAGAGACAGTTCTTAACGTTTCAAATTCATTGTGAGTGGTTTCCTGTAGTTTGTGACCGCTATAACCATCTATAATGTCAGCTAATGTGACGGGGTGACGGTGAATGGAGCCATCAATGTTGGCAAGATTTGATGTGGCTCAACTCCAGCGAACAGCTGCGATCACCTCTTTTAAACACAAAGCTAATTTGATTGGCTGTCATGGCACATTTCGGTGTGAGAAGGGACATGTGTCTGACTCAACTCCAGAAGGGGGGTAAATGCTATAAAACTCCTAAATATAGGGAGTTTAATTGCATAGTATCACTAACAGCCTCTGTGCACAGGTTTGATGCATCTCAATGTAGTTGTACTGGTCTGCTGGTTTTGTCGCCATTACTCTGATGCTCCTGATAACAATCTGAATTGAGGGAACAAAAGGAGCAACTCATTTGTGTACAGACACAACATTTCGTTCCGCTTGTCATTTATCACGTTAATACATTTTCTGTCAAGCGTGCCTCTGCGATTGGATCACATCTCAAGACTGCAGTGCCTGAGCTAAGAGCTCAGTTGTGTTTCTTAGTGGTGTGTTTTTTGCTGGTTACAGCCTCTCATAAGCTTTGAGGGTTTTCTGTTGTGTCTCGCTGAGATGAGTTGGATGTTGAGATGAGAGGATTGATGATGTGACCTACTCAAACAGATCCTCAGGCTGCTGTAATGCTTACATCCACTCTCTTGAAGGTTTTTTTTTAACATGTCTGTCTTCGTTTTCAGAGAGGAAGATGGCAGAGAATTCAAAGAAGGCAGCAGCGAGGCCCAAACCACTGTCCATCCTACGCTCAATGGAGGAAAAATATGCTGCGGCTTTGAAGAAACTACAGTTTGGTGAGTTTTGGAGTATATGACAAACCAGATGTTCATAAAAGTAATATCTATTAAATAAAATGGCCATTATGTGCTTTTGTGTTTAAATTTGTTACTTAAGGCTGGGCGATGTGGCTAAAAATGTATCTCAATCCCATATCAGTCGACACTAAAAACATAAAAAATTTGACAATAAAAAGTTCAAAATTGTACACTATTAAACCTACAGAAACCCTGATATAAACCGTGAATGTTTCTCAAGCAAACTAAATTAAGTTGCCATTAATGTATATTTACAAACTCCTGTCTCCTTCCTATGCAATAATGTGTTGTCTCTTTCGCAGACACATTTGAGATGGTGTGTGAGGAAGAGGACTCTAAGCTGGTGTTTAAGGTGAACTACCATTACCTGTCTCAAGTGAAGAACGCCAGCGATGCCAACAGTGCTGCTCGCGCTCGGCGATTAGCACAAGAGGCCGTCACTCTCTCCACATCTCTACCACTCTCCTCTTCCTCCAGTGTTTTTGTTTGTTGCGATGAAGAACGTCTAGACATTATGAAGGTATGAAAATCTATATCTTTGTTTCTGTGATTATTTTACTCATGATAAAACTCTTGGGTTTTTTGTTAGTTTTTTAAGTAGTAAAAGTTGATCCTTCAGGTGTTAGGTCGCAATATGTTACACTTCAAATAAAGGGTTGAAACAACAAAATAAATAGCCAAAGGCTTTGAAGTTATCGAATGAATGCAATATACATGTTAATTAAGAGGGTAGCTATTGGGTTCATCTTAAAGTTTAAGAATACTTTTGAGGTTTGTGAGTGGTTGGTGAGAAGAGGACCCATGTAGACCCAAAGAGAACCAGGGTTGAAAGCTTGTTGTCCCTTTCTACCAAACACCCAACTCTCGATAACAACAAAATAACTTTAGGACAATGAAAGAAATAATCTAAAAGCTGTGCTCAGGGGTCATGAAGGCTGTCAAGACCAAGGTTTTCGATGAAATCTGCTACACCTTTAATCTGTGTGAGTTTAGTTCCATTAAGCGCATTCGCTCACAAATGCCTGATAAGGCTGCAAACCGTTTTTTTTAGCTTTCCGATAGACAGAAGCACTTATGTATTGAGCTTTGATGTTTCATGTGCATTCGCGTCTGCCACATGACAACTTCAGTGAATGGAAACCGTCCATGCTATTCTGTGCTCTCCAACTACAATATGCTTAGCCCCTCCTGCTGATGTCACATAACATGTGCTCAGACTCTTGAGTGTGTAATTGTGAGCGTATCAGTCTTCCCCGTTATGTTGAAGGCAGAGCATAGGAAAATAAAAAACTCCTGCCAGAGCGGTCACTCTCTTCTTCATCCTAATGGCCAATAATAGTAAACCGAGCTTCCCATATTTAACCTACGCTGAGTGTGTGAGCACAGCTTGTTGCGTGTGTTTAGTGTTGCGTCTGAATGGTCCTGTCAAAACAGTCTGTACGCATGAGTGCAGCTCTTCTGCCTGTGGTGATGAGAGATTCACAGGATGCCATAACAATTCTCCAATCCCTCTCCCTCTCTTTAGGAAAAGAGCCTGGATTGTAGTCTTCTCTTCTAGATTGTACTCCCATTAGTAGTTTCCTCCAGATTGTGACATTAACAATCATACCTTAACTGCTCGCCAATGGTATTGTTCATCTGCTTCATATTGGGGCATGTTTAATGTCAGCTTTTCCTGCTTTTCATTTCAGGTGTTGATCACAGGGCCTGCAGATACACCTTACGCTAACGGCTGTTTTGAGTTTGACGTTTACTTCCCTCAAGATTATCCCAACTCACCACCTCTGGTTAATCTGGAGACGACTGGTGGCCATAGTGTACGCTTTAACCCAAACCTCTACAATGATGGCAAGGTTAGTGTTTATTTTTTATCATTCCCCATAGAGATGGATATATTTAATTCTTTCAGATAACAATAACTCTGGAGTCTGGATAAGGAACACAGAAACAATGGCATTTATTAGAGATAAAACAATTAAACGCAGATTAGAACATGGTAATCGAAGCTAATCGCTCTCTCTCTCTCTCTCTCTCTCTCTCTCTCTTGTTCGCCCACTCAAACGCGCACTTAACAGCTTAAACACTCTTCAAATGATATCTTCAAATCAGTCTTTAAGATACTTAAGCAATCTTAAATGATAAACGTTAAACGCTGTTAGTAGTAAGCTGTTTCTAAGAATAAATATAATGATTCAATTTTCCTGTCACACAAACAAGATTCTTTTTTTTTTTTTTACTAAATTCAAAGATTTTTCAGTATGATCGTTTTGTACAACTTTTTTTTTTGCATATGGTCAAGAGAAACTTTAGTGATTTAAAGTTACCTTGATGTAATGAAATACTATAGGTTCGTGCTATTTATCAAGATCAATATTTCTCCAATCAGGGGTCTTCAAAAGTCTAAAATTTACTTTTTTAGGAAATTAAATATTTTTCACAGGTCTTGTTTTCCTGATGTCCATTTAAAGCTAATTTGAAATCTGTGTTTGTTTGTTTTTTCTTCCTATAGGTTGCCAGAGATAGAGAAAATGCTCCTCAATGCTAAAAAGAAATGTAAAAATTATGGTTAAAACCATCTTAACATTCATAATTACTGAATCTTAAAATGATTGTTAGGGTTGCCAGATATTAACATAAGATTTATGAATGTGAAGATATGTAAATATGATTTTTAGTGTTGAGAGAGTTTGACAAAATGCTCATAAACGCTCAACTTCGTAAAAGGCCAGGTTAGAAATTTTTAATTGTCTGAAAAAACCTGCAGAAACCCTGCTAAATGTAAAAGTAAAAAAAAAAAAAACATTTTTAGTGTTTAAAGTTGATGTATTAAATTAATTATGCCGATATACTTTAAGACTTTTTTTTGTTTAATGTTTTTAGTTATTATGTATGTTTAAAATAACATACAATATAAAAATAAACTATTGATAAAATAATGATAATAAAATTCTGGTTCTTTTTCATAATGATTAATTACAACTTTTGTTAATGACTACTCATTGATTTGCATCACAAGCTCGTTTATAAGCTATTTATTGATTTGCCTTAGTAACTTACTAAATAGTTACAAATACAACTGATTAAAATGGTTTTGACCAAATTACCATTAACTAGAAACGTTCACTTCCTTCAAATAGCTGATTGTTTTCCTTACCGTATTCTAAAATATGTCTCCTATTTTCTAAATATTCAATTTTTACATAGTTTGATCTTATACTGCCATTTATAGTGTTAAATGTACCTATTATTCATTTAATAATTACATTTTTAATTCAGTTCAAATCTGATTTCAGATTAAACAACGAAACATGATTTCTTTCATCCATTGCTCTGAAGTTCTTTTGAAATTGCGATACTAAACATTTCACTCTTTTTTACACATTAACTTATAGTTTGTTGTAAACTGTGTTATTTGGACAATAAAAACAGTTTGATTTATTTGTACCTGATTGCTAAATTGTTAAATCTAACACTTGTTAAGGCTAACACTATAAATGACATATAAAGAGCTTGTAATCCTGTACGAACTGATACCTTGTCTAACTCCAGTTATTGGACATGAATTACTAGCTAATTACTTATCAGTAAAATAGTGTTACCAAAATATTTTCATTCCTTGGTTGTCACTTATTTATTTAAATGCAAAAGAAAAGACATTTGAGTGTGGATAATTGATCTATTTTTTTATTAGATAACTTGAATGATCTTTGGTCTTTTTAGTGTGTGTGATTTTTTTTAACACTTTCAATTTCTAATGTCCATTATTTCATATCCAGGTGTGTTTAAGTATCCTGAACACCTGGCATGGGCGTCCCGAGGAGAAATGGAACCCTCAAACCTCAAGTTTTCTACAGGTGAGCCATTTCCTTTCCTGCAGTCTCGGCGCTTTTCTTAAAAACCCTTTATGTCAACCAAATTAGTCAAAAAGTACTTTACTTGCAATGTGGATTGATTAAATGAAGAGGATGCTCACCTCTGAATAAGTGACCGTGCTGACCCGGAAGCCACAAGCGCTCGTTTCTTCACTCCCAGAGAATATTTAGTCATATCAACATCACAATCAAGAATTTACGACTTTCCTTTCCTAGTTTCTCTCCAGTAATTATCTGCCCACTTCTCAGGGCCCCCCTCCTTTTCATCATAGCTCTCTGAAGAATAGACAGGGGAGCAGTTTCCCCCTGTAATATCGATTGGATCAGGCTCCGCTCTTCTTCCTCCGCTCCGCTCATGTACTGCTGCCAGCACTTCATAGAAATGTCTCCATTGATTAGTGCTACAGTTAGCGTCCAGCCGATCAATAAATGGAAATCAGGCTGAGGGACAGTAGTGCTTTGCTCAGTGAGGAAGAGGGTTACTCTTCATCTCTTGGGCTTGATGCTTATGACGATACCTCTTTAAACTCTAACATGAGTGTCTGCATGTGTTTTAGGTGCTAGTGTCAGTCCAGTCTCTGATCCTAGTGTCTGAGCCATACTTCAACGAGCCTGGTTACGAGCGTTCCCGGGGCACGCCGAGTGGAACACAGAGCTCCAGAGAGTATGACGGAAACATCCGGCAGGCCACGGTCAAATGGGCCATGCTGGAACAGATCCGCAACCCTTCACCCTGCTTTAAAGAGGTCAGATGCCATCCTTCATAAATACACTTGAGTAAAAAATCCAGATGTTCATGGAAAGAGTCTCTTCTGGAGGTTAAGTCCTCAAGAAAATCACTATACTGTAGATTGCATTCATAAAAAAAAAACGAGCTAATTTTGATAGTTGATGTGTTAAAAGGGATTCGTGTTTCAAGGAAGCGCTTCTCTTTTGATCTGCTCATCAAAAAATGAGTCGTGCTTTCCATGAATTATTAAGCAGCACAAATGTTTTTGAGCTCCACATTAGCACATTAAATGATTTCCGTCAAATTATTGATATTTCTTCTGAAGCTGTGAGCGCTTTTCATCTTTGACACCATGAGACGAATTGCATTTTAATATCCAGCGAAATTAAAACTGATCCGAAATATGTGTTTCACAGCTGCACTGTTTTAATCTACTTTCAGCCAATACTTAAACATTAACAGCTGCTTTCATGAATATGCATTAACCATTTACATCAAGGTTGTGTTTGCTAATGATGGAAGTTTATGATGTGGTGATCGATGTTTGTTAGTTATTTATTAATGATCATGTTCAGACTTCTCAGTGTAACTGAAGATTATTGTGGGCTTTGTTCAGTGTTGATTTTTGCAGATGTTTTTAAGTAGAAAAAAGATGTAGCTATAATAAAGATAGCAATTGATGGAATCCATATTATGGACTGAATATATATATATTATTGAATTGGATTACAAAGTATTCAAAATGCAACATTAGCCTAGTGTGTGTTGGTGTTAAAGTTTACCTATGAACGGTGTTGGGAAAATTACTAATTACTCTTAATCAAGATACTGTTTTGATTGCTTTATTTTATAAAGTAATTAGTTACTTTACTAGCTGCATTAATTCACTATCCACATAATATCCACATGATCCACAAAATTTGCTTTTCCTATCATTCAGTAATGATCGTTATAGGAAGTGCAAACTCTTAAAACAAAAAAAAGCAAGAATTTTCTCTTCTCTAAACTTTAAAAAATATTAAACTTAAAAACTTGATTGTAAAATTAAAACATTACCGTTTTAACAAATATTACAAATATTTTAACTTGTGCATACTTCATTTTCTTTCATTATTTTTGTTTAGTTTTGTTTTGTTTCTTTAAACTGTATTGGATGTAAGAAGATGGGAGAAGTCCCAAGCTGAGAGAGACATTTTATGTGTTTTAACAAATCAGATGTGAAGTTTTTCTCAGACTAAAACTTATGCATTACCTCAAAAAATTTCCACTGCAGTCATGTTCTACTCAAAGTATACTTGTTATTTCCAACAGTAGAAGTTTTGTTTTGGTGGAAGCTGTAATGGTGAATCGACAATTTTTTTTGGCAATACTGTAACACAGCAGTAACATTTAGTTACCTTGAATTTACTATAAACTATAATGTATTAAAACAAATGAATACTAACATCTTAAACTACTGAAAATTAGTACTAGTAAGGACTACGTAATGAGTTACCACCCAACACTGCCTCTTTTTTTGCTGTGTACTTTGAAATGCTAAATCAACTGCATCCATCTGCAGAATACAGAAAAAAATATATAATTTTGTACTTTGAACCGTTCTATTCTAAATATGTCCCAATCACAGACTGTCATGAAAAAACATGTAACATTTTGGTGAAAAGATTATTTATCATTTTGTGCTACAGTCTGTAGTCAGAGAGTCCAAGTTGCTATAGTGCTTACTGTATAAGGTATTAAAGCATTAGGGGCATTGCATTAAAGCCACTTATCACATATTGTTTTTGATGATCGGGGAGTTCAATGAAAGAGTGAGATTTAGTGAAGTAAATGTTTTTGTAAGGTTGCGATTGTAGGCATGGTCTTTTGAGCAAAAAGTAGTGAGTAGAAACATTTGGCTATTATCTGGAATAAACACAACACTGTGTTTGTTTTTTCATCTGTGACAGCAGCATGTTCAGCCTTGTCTTATTTTACGTGCCCTTTTTTTTTTATCACTTACAGATAGAGAATGTTCCTCTCCACCCCCACATCGTCTTGCTTCTTTGTTTTTGATTTCTTTTTGTCCTTGATACGGCCCCAACCAGCAAATAACAATCCTCCCCACGCTGTGGAAGAAAGTGGCTCCCTGAATTAGAATTTAAGCGGGTGAAGATATTGAGTCATTGAATGGGAGCAGTTCAATGGAATTAAATAATTAAAAATGTACACTAATTTGTTAACTTAAATGAAATGCATGTGATGAGCTGCAGGAATCTGGGTCACACTTGTGTTAGTGTTCATCAGACGTTCTCTCTGACAGTTATGTTTGGAAACATTAGATTTTCATCTGCAAGAAATTGATCTGTGCTCAAGACATTCATCTGATCATTGCATCTTAGACGTGTGTGGGCATGTCTGGTATTTTAGTTTTATGGGGGTGGCTAGTTGGTGCTTGGGTTGTAATGAGACAATGGACACTAAACATCCTGTTGGCATGGAAACTGTGGTATTGTTCAAATGGGTAGAAGACTATGAGATGTGCATTTAGGAGGAACTGAGCTATGCCAGGCATGGATCACTGAAAGGCTGATGCATATTTTTGCATTGACAATTATATCAAAATCATTTAACATTAAAAGCTGTTGTGATGATGGAGCTGAATATCAATAGAATCGCACAGGATTAAAACATCTGAATAGGCTGTGTGCTTCCTAAATCAATACTTGTGGCTGCATTAATATTCCAAATGAATCTTATTTAGAACATTTAAAGAGCCGCTATTATAGGTTTTTAAAAATGATCTTTCATGTAGTGTGAAACAGTTTTACAAATGAAAATGCGTTGTCAAAATATATTTTATTTTATCAAAATATTGAATTTATTAAGAAAGAGTCATCTGTGTCACTGAAAACAAGTCCTAGTTGAAAGAGAATCTTTTAGCCTGCGAGCTCGTATGCCTCGCAACATCATGCCATTCATTCATACCGAGAAACTGAAATGGGAGGAAACTCCAACCCAAACAACGAAATAACAGCTCTTTATTACATAGTCGCATGAGGGGAAGCATGGTTATGCAAGCCTTTCAAAGAGATCAGCACGCAGGATAAGAAAACATTATATTGTATAGTTCTCTGTGGAGTAAGAAAGCGGAACCATATTTTCTCCCGGGACCCTGATAGATGAACGCTCTCGCAAAAAAGCCTCCAGCTTCTCTGGTGAGCACGACTCAAATCACGGTTTGGTGTTGTGGTGATTGTAATCTGCTTATTGGTTGTAATTTCTGTCAACTCAATTTATCTAAGCCAGGCCATATAGATTTCATTTAGCAGCTCCATTAACTGCTCCAGTTGAGTCACATAGAGGAAGAGTTTATTACGAACGAGTCACTAAACTAATCATTTGGGAATTGCAAACAAATTTGGTCAAATTGATTGCATATTAAAATAAAGTGAAAGCTATTTTCAAGCCGGTCAACTTGTTGTTGGAGACCTCCAAAATAAAATAAGGTCTCTTTCAAAATCACAATAGGCGCACTTTAACGTTTAGATGTAGAATTTGTGTCTTGCTCACTAACTTAGGGCTCTTAATGTCTACTAAACAGCAGGGTAGGTTCTTTCGCTACCTTACTGTCACACAAACATCTACAGGGTAATAAATGCAGAGCTTTTGACGTCAGAAGACCTCAAGGAAATAAACACACACGCATTCCCATAGAGGAGCCTTACTTTGTTGCTACGCTGGTCTTTCATTTCTTTTAAATGGCTTTCTATTCCTAACCCTTTTTCATATCTCTCTAGCGCTCTGAAAACATTGCTGGTGTTCCTGTGGGAGCTTAATGAATATGAAACAAAGGGAATTACAGGGAACGCTGTTAGCGCTGCATGTCTGGTTGCTGACCTTTGTGTGTTTGAGAGAAAGGTAGATTTATGAAGGATAGTTGAAACGAGAGCTGTAAGGCCACTGATCTGAGTGGTGAGCTTGAGCTCAGAGCTAGCCAGTGATGTGCTATGGCCATCAGGGTTTCCATGGCAACACTGGCTAGACCATCGATCACACATGCGGACTCACTCGTTGGCGAAATCCCTCTTGCCAGAGCTGTTTAGTTCTTTCTTTCTTTTCACCACTAGTTTGATCCGTGCGGTGCCTGGCTTTTACAAGCAGCCTAAAGTGCACATCTTAATCCCCGGAGCTTGTGTGTGTGTGTAAGTGAAGACACAACAGGTGGGTTTCCAGAAGCATTGATGTGTTTTCAAGAGCCTTTTTCTTCTTTTTCTTTTCTTTTTTCTCTCTTTGGATTTGGAGACTCAAAAAATGTCAGTGATGGTAATTATTTGTCTAGAAGCTCAGATTTTGGAGAAGACTTGACTGCATGTATTAAAGTGCTCCTATTGTAATTTTAAAAGGTTTCTTATTTCATTTCGGAGCTCTCCAACTACAGATTGACATAAATGCAAAGTTGACAAGTTTTTTTTTTTTTTTTTTTTTTTTCTTTCTTTCTTAAAATATGCGTTTAATTTTACTGGATCTGTTTGCGATTCCCAAATGATTAATTTAGTGACTTGTTCGTAATAAATCCCTCCTCTACATGAAACCAGAGTAGTTTATGGAGCTGCTTAATAAAATCTATTTGCCATGGTTTTGACCGAGTTTAGAGAAATGAAAACCAATAAACAGAGTACAATCAACACAACAAACAGCCCTTGATTGAATAGAGTACAGTTTTGAGTCAAGCTTGAGGTTTGTTGTGAGTGCGTTCGTTATTTAGGATCCCGGGTGAAAATATGATTCCAGTTCTTTGCTCCACAGAGGATAAATTAATAAAACAACATAATGTGTGCAGTTTCTCTTTCCATAATAGTATTGTTAAGCATATTATTTCAATTTGCTAATTGATATTAATAATATTTATATGTTACATTATATTCCATTAATGGAATTTGACAGCTATATGTAATAAGGACAAAAGTATTGAGTTAAGTCCCGTGAATACATTGTTCCAAATATTTAGATTTTTTTAGCATATAAGGGATGAATATATACACGTTACAAGCAAGTCATGACACAAGTATTAAGTGAAGTAAATGTTTCCACATCCACAGTATGAACATTAAAACATGTCCTCTCCAAAGTCAAAATGTACATTTAAAGGAAGACAAAAGACAAGACAATAAAGCTAAAGACTAGACCTATCAACATGACTGACTTCTAGCTTCTGAAACCTCCAGTAAAGAGTGCTGGATGTCAACTTGAAACCGATACTTAAAACTTTAGTTTTAAATACCTAAATTTAAAATATAACATATTAACTTGAACACTAACTATCTAGCCATGATATATCCGGAGATGCTGGCATGAATCTAAAATAAAAGAAGAGTGCTGGAAGTTTAAGATTAGGTATATCTATATGAAGAAGAGACTAAGAGCAGCACAAACAAAAGTTGTGCAATTCAACACAGAGAGGAAACCTTAATTATGTGATTTATATGAATTATGTGTAAATGTTGTTTAAAATTTAAAATAAAAAATTCCAAACAAAATTAATCAGTCAGTATTTGTTATTTTCTCTAAAAGTGTGAGAGGGAAAGATACAAATGAGGCTGTAACATAACTGATTATATTCTGGGTGTGCTGTGTACTCTACATCATTTTCTGTAACAAATGGTACCTTTTTTTTTAGATGTATCATCTATAATTGCAACCCTTATAATTAATCTTCCAAACCTCTAACTTTGAAGACAGTCTTTACAGTATGTTCCAATCTCTGAGTTAAAGATATCAACAAAATCTATTATTTTTTCACTTTCTCAAGAGTCAACTGTGTTTTTCATCATAGACAAAAAGAGTCAGGTTAGATGGAGTTAACTGGGTGGTTTGACCTCTTAACAACAACTTATTTCACTAAATTTCTTTCAATTTTATATGACCTGTTTAGAAAACATTGCGGTTCAGAGGGGAGATGTGTAGGAGACTGATCCAAACACAGAGTGCACAAGTGACTCATCGTTTGCCTTTGGTCCAAACCAGAGCTTTTGGAGGAAGTGTGTATATGTGTCTGTGTACTCCTGAGCTCCACTCTTTTTTTGCCTGTGGTCTTTGTTACAGAAAAGGTCACTTAGTTTGTTCATATTAACATGTGCGGACAGGCAATGACTGTTGGTTATCTGGTCGGTGCAATCGGTCATCTGCTCTTTATGTATCTAATAGGTCGCTGGAGTCTCAAGCCAAAGACCAGCAGATTGTTTTCTTGTGCTGATAGAAAAGGATATGAGCTTTGTGTTTGATTTATGAGCTCTGGTGAACTGATGCACAGTTCTTAAAAGACAATGTGTGTGTTTTCTTGTGCACTAAACATATTTTCTGTGCAGGTGATCCATCGGCACCTCTATCTGAAGCGAGCGGAGATCATGGCTCAGTGCGAGAGCTGGATCTGTGATATTCAGCAGTACAGCAGCGATAAAAGAGTGGGAAGAACCATGTCTCACCACGCAGCAGCACTAAAGGTGAGTTCAGTCAGGCACCTCAAGGACAAAACATCCATGTGTCTGACACGGAGATATCACTTTTCTGTTTCAAACCCTGAAAATGTTCAAAGATCTCAGATTTATTGCTCCGCTTTTATTCCAATCTCTAAAAACAGCAGACTTTCTGTAATGGCTAACTTCTGTCCCCATTGATTCTGAAGATACTGCGCAGAGTGGTATTTGATTTACAGTTATGCTCTAATAATACCACTGAAGGGCTCAGGGAAGATCGTAGTGAAAAGTCTGAATATTGAGGTTTACAGACAAATTTTACACTCACACCCATTAGATTTTACTCCTATTAAAGTTCATAGAATGAGATCAAATCTAAAGAGACACTACCTACAAAAGACACCTCTGCATTGCATGTGCACATCTTTTGCTCGTTTGACAAAAACAAAATTTTTTGAAAGCATGAGAATTTCATACACTTAATAAACAGGCTGTTCTTTTGACTCGCAATCTTGTCATGGCCTATTTTTCTATTCTTCTCCTTCCTTTTCTTTTTTTTTTTTACTTTAATTACAATCGAAAGCTAAAAGGTAATATTTAGACCATAAGGATTTTCTTTTAAACATGAACATTATGAGGGTTCTAACCAGGCAATCTAACATTCATGAATTAGTATTTGAATGTGAGTTTTCCGTCTGGAAAAGTTCGATCTATGTCATGGCACCAGTTTTTTTTTTTTTTTTTTTTCTCCTTTAAATTCTCATTACCAATCCTTAACTTAAAGTATTTAGTTGATTTTTAAAGGGTTTATTTCTTATGGTAAAATGGCTGCTAGTTTGGTTCTCAAAACGAAAGCTCCCAATCCGGGTCACGGCACCAGTTTAATGGATGAAACTTGTGTGTCCTGCGATTCACTTCCAACGCTGTCAAAGTTTATTGAAGAAGTTGTTCAGAAGTTGTCGCATTTAACATAGATCAGTGTGTTAGGTTACATTGTTTATATACTATTAATAGTCATCAAAAATCTCAAGTTTCAGTCAACGTTTATTTTGATATTGATTTACAATCTGCTTGTTTCAAAGTATTTTTTCTGTTAAATTCTTATCAAGACTATAATGATATTGAGAAAGTTCTATATTAAGCCTTCATACAAACTTTTTCCTTATTTTTTTTGTTTTGTATTTATTGCAGAGGCACACAGCTCAGCTCAGGGAAGAGTTACTGAAGCTTCCCTGTCCTGAAGGGCTAGAGCCAGACGGAGAGGAGTTTTTGGAGAAAAGCACCTCGCTGATGGTTAAAGAGCTTCCCAGTCAGGACGCAGAGAAGCAGACAGACTGCCCTGATGCCCACTGTAGCGACGGACAGCTATGATCCCTCCCTCTCAAGCCCTGCTCAGCGCCTTTGACTATACATTGACATAACAGAACAGACTGAATGGCTGTGCTGATTAAGCCATTCTTTTGTCAATATTTGTATGTAAGAATCTAATTATATAGTATCATAATACAAGAGGACATCCAAAAACAAGGAATTTAATCTACTTTCACCCACCATCATCCAAGACAAACCGCTGAGCCCTGAAGAAAACAAGGAGACACATTTTTATTTAGCCGTACAACATTTTTGTGCTTTTTTTCCTTTATTTTTCCCAATTTGTTAAATAACCACTGATTGTTATTAAACTTGTTTATGTAAGCAGAATGAAAGATGGAATTGCATTATATATAAGGGAACTGCCTTCAGTGGAGAATGTTTACCAAATGTTAGTTTCTCTTTTGTTTTGGACTGTTATCGCAAGGGCCTTTTGTAAGTGAAAATATTCTGGTCGTACTTTAGGGGAGCTATTTAAAAGCAGAATGCAACAAACACACGCCCTCTCCCGCAGCTCTGGAGTTCCCACAATCCTCTGGTGAGCCTCTGATAGTGCTTTTGATTTCTACAGACTTGTGCACACTTCAACAAATAAAGCCTGAAGCAGACGTTAAGAAGTGCTCTGATGCCTGAATGCTCGTCTTCAGGCTGATCAACAGCACGTTTTATTTTTTTCTTCCCCTTTTTGCTTTTAAGTGCAAGTTTAATAAATGCAACCTGTTTTACTTTACTTTGAAATGCTATTTTTATGAGTCTGAAGTGTCAAGTGTATTTGTTTTGAGCTTTTCCAGCATTTTACAATGGAGGGTAAGTTCAAAATACTTTTTTGGAACTGTTTTTAATATAAATTGAATGCGTAGTCAGGTCAACCAATGATATGGGTAGAAATTAATGCTGCATCTGCCATTGGATTTTAATCAGCAGAGTTAAAAACGTCACTTTAGACTTTCAAGGGATAATAAATGTCTGTAGTAAATTGTAGTTCAATCCTCTTCTTTCATTTAACTTTTAAACGTTACAGAAACACTATCAAATTGTAAAGCTCTGTTATTAACATGATCATCGCTCAAAAGTGCTTTACAGAATATAATCCATGAACAGGGTGATAAAAGAAACGCATGAGAAACGATCTAATTCAGAATTTCACATGTGTAACACAACATGGTTTAAAAAAGAAACTAAAGAAATGCACGAACATGTAAAAAAATTGATCTGTTTTTAAAAACTTTAAATGTAGGATTAAGGTAAATCTCTCTTAGAAGCCCATTCCACAAGTCACCTTTATTTTTAACCTAGTTTTTGGAATCACCAACATCTCCAGGTGGACTGAGCGCAGAGCCTGGGTGGACTCTGTAAAGATGTTAGCGTTAATAAAGTGAGGATGTCAAATAAACTTCTAAAACAAATCTGCATAAAATAGGCAGCTTAGTCATAAACTGTTGAAGAGCACATGTGTCTATTGCCTATGTTTCAACACTAAATTAGTGTAATATTAATTGTGATGCTGTGTGTTCTGTACCAATTGGGAATAGGTGGCTTTCAGATGTAAAAATCTACTGCCAGGTGGTTTTACGGCTTAAAAAGTCAAAAATTTACTGTTTTAGGTCTTACAGAATTTTTCACAGGTCTAAATTTCTGATGTAAAGCTCATTTTATATTAGTTTTTTTGGGGGTTGCCAGAGTTTGAGAAAACTTTCGTAAATTTTCAAAATAATCAAAGTAATGTTTAGCAGTGAAGTTTGAGAAAAGCCTCATATACACTGGAAACCATAAAAGTGATGGTTAAGGTTGGCAGAGATTAAGAAAAATGATCAAAATCTTGCTAGTGTTGCCAGATATTGAAATAAGACTCATAAATCTTAAAAAAAATGTAAATGTGATTTTAAGGATTGCCAGAGATTAAAAAATTCCACATAAATTCTGAAAAGAATAAAAGTGATATTTGGGGTTGGCAGAGTTTGAGAACATGCGTAAATGTTATAAATTATAAAATTGACAGCTAGAGTTGCCAGAGTGTGAGAAATGTTCATAAACCAGCAAATTTTAAAAAAAAAATGGATGTGTATGTGTTTTTAGTTTTATTTAAAATACCTTTTGTCTAAAAGTAATATAAAAGTATAGCTTCTCTGTAGAGATTTCTCTTCCACTGTTTTGAACTGTTGATTACAGTCTTAACTTTTGCCCTGCTCACTGCAGGAGCTGTGGATAGGAACATCATCTGAAGTAGCATAAATTTATCTTCCAGAGCAAAGTCTAATCCAGCTCGGTCTGAACTATGCTAATATGAGTGACATGAGGACTCCAGTCTACGGTGGCTGGAAAAAAGCAAGTGATTTTAGTTCAAGTGTTCTAAGGCTTACTTCAATCTTGTTCTGCCTGCCTGCAGAAAACCCAAACCTTTCATTCTTCCAAAGCCTAAAATTGCTCAAGGGTAATTATCTGTTTTCAGAGATTCCTTAAAAAAATAACTAAAAGTGACACCTTTTATCAGTTGAGGGTTTTTCCTTCATAATGTGTATACATTTTTATCTTTTTAAAGCATTTAGCAGAGAAAATATTTGTGATCCAGCTTTGAAACTGTGATCTAAATTTCATGGCTCATAAAAAAATCAGGCTGAAATGACATCTTTTATCTGGGAATCAAATCACATGGAACCATCAATAGTTTAAAAAGAGTGTATTTTGAATCTTTTGAGCCTACTGCGGACAAGAAAACCGATGGAGGCCTGCCGATCTAAAGCTCAGCGTTCTGGAGGATCAATCGATCAGTCTGAGCATATCTCCTCTCAGAGTGGCAGGAATCCCGCTGAGAAATGCCAAGAAGAGAGAGTGTGAGTGAGAGCAGTGACCCATCCATTATTGATGGGGTGTGTTTAAACCCAGCACGTGCTGGTGATCCTGCGAGCTGAGCAGTTGAGAGCCAACGCATGTATTCACACACGTGTACTTGCTCAAAGACGTTGAATAGATCCTCCTCGTTTAACTGTGATGGCAAGGTCATGATGTTTTTCTGTGAGTACCGCATCTGTATGCTGGGATCATTTATCATTATGACGTTGTAGATCACACAGCCACACTTCAAACATGTCTGCTGTTGTCTGAAGAATGGGTCTCTGCTTTCAATAAGAGGGCTGATGCTTTCAGTCTTTTAAGCCAGAAGTAGAGTGGGTAATTTGTACATATTAAATAATATTTAAATCTTTATTGGAACCCATTTTGTCATTTACTCCCTAACTAGTGTACAAGTTTTGAATCCGAAAACAACAACAATCAGTACATTCAACTCTTTTCTGTTGTCTCTCAGTTTTGTTTTGAGTTTTTGTTCTAAGCACCTTGTTAGTCTCTGCAAAGCTGTTCTGAAACAAAACCTGATGGGAAGTTGCTATCTTTCTTATCCTTTCCAATGATCTGAGCATCCAGTTTGTGGTCACAGTGATGCATCATTTCTGTGACGTTGAATAAAACAAAAAGTGCCAAAGTATTCCAATCTGTCTCTAAACACATGAATGATTTTAAGCAAATACATGACACTCTACAGTTTGTCCCCATTTTGAAGCCACAACATGAAAATCTTCCTAAGGCTTAAAGTGTGTTTATGCACATTTTTTTTTTACCATTCTCTATAGAGTCTGTTGAAACATTTAGGAATGAGAAAGAAGGTACTGAATGGTTACCCCAAAATTAAATCCTGTAACATCTAGATCTCCTATCACCTTAAAGGTGTACACACTTAAGGATACGTCTGGCATTATAACCTACAGGCCCATCCCTCAGGCTTGAACTGTCCAATGAGGTGCAGGTCAGGGTTTTGGTCTGTCCCTGATCTTAAAAAAAAAAAACACAGAAGACAAGATAAACATTTTTATCAAGTCAGTGAATCATATGATTTGTTCTAACTAACCAAATCATTCAACAATTTCCTTAAAAAATCTTAGCAGTGGAGGTCCAAGCATTCAATACCTTAAATTATCAAAATATCTGCTACATCAACTTTTGAAAAACAACCCAACACGATAATTCCACATCTGGCAACATCCAATCCCAGACACATCCATCAGATCACCAGATGGATAAACAAGATTCATCTGAAAGAAAGAATGTCCACGGCTCTAGACTTTACACCACTGCATCCACTTTACATCGCATTTGATGAAGTATGTCTTGGATGCAGCTGCACAGCATTGACACCCATTCCATGAAGCCGTCTATCCAGTGTAATTGAACTTATCTGAAGGCCACATACAAATTGTGGGACTGCAGAAATTTGGTGTCCTCTGTACACTATGCTGCTTTGTATTGGCCCCAATCACATACACTTTCTTTTAATGCCTTTTTAATTTCTTTAATTAAGATCCGCAGAGATGTCTTGTTTTGTTGCACAGGCGGTTGAAACGATCAGCATGAATCTGATATAATAAGTTGTGTCTTATGATATTTCTACTCATGGGTCTCATGCAGAGATTAAAAAGGAGAGGGCCTAAAATGGATCCCTGTGGGACGCCACACATGAGGTGCTGGAGGGGAAGAATGAACACTCATCTCCTCTATAACAGATTGTCCGCTAAGGTATGAGATTTATTTTTGATAGATAGCACATTTTTTGTTACATATTTTACCACTTTTTAAAAGGAAACCATTTCAGCATTTTAAACACACATTATTCCTAGTCTAACAGACAAAACGTTTCTGAACTGTAGGCATGAATACAGGAATAAACAATAAGAAATGGATAGTTTGTAATTTTATTGTGATTTTAATTGCTCCTGGAAAAGAAGGGGTTGTAATTGCCTCTCGAAATTTGTTTCTTGTTGCTGCTGTCCTGATTGGATTGGAGAGATTACTCCTGCAGCCAGGGACAGTGAAACAGAAAGTTCTGGTGAAATATTCTCAAACGGAATACAAGATGTTGTTCTTCATCTGAGTGCAAGCTTCTGGGGGTTCTGTATGATTTTAAGAGATGATGAGGCTGGTCTAGTAACAGTTTAGTAAGTGACAAAAAGAAAGTTAGAAACAGCACGCATATCCTAGTTCTTGTGATCAAAAGGAAAGTACAGCTAAAGTTCCTCAAAATACAGAAACAATGTCAGTCAAAATGATCCTTCCTCTAACTTTATCCCTCTCTTATGTACTGGAAGGATTTTCATTCTCCTCTTCTCCTAGGGTGGTTGTGGTGGAGAAGGGATGTTTGTGCCCTGTAGGTGTTGACTTTGTTGTATTGAATCTGTGACACAATACTCTTTGTTTTTAAACAAGCCAGAGCAGTCGAAGCCAAAGATCCTGGACCTTGAGAAATGGCTTCAATCATTCGAGAGCTGGACTGTGGTTGACAGTTCGGTAAATTAGACTCCAGTGACCAAAGAGATAAATCATTGTAAGAGGCTTGAAGATGTCCTTTTGCATACTTTTTCACAACTCCAGCAGCTTCTTGGAGGTCTGTACTAATCGATAGCTGCTGTACGAATTCAAAGTCTTTAAGATGTAAATAATGCAGATTGGGAGCTTTAGGGAAAAAGGTGTTTCTACAAAGAAAGAGTTATATCCATTGTTCTAAAGAATTGCAGGCTAAAAGGCACATCCTTTCATGCTGTTTAATTATTTCATTGCTGGTTTCTCTCGTGTGTATTATTAGCTCAGTCACTGGTACAACACAACTCTGCTTAAGTTAATATCAAGTAGAAGAGATAGCTCTCAACATTGACCTTACCTCTTAAAACTGAGATAAGAAACTGTTAAAGTTTACAAACATTTCAAAAATGATTGTTCATGTGTATTTTAAATGTTGAAATTAAAGACCATTATGAAATGTTTCCCCTTAAATGACTTGGTAAAAAATGTCAGAAAAAAAGTGTGCTACTGTGCTAGATGCCTATCAAAAATAAATCTCATACTTAAGTGGACGATCTTTTACAGTGGAGAGGAGTGTTCATTCTTCCTCTCCAGCCTCTCTTATGTATGGCATGCCACAGGGCTCCATTTTAGGCCCTGTCCTTTTTAATCAGTACATGAGACCCATGAGTAGAAATATCAAAAGACACAACTTATCTCATCATTTTTATTCTGATGATGCACAATTGTACCTCCCCCAAAAGGTGAGTGAGTCTGTTGACTCTCCGTTGACCTGCATTATAGATATAAAAGAATGCTTAGATTCTAGTTTTCTGAAACTAAATGATGAAAAATCTGAAGTGATGGTGTTTGGTTCTGCTAAGACTTGGACCATCATCATGGAAGAGCTTTATAAACATAATCAGATTGCCAGGTCAGAAATCTGGGGGAAATTATGGACTCTGGCCTGTGCTTGACCAAAAAGATTAATTCAGCAGTGAAGAGTACTTTTTTATCAGTTTAGTGTGATCTCCAAGTTAAAATCATTTTTATATTTTAGTGATCTGGAAACTGGCATTCATGCACTTATTGTGTCCAGATTGGATTATTGTAAATACAGTGGGCTTTCCAGTTTTGTCATTGGACAAACAAACTAAATTAAGTTTTTATTTTATTTGTTTTTAAAGCCTTAAATGGTCTAGCTCATCATATATTGTACAGCTGCTCACTCCTCTCCTAATAAATAACTCTATAGTTCTGCATTCCTCTGATATGGAGCTGCTAGTGGTTACACGCACTAGATTGAAGACAAAGGGTTCAGAGCATTTGCAGCGGTAGGCCCTAGACAGTGGATAGCATTCCCACTGGAAATACATCCATCTCCCAGCAACGATGATTTTAAATCCAGACTGAGGACTCACTTTATTTGCAGGCATTTAAATGTGTGGTATTTGTAAATGTGTTTTTTTATTTATTTTTTTATTGCCAATATTTTAGTTTATCCTGTCATTTAACTCTATTTTTGCCTTGTTTTATGTTAAGCACATAAAATTTGCTCTATAAATAATAGGTACCTACTTATTTATTTACTGTACATCTGAAAACAGAACACTATGGTACGTGCATATGTTTTCTATATATTGAGTCTATGCATTCAATAGTGACTAGCTTACAAAACACAGATTACAAAGAAATCGTTATGTAGTATTTATAAAATCTAAAAAGAAGCTTCTGGTCCTAGACAGCGAGGCATTTCTCTGGGCTAATGAGAGTTACAGTGCTACCATATCTTTCCTCTGTAATTACCTTTCGCTGTTGCTCAACAGGCAGAGAAAGAGCGATTGAAGCCCGCCATGGAACGTAATTAAGTGGAATTGACAAATTGAAGCACAATGTGTTGCAATCAGCACAAAAAATAGCTGAGCTCCAAACAACAGACATGTAGCAAGATGTCCTGGGCTAAAACAAGCATGTGATTATGAATGCCTCTGACCTTTAACGTCACATTCAATGTCATGGGTCAGTGTTTCCATCACGGTCATTTCACCTCTAATAGGACACATCATTCCGCATTTGAGTGTGTGAATGTTTCAGACCTGTCCTTGGGGCTCTCCTTTCTGACACATACGTACACGATACACAGTGCCAAAGCTCCAGGACTTCCGTGCTCCTCTGTAATCAAGACAAATCATTTCTCTGATTTTTCTAAAGAGAATGACCTTCTGACAGCGCCAGCAGCATCAGCACAAGCTCCAGGAGTCAACAGGGCCCTCAGCTTCCGTTATCCCAACAACCAGTCTTCTGCTCTACACATGTACACCGCAGTCCCAGTATTTATTAGATTTTTTTTGCAAAAAACCAGATAGAGAAAGTGGAAAATATATAACTGATTGGAATAAGAACGATCCACGAGCATGACAAGTGATTGATCGACTGTTTGGCAGTTCTTATTTGCCCATTTTAATATTAAGTCCAAGGGCTTTAAATTTGTTTAAAATTGTTAAATGTATAATATATTTGTTCCCTGAAGAGGATTTCCTCCAAGAAACCTTTAGGGAAAACATGTCAATCAGTGAGTAAGGGATAGGTGGGTGAAGTGGCCAGTGAACGGAGTGGCACCCCATCCAGGGTCAACAGTAGCCATTTTGGCAATCGCAATCTAGGACTGCTATACCAGTAAATGTATTCCTATACAAGTGACTGAATCTGCATCCATGTTAAGAATCCAATACTTACATTTATATTTGTATTTGACTTACACTTTTGTCCGATACGACTTAAACTCTGGGGAAAGACAATATGTAATTTGTTACAAAGTCTAACTCTGGTTGCTCACAATATAAGTTGTATCAGCTAATCAATCAACCATAGAATGAAGAAAATTAAACAGAAGAAAGAAAAAGGAAGGATTTGTTTATTTATATAATTTAAGACGGTAGGTGTTCCTTAAAGAGAAGAGTTTGTAGTTGCTTTATAATCAGAAGTATATCATATATATATATATATATATATATATATATATATATATATATATATATATATATATATATATATATATATATATATATAATACATATATTCCAGCAACTGCCAAATTGTATTCAGATATATTTTTACCTCCCATATTGAGCATGCTTAAATGTTTTTGTTGTTCAAATATTATTGAAATGAATGAGTAAAATATGTATAACTATGATTAAGATCCACACTGATTAAGATCCACACTGAAAAACACCCTGTTACCAACCAGTGTTGTGTAAGTTACTCGCAAACTATAATATATTGCATACTACTATTTTCTTATAGTTATCCCTTACACTAAAATATTTCTCTCTAAGAAATATAATGAGTTACTTGGCACTATATTACGTTTAAGTTACTTTATTTATATTTTTATCCAGAAACGGTAAATGGTCTAGCGTATGCGGTTTATATTTATGTAGTGGAATACTTATAATAAAAATCTAGTTTATATCTGGCAAATATCGATCCATCTTGAATAAACCTAAAGTAATGTGAATATGACCATCTTGCAAAAGTTCCATTAACAGACATTCTTTTATTTTATTTTTTATTAACTATGATTTACTACACATATTTCATTTTCTGCAAAAGCTGCATAAAAAGTAATGTAAAATATAAGCTACTGTAATTTTCTACTTTTGTAATGTTATTCTCAACACTGTTAATAACTCAACTATATATTTATAACATGTGTCAAGCTCAGACCACTGTTTAGTTTAGTCTGCACAGTTTAGCTGCAACCTTTATCAAAATAAATAAAGAAAAGACTTGATGCGGCTAATTAAAACTTCTTCCAAATCAATGCTTTATTTGAGCACTTTGAAGTACGGGAGTATGCTCTGCAATGTTTACTTTAATGTTCAATTCTGAATGTTTTCTAAGCCTTTTTGTTTATTGTTTAATCCTCTAAAATGTATAAAGTTTTAAAAAATCAATGTGACATGTTTGAAAATGTAAATATTTTGGAACTAATCTATGCGTTTGTTTAACTGCCTGATCAAATCTCGACGCTCCCTAAGCGGGCCTCTATTAGATACCCCACAATGCACCGCGTCGCTGTCATGGCTGCTCACTGATGACACTTGCGGCACATGAGCACATATCAAACACAATCAGAGCGAGCACGCGAGTCCTTCCCATCACACATCCGCACAGAGAGGAGCACTCGAGCGCCGAGACCCGTGTTTCATTCCTCCAACGAGAGCTGGCGAGGATGACGAGCACGCTGCGGCTCGAAGCCGTGCTTCTGGGGGGAGACCCGTGTCGGGATGAGCGGCAGAGCGGCTTCAGCGCCTCAGGTGAGAGACAGCGGTGGATGCACACTTCTCAGGGCTGTGTCTGATATCCCCGACGGTTGTCCGTGAACAAAGGCAGCGGACGGTTCTGTTCGGTTTCCGTTGCGTGTCATGAGTGTGGTGTGTCTCGCGGTGCTGTTGTCCTCACGTGGTGGTGATGTTCCGCAAACATTAGCGGGACGCGACCGAGACCAGACATGTTATCTTCTGCGTTATCTCCAGGGAGGCGTATATTTCTGATTCTTAACAGCACGCCCAGCGTTGCCCTCGGACTCCCGCACAGAGGAAGACCGACGCGTGCGTGTTTTTGGCGTTCAGGTGAGCGTGTGCGGGGAGACATTTCAGCGGACCGCTTCGGAACAAAGCCGGTTCTCATTCAGTGAACCATGCCCTGCTGAGGTGTGCCGTTCCAAACGATGATTATGGTAGGCTATATCAATTTTAGATTATATTAGCACAATGTCGTTGCTTTGAGTGTTTGTTAGATATCGTCGTGATGTGTATATATTGTTGTTAGTATATTGTGTGCTGAAGCGTCGTGATTAGTTTACTGCGCTCTGAAGCAGGTTCTGACCGAACACCTGCGCGTGTGTTTCTCTGATTGCTTCGTGCTCCACGCGGGACTCCGGCACCGCAGCACGCGCGACACCCGCGCGGTGACACCTCCAGAGCTGCACGGTCCTCGAGCTCCACTCTTCCCCTGCTTTCCATGCAGCGAAACCCCGCTCACAGAGTATCTGAGGGGTTCCAAATATATATGGAGCAGTGTTTATATTGTGCATTACTCGGTTAAATGTGTGACTGAATGAAATTGAGAACTCTGTACAAAGAAATTAAAACCAAAACAAATACATACGACAATGAAGTAAAAAAGACTGTACAATGACGAAGCAAGGCAAGTTTATTTGTGTTGCACATTTCGTACACAGGGTAATGCAAAGTGCTTTACATTGGAAACCACGAATAAAAAGAAAGTACATTTAATAAAAGCAAGCATTAAAAAGTCATATAAAATCATAATGATTAAAAACTGAACATTTTCTGTCACTCATGTTTAATTTAGTTTGTGTGCGGGAAAGTTATCTTATTATTTGTTTGTATATGATTTAGTGAGAAGTTGTTACATTGTGTTTTTGATGCATTTGTGTTGTTTTTAGTTTTACTCAATGACTGAGTCATTGCTTGGTCCTGTTGTTTTGGGGAATTGTCCAGGTGTAAATTATACAAATGTTTTTGTTTACTATTTACCATATTGTACTAACATATGTGTGATGAATTACATTTAAACATGCTCTTAAAGTGTATTCATTGCATTATTAGTAGTATAAAAAAAACAGGTTGCATATATAAAACAGGTTGCATATTTATTGGCTGAAGATGCGCTGAAGTTAACTAAAACTTTGAGGAATTAAGCAAAAAGATGTTTGGTTGCTAAAGCAGGCGGTTCTTGCATAGTGAATGACAAGCTATGTTTCGTTTACAAGGCCTCATACCGGAAAGACCATAATTACTGCCATGAATTACAAAAATCTCTTCTGTACTGTACTTCATTATAATTAAAAAAACTGTAGTGGTCATTTAATATTTAAAATTGTATAATTATGTTAAGGAATTTCTTTCTACATTAAAGGATGTCAAGTTTAGCATGGAGGTTTTTAGGCTATGTTCAGACTGAGGTCTAAATGCTCAATTCCGATTTATTTATTATTATTTTTTAATGTTGCTGTACAACATGCAAATTGTATCTATTCTGTGTATGAAAACAATCCAGCTCGATGTGACGCGCATGTGCAGGCAATGGTTTTGATCATTACGAAAGTAAACATGAACGAGAATGTGGTTTGAGGCTTTTGTGTGTCTAAGTTATTTAAGTTATCAATCAGAGCTGCCATCATTTCCACCAAATTTTAAGTCCATTAAGAAGAGATTTTTATTAGTTCTATTACATCACTTTCCTTCCACCGACTACTATCTGCTCCATTTTCAGCCATGATGGATGTGAAATGTCCCACACGCTCCCAGAAATACGCCGTCTGTCCCTTTCTAAAATCTGTCCCTTTTTAAAATCTGTCCCTTTCTAAAATCTGTCCCTTTTTAAAATCTAAAAGTCGGATAAATAAGACCTGGCTGTTCAGACTGAGGTTGCATCGCAAGAACTCATATATGTATCGGTTTCAGAACCACATATGAGAGCGACCTGGTTGCTTTTGAGGGGAATTGAGCTGTTCTTGAAAATATAAGACACAGGTGAACCGCTGTTGCATCTTAATGTAGAACGAACGCACTGACTGGCCTGGGCGTGTCCGCCGTATTGATAAACAATGAAAAGAAAGTGTGTTTTTGGCTTATCAAAAGATGTGTATATTTGCCTGAAAGGATGGATTGTGTATGCCAATTGGCAAAATCCAGCAGGGGGCATGGCAGTGGGAGGAAAGGGAGGTACAAAACTTGTTTTGAGAAGCACAACCATTTGCGGTGATTTAAAGACACTGATTGTTAAATTTTGCCTTTTGAAGGTCATTAGTGTTGCAGTGATAGTCTAGAGCAGGGGTGTCCAACGTCGGTCCTGGAGAGCCGGAGCGCTGCACATTTTTGGTTCAACCATCATGAAACACACCTGTGGCACTAATTATGGTCCTCTGATTGGCTGAAGTAGAGTAGTATGCATACTACAGCAGGGTTGCAACTAAAATGTGCAGGGCTCCGGCTCTCCAGGACCGATGTTGGACACCCCTGCACTAGAGGGATCAGATATTTATTGTAACATATTTAAAAAGGGAAGGGGATATGGTACCTTTTTAAATAACACTTTCCAGTCTGGATAGCGTGAAGTATAATATACATTATAAACTAAAGCATCATTAACACAAAATCAGATTCCTGGGAAAACAACCATATTAGCCTTTAATAGGTTTTCTTATCTTCCTTGCCTCTGATTTTGTACATCCTTCCTCCCCATCGTCTCTCAGTTTAAAGGGACTTAGTGGTGTGATAAATACCTCTCACTTTAATGTATTGCAAATGTTATTTTGTCCAGATCTTTCACTGCCTAAGCGTCCAACTCGCTCATAAACGTTGTCCTTAGGAGTGATTTATGTCTAAATCAAAGAAACTTAAATTTTTTGTCTGCCTCATTTTGCACGTTTTCTATTAAGAAGAGATGTGCAACTGAATGAAGTCGTCTAAACGTTCAGCTTCTTTAGAAACTGTCTCTTTTTTTTTTGGAGTGTCGGATAATTTAAGCACCAGACTGAAATTTAAGCATAGATGGCCAAAGTTTTTCTTCTTATTTGAATTCTTTATAAAGAGGGATTTTAGAATTTGCTCTAACACATTTTATATCTGTCTTTACTCGTGTGCTATAAAATAGCTGCAAACTCTCCATTCCGACGAATCACTTTGTTCATATGTTTCAGCCTAGTTCTTCGTGTACAGTTATTTAATTTCACGGTTCACACATTTTATGCAGGTGTACTTCTGCTCCTGTCTCCTTGTTTATGGCTTTGCTTTTTCTACTAGAATGCAAGTGGCTCCCTCTTAGCTGAAATAATGGGAACTGAATCATTTGATTCTCAAGTGATGACAGCTCGAGATAAATTTCTCTTGTAGCTGTGTCGAAGGTTCGTTGGACTCACAAGATGTGAGTCCTAGCATGAAATTGAATACATTTTTAGAAGTGCCCTCTAAAAGTAGATCCAATTACTTTTCTGTTGAAAAATGAAAGTAGTTTATATGTCTTGAGATTCACGAGGAAAGTTATTTAAGTTGTTTCGCATGTGTAAAATGAGGATTTCAACTTTGTCGTATGCTGATTTAAAAGTACAATAACTAAGAACTTTACAACCACAAGTCACAATCAAACAGAAGTTAATAGATAAGTTATAGCAATATAAAGTTATAGATAATTGTAGTTAATGTATGCGTGGTCAGCTAATGGTGTATCTTCATTGACCATGAAGTGACTATGAAGTAGAGAGACACTAGTTGATAAACCAACTTATAAAATCAAGTTTTAAAAACTTAAGACATTTAGATGAAGAAGAATCACAGAACTGCTTGGAATCGATTACAAACTTGGATTTTGAACGAAACCCCTTTAGGAAAACACAAATTCTGTTTCAGATTGCCAGCAAGTCAGCCTTTTAGACTTTGTTCACACTGAAAGGCAGAACCTCTACTTGTCCCACTCAGAGGTGAGAACTAAACTTTTGATCTACTACAAAAAAATCAACACAGATCTTGCATCAAAACAGGCACATCGTGGAAAATTGGGTTTCCTCTCCTTCAAATAAGTCTCTCAGGATCTAGCTCTTCTTTTGGCACACTTAAACTACAAATACTGCAGTTCTTCAACAGTGCAATACTAGTTTAGCGGCTAAAGCTAATGGAGTGTCATTAATATTCATGTAGGAGTGTATGAGCATGCGGAGGTAGACAGGGGCATAAACACCACATGCAAGCTTTTTTTTTGTGCAGTCTATTGTTGTTTTTGGTAATTTTATGTCCAAGTAAAAAAAATTGTAGGTGATGCCTCTTTTTTTGCCCATTTCACATACTTTAGAGCCTCACACTATTAAGATACAATGTGAAAAAGGTCAAGTCAAGAGTTTAAGTTACAATATGGGGGTGCTGTTCATTATATGTGTGTGTGTTATGGTAGGATTCCTTAAAAATTGCACTTCCTCATTGTATTTAGATACATATTATATACATTTATTTGCATCAGATGTGCTGTTCTTCAGGAAATACCTTCAGGGGACATTGCAGGGGTTTTAGGGCTTATGGGTCAATTTTGGATTAAATAATGGGGAAGAAGTAATGATCAGGCAGAGGTAACAATCACGATAATGAATTATTGATTATATAATTGTATGACCATTAACGTTGGAAATAATTGTATTCAAAATCGTAATAAGTACACAGGTCTCACCTCTGGTAAAAAAATGATGAAATATGTTTATTTTCTATTTACTTACGACATTATGTCTACGGTAAGAGCTTGTGGATCATTAGTTCTGGCCTTTTAAAATTTTCTTTTGCATAAGGTTATTGAGAGAAATTAGCACATTTGTATGTCTGAATTTATATCTACTCTCTCGCTGTGCGTTTGTGTTCAGATGGAGGTTCTTTGGTGCAGCTTGTGGGTGAGGGTGAATTCAAGGCCGTACTCTTCAGTCCTGTTCTGCAGAAGATTCTGGGAACTTCTCCTGAACAGGGTGACACAGTTGAGACCTACCTGGAGAGACAAGTTCTGTCTTACTTGAGCGATGCCACTGAAGATCAGAGGAGCGACAGGTAAGAATTTAAGGGATGGTTGCCTTTTAAAAGATCATAAATCTGCAACAATATTTAGTACGGATGAACTCCATGACTTAATAAGTCCAAATCCTTTCCATAGAATGCCTCTAGGCCAGTGCTTGTTCAACATTTTGAATTTAACATTTAAGAGAGTTAATTAAATTCATTAAAATCAAATTGAGAACAAATTTAATTAGTGAAACAGTAATGCTGCTCGTATGAGTAACCGTATTGCCAGAAGATGTTGCTATTAGATTCACACATTGTGCCTGATAAAATATTGTCGCTCCTTGCAGTCGATTTACTGTTTAAAAACATTATTCACACGAGTTCTGTTCTTCTAAAATCCCATTTAATGTGGTTAATGCCTTTATTTGTTCTTTATTTTATAAATGGGTTGGAGGTATTGAACTTGTGTGCTCAAGGGATTCTAGACAAGTGCAGTTTGTATTTTGTTTAATGATCATTTATTTTTAGTAGCTGCTGGTCTACTGTATGTATGTGTATATATATTTTCATTTCTATCAAGTAATTTGTTGCTTGATCGGCATCATCAATTATACATTAAGTAATTGATATTATGTATATATATATATATATATATATATATATATATATATATATATATATATATATATATATATATATATATATATATATATATATATATATATATATATAGTGTTTTTTCCAAGCTACCTAATTGGCAGTATTGGTTTGCTTATGGTTGTGTCCTACCATGTGATTTATTACTAATTGCTATAACACAGAAGTCAATTTGTATACGTGTATTGACTTGTATGAATTGATTTCTGTTAAATACTGTTGGTTATCTTAAACCCTGTTTTGTATGCCTGATTAACTGTTAGCATTAATAGTCTGCAGTTTGATGTGGGTCCTGTTAGTTTGAAAAAAAAATAATAAATGTAATGCTTTGCAATATCCATCCCTGGAGTGTTGAGATTCAACAATCACATTTAGTTGATGGGGTTCAGAGGAACTTGGTTCTTCACAAAGCAAAAGTAGTTTTTGCAAAGATCTTAATGGTGTATGCCCCCTTTCTTATATTGAATTGTAGGCAATACACTGTGTAAGATGTGAAATCAATGTTAATCCAAAGGATTTCTTTGCAAATCGCCGTTGACTACAGAATTGAGTTACATTGGGGGAATGAACCCGGGGGAGGGGAGGGAAGTTAGTCACTAACCATGAATAAACCCTGTTACAACTGTAAAGTTGTTAATGACTATACTTAAGAGAAGAATTTCTGCCTTACATCACTTGGTTCAGCGTTAAAAGTTTTTCTCCATTTTCTTTCACCTTTTCTGCACATTCTTTTCATACTTTCTACTTTTGTGCTTTTTGTTTGCCTTTGTTCTTGACTCCCTCTGGGACAATGCCATCAATGTCAGACTCAGCTTCTCAGGCTTAGCCTTTGAGTTGAACAAATCAAGATGTGCATTAGCAGATTCAGCAGAGATGTTTGGTATTTGAGATATGGCTGTCACAAACTGCTCACTGGTGTTTTTGTGTGATTTTGCTTGTCTTTTTGACAGAACAGGATTTAACTTTTTTGATAGGAGAGATCAGTATGAAATGATCAGATAATGTGACATCTTTAACAACTGTAGAGGTGATATTTAGACTCTTGCTTACACGTGTGTGCGTGTGTGTGTGTGTGTGTGTGTGTGTGTGTGTGTGTGTGTGACGCATTCTATCAGGGCATTGGGACAGATTACGTTTTAAGTTCCTTAAAAACAATGTTATCTGGATTGACCACGTGAAAAATAAAATCCCCAGCATTAATAAAAGAGTTAAAATTAGCTCTGTATAATCATCAATGAAGTCTGGAGCCCATTTGTGGCCTTGTAGAGGTTGATTAGTAGAATTTGCAGAGAACCTTTCAGCCCTACATCCAGATATTTTACTGTTAATTCTAATTTACTTTAACACGTTTATTATATTTTCAAGTTAGTAAGAGAAAATTTCTTATACTCATAAATGGCGTCATGAGGATGCGCTAGCAGCAATTTATTTGTATCACAGACTAGCATTTCGATTTGTGGCACTGCATTTGTTGGGTTTTGTTAGGCTGAATGCAAGTGAAAAGCTGAGTCTGCCTTTTCCTAAAGGCATTTCATTCACCTAACTTAGTTCTATATGAATATTGCATTCAATGTTGAATTTTAATAAGTCAGACTTGATCCACTCTAAAAAGTCTGAAAATAACTTTTAATCGTGAACTTTTCACATGAAACTGGTTTTCATGTAGTCTAGTTTTTCTAATAACATTTACAATGAAGCAACTCAAATTCTCATTTTAATTACTTTTAGTCTTCGTAGTCTATAGATTAGAAGTTGAAAAGAGAATGGACAATTCAGTAAACGGGAACACATTGCTCTGCTTTTAACCAAGGAAAGAAGAAGAAGAAGCAGTAGTTTACTGGTTTATGGTGGCTTCAGCTGACTCTAGACTTCCATTGTGCAGAGAGTGAATCAAACCAGAGAAAATGGTCCAAACGTGTCTTCCTCCTTTCAGCCATGAATTAATAATTTCCGATAAGCCCACTTTAGAGTCCTTTTCTCCCGTGAAAGCAGTGTATGAAAGGGCTGTTGCGCTGTGCTTGTGTCGTGCCTCTCTTATCTCTCCTCGGCTTGATCACGCTTCCTCTCACTTCAGTTTTCTTTACTTGCAGCCTCTTTCCTCCTGGCTCATGTTGGAGAGGAAGAAGGAAAGTGGTTGTAGATGAGGGGAATGGCTTGAATAGCGAATGATGCTTTCTGATGGGAGATTAGATGCAGCTAGAGTGATGCTTTCGTGCTGCTGAGACCAAGCAGGAGAGATGTCAGGGTTTTTGTGCTTTCTCATTTATTCATGATATGTTATTTCAAACTGACTAAAATGCACAATGAGATTCATGACTCAACAAATCCTTTTCTTTTGCTTCTATGAGTGTTCATCAAGCTGTAGATGTTGGTGAAACGTGAATGTTGGAATGCGGTGCATATAAATGTTTTTTTCTCTGTGGAATCTGAGGACTGAATCAATCGCAGAGTAGAATTACAACCTTAGGTCTTTCATTCTTCTCTGTGGCATATTGTTGGCACCTGAATTATTGGTTTGGGTTTGTACTTTTTGTTCAGGGTTGTGCAAAACTGACAGTATGTATTGCTTTTCAGCTCTGAATTCAGAGACTGTCTTGAGAGTGTGATTAACACGTGTTTCTGTGCCCAATTTGCTGTGTACTTTAGGGAAGTTGCTGTGTTGGCAGTGGCAGTGGCCTGTCTGGACCTCTTTGCCCAGAATAACTGGACAGGACCACCAGTGGAGCTTTGTATTTCAGATTTTCTACCAAAAGCTCTGCACCAAAATGTCTCACAGGTAACATAATTCACCAGCAATCATATCTAATGCTCTTCACTGACTAGTATTTCTTTCTTCCATCTTTTGGAAGGTTTTTACCAATGCTTTCAATGCAATTATTTCTGATAATTCGTTTTTTCTTAAGTTAGCTTAAGCAACTTTGCCACAAGTTGTATTTGTTACTTTATACCTTGTAAGAACACTCTTTTATGGTTTGTTCTTGCTCAAATTCCTAAAGTGAAATAAGTCTAAGTGCAGTTTAATGAATATATGAACAGCATTTGAAAATGTACTTTGTATAATCATCAAACATAAAAGTAAATAGGGCTCAATCAATGCAGTATAAAGCAAGTATTCCTGGTACTCCATCAAAGCACAGTCCGTTCTATGCTCCATCTTTGGATTCCCGCGCTCGTCCCTGGGGGTCTAGCTTTGGGGACTCTGATGCTGTCCCTGTCTAAAGAAACAATGTTCTACATGGTTTTCTAAAACAGTGAACAGTGAGCTGTTTTTGTAGCTCCACACTCAACACTTCTGCTCTCCATGTTGTGCTTGCGAATACAATTCCACTTAAATGGATATGAACTGTCAGAAAGGCCATATCAGAATGTACCGCAGGGTTTGTAAAGGGTTAAATCAGTTTTTGTATCAATAAGGATGTAAAAACTGAGATTTATTAAAATGTACAAGTTTTATTGAACAAGGTAGTAATGTACACTTTCATATTTGATCAGCAATGCACACGAACTTGAGTTTGTTGTAAACATGACTAGATTCAATTAGTAAGTATAATTAGCTCAGTGTCTCTTATTCCATTTAGTGCATTTTCTAGATTCAGCAGTTTTTTTTAATGAGAAGAAAATGGCATCTTCCTGAGAAGAGAAAAGTAGTGTGTATGTGAGTGAGCTGGATGAAATGGAAGGGGATGGCGACTGGGGCAGGTCAGCGCTCTGGGTAATGAGTGTGTAGAGGGCTGCAGGGTTGCTAATGAAACCTCTTAGGGCTCCTAATTATACAGAGGTGAAGATATTCCTCTCCCTAATGCCCCACGGACGCCTCGTAGATCCCTGAGGAGGCTTCGGATGTGTGTGAAACACTTTCTGCTGTCTCACACTGTTCTAAAGCTGCTGATTTATCAGGCTAGTCCTAGAGAGCACAGACCCTCTAAATTGGCCTGAGAGCAGCACATATGGAGAATGATTGATGGGGCTGAAGCCACTTATCATGAACATGCTTTGAATGTAAAACTAATAGCATGCATCTAACCGAAGCAAAAATAAGATGCCTTAAGTGAGGCATTTTTGTTTTGAATAAATCAATTCATAGTTGTGTTGGAAGTTAATTGTCAATGTCCCCAATTTAAATGAGAATAAGTATATTGTTCTTATTTTCGGCCAATAGGAGTTTGAATTCACTTGGCAATTTTAACCTACAGCTGAAAAAATGCCCAGCATGCCTCTAAAATATTTGAACCATGTAGTCAGCAGGGGTGCTGACTTGTATAAAGTGATTGGTCTCTAGATGCGATCTACTCTGAGCTGTTATGAAAGAGACCATCCATCTTGTGGGAGATGCCTCAGCTAATTTTTATCAGATTTTCTGGAGAAAAAGATGACTAGAATTCCTAAGATTGGTCAGAATGTAATGTCTATAATGATGATGTTTGGGGCTTTTTGTTTGAAGGCAACATTTGGAGGTTTTTTTTCTCTCCTAGTGTTTTTGTTGTTTCCATATTTACTGCTCAGACTGTTTTGATAGGGATTATTTCAAGAGTGCAAAGTCTGAAAAAGCATAAAACGACAAAGATGTAAAGAATGTACTTCTGTTAATTAAAAGTGACTAATTCAACATGGCTTCATCTTAAAACCAAAATTCAGTAATTAGTCTAAATTCCTTTGGCTCATGATTTTGTCTGTAGATGCAAACAGATGATTACAAACCAGTCAAATTCAATGTCAATATATTCTTGACATGTTGCATAAACTGTCAACTCCACTACATTCAATGATATTAGTAAACATTATCAGAATCAGAAAGATGTTTATTGCCATGTGTGCAACACACACAAGGAATGTATTATGGTACAGGGGTACTCTCCAGTTTTTCTACAAAAAAATGACACAATAACATAGCAAACTACAGGAACACAGGCTACATAAGTAAATTACTAAAGTTAAAAGTAAATAGAACATAGTCGCCTTCTAGAAAATTCTGTCTTTTACATATAGAATGGGTGTGAGGAGTAAAATAAAACAATACAGTCTCCCTTCTCACAAAGTGTTTCCTTTAGTTAACTTGCCAAGTTTTTTTCCACTTTTTTTCTTTGTCTTTTATAGGCAGTGCTTTCCAGTCTTCAGCTGGATGGAGAGTCTGTGTACAGTCTGGTGTCAAGCCCTATCCTATTGCTAGTGACCAGAGTCATACTGGTGAACTGTGGTGGCAAACTGGAAAGCCTTGAGGTGAGAGCCATGCTTTGAGAACTCTACTGGGTTTGGGTGCAATATATGACTGGCTCAGTGCTGGATACCAATAACCAAGTTTGGAAAATAAACCACGTTAATAATGATGCATTAAGAGTAGAGAGCCATCATCTTAACAAAGAGTGTTTGGTTGAATATATTTGAAATGGCAAGTGGTATTTTACAGATTAGAGTTTATTCAACATGGCATTCGGGGTGTTATCTGTCTTTAATTTAACTCTTGCATGTTTGCGGTCATTCCTCCAAGCTCAAGTAAGCATTACTGCAGGAAACAATGAAGAATTATGAGGCTGTCAAAATGAGTTAAGTAAAGGCTCTCTCTTTCTCTCTCTGCCTCTCTTGCTCCATCTCCCTCTCCGTATCAAGGCCTCACCTATAATTTACACAGTGGTAGATCATTAAGATAGATTTTTGTCTGCTGATTTTTCTTCAGCTTGGTTCTTTATTGATCCATAGGTACAAATAACCGATAACGGCAATCAGTGTTTCCTTTATTATTTGAAATGTTTGCATTCATCTTGAAGGTTATCCATGGGTTCGTCTGTATTTTTGTCCTCACATTCCTTCATATATTTCTTCATTTAAATGTGGTTGCTGTGATGTATTAAAGTGCACTCTATAGCCTGCAAAAAACGGTATATTATGTTTGAAAGTGCACATACAAAAGAGCAGTTTTGGATAGAAGTTGTCATGAAACAGCTGTACAGCAAATAATTAATACGGGTAAATAATATGCACAAATAATTTTTTTTACAATAATTTAATAGTTTTTTATTTACTATTTCATTCAACAGCTTTTGCTACAGTCTTGAAGAGCTTAGTTGTGTGTACTATACCTGTCTGTTGGTGTGTTTACTTGAAAGCAGCTGCTGCCCTGGTGGACGCTACGGTATGTCGCTCTACATCAGCAGATCCTGGAGGAAAGATCCCCACAGCTCCTCAACCTCATGCTGAGCTGCATCCAGAAAGGCAAGAGCACGAGCGAGCGGTGTTGTGTAATGATGATCACTAGATTCAGGTTGCGTGAAGTGAATGGTCCTGAGCTATTGTGCTTGATAAAGCATTCTGAACGTTTACCCATGCAATGGAGTACACAAAAACCTCAAAATTAACTTATTTAAAGGTTTTTACACATTGAGCACGATGTGAATTAACAATACAAGAATACTAATATTCCCTTTTTTCTCATTAAAATGCTCAGTGCTATACACAACATAAGAAATGCGGATATACGACAAGCTTCATGAACAACTCTCAAAATTCTCAGATCACCTGTTGAGCGATGGTGATGGTTTACGGCTACTCAAAGGAAATGATTTTGGGTTAATTCTTTATTAGAACAGAGGAAGAAGTTCGTTTGGTGCAGGAGCGGACACTCTATGATCGGCTGTAGACGTACAAGCGGGTGGTGCTGCTGACACCTGGTCTGAAAAGGCAAAGGAGCTTCAGAGACTCGATTGACCCAGACTCCTCTAACTGTGTGCCTGAGATGTTCAGGTGTTCCATTCACACGCGCAGCAGAGCGGGTTTAACAACAAAGTTCTTCACGGTTTTCTTTCAACAAGGTTTTCTCAGCAACAACTCTGATCTAACGTTTGCTATGCTGAATGTTTTGAGTGACCTGGAATCAAGGTGCATTGTGATTGGTCAGATGTGTTGCAGTCATTGCGACGAGCCTATAAAATATATAATGCATATTCATTCTGTGTCGTTGATGTGAAAGGAACCAGTAAGATGTTTTATTTATTTATATATATATATATATATATATATATATATATATATATATATATATATATAATTTTTTTTTGTTATTAACTCTGATTGATGATTGCTTTATGTAAGTCATGAAGGTGTGATGAAATGTTCAGAACAATCATACTGTGCTATTGAGAACTAAAACATCTCCAAACACACAAACAAATATTCTAATAAAACAGGTGCTCACATTTTAGGTACATTAATAAGGTTCAAAATAACTAGTTTAGGATGTATTAATACATCAGTCGGTGCTTATGTTCATTTTGCACTTACTTTGACTCATGTATATGTCCTATATAAAGGCTGAGCATTGCCTGCGGCCACATTCTTCACATTTACATAACAAAAACTATAGCATAAAAGACTGAATCGAATTGTTAACCTTGATATTTACTTCAGCTCAAGGTGAAGGTGTTTTATTTGAAGCGGATCTTTGAAGAGGCTGCAATCAGAAGTGTCTAACAGGATTTCTGTTTGCATTGCTGCTTCAGATTTCTTCCATCACTTTGGCTGCTGAAGGCACATGTCAGCAACGCGAGACAGTCTTTAGCGCAGAGATGACACAGCTGTCAGCTTCTATTAAGTGGGTCATCTTTATGGAAGCTAATGTCAACTCTGTACGAGCTGATGATGTCAGCGCCTCTTGCTTGTTTATGAAATGGAGACAAAATGTGGATTAAATGTGAGGCTTCACAGTTTCTCTGAACTGATTGTTGTTTTGGTGTGGTTTGCTTTCTTCAGATAAAACAGCTTTTTAAGGAACATCTTTTTAATCTGATTGTTCAAAACTTGAGGAAAATTATGAACCAAAAATAAAATACGGTTGAATATATATATATATATATATATATATATGACTGTCATTTTTATTAAAATCAATGGATTTCAGTGAAATTTTAAAATATGAGCTAATTGGTTACCTCTTTTTGAATCATTATGGTATTTCAGTTTCTGGAGCAGGGTTTCACACTGCTGTATTGTAATTTCTGATTGAATTTAATGTGGCAGCCCTGTGTCATGGCTCTGCTTCCAACCTCACCACCAGACAGCCTTAACAATTGCCTCTAATCTTGTTTTATGTCTACATATATTTACAAAGATTTGGGCCTGTGATTTTCTTTGTGTGGAAGTGAAAGTTTTTTTTTAAATGTATCTGATGAATAGGTGGGCCATGTTGTATCATCCAAGATAATAACCAGCACAATTAGGTATACATAAATAATGTATGCATTTTTCATATCACGCTGTGACTTTAAGCATTCTGAGTTTTTTAGTACTTATAATGTAGGCTAAACTTTAAAAAGAAAGCTATCAAAATCAGCACTTAATACCACTAAAGCAATAGATATTTTTGTAAACATCCAAATCATACAGATGCAACGATCTAAACGTTCTGTTAGTCATCATAACTATTTGAGTTGGGGAGTATCAAGCTTCGTGCATCACGGTGGCGAAGTGGGTAGCACGGTCGTCTCACAGCAAGAAGGTCGCTGGTTCGAGCCTCGGCTGGGTCGGTTGGCATTTCTGTGTGGAGTTCTCATGTTCTCCTCGTGATCGTGTGGGTTTACTCCGGGTGCTCCGGTTTCTTCCACAAGTCCAAAGACATGCGATATAAGTGAATTGAGTAAGAACGATTGCCCATAGTGTTAAAGTGTGAATGAGTGTGTGTGAATGTTTCCCAGCGATGGGTTGCGGCTGGAAGGGCATCCGCCGTATAAAACATGTGCCAGAGGAGTTGGTGGTTCATTCCGCTGTGGCGACCCCGAAAGGGAAAAAGCCGACATGAAGATGGATGGATGGAGCATCAAGCTTCATCATTCAATAACCTTGATTGAGAATATTATCAGTCCTTAATTTTTTTATTCTGTAATGAATTGATAGAATTTTTATTTTGAATTAATATTTAGAATTTTTAACAACGCAATGGCATACATTGCATAGATGTAAAAAGTCAATATTATTAGCTTTTGATGTGAAACTCTGTCAAGTGAAGTAAAGCATTCTTTGCAGACACCCTTGAAATGGTTTAGATCTAGGATATAGACCCAGTTTTCTAAAGAGTTTTGGATGTTAATGTGGATTCATCAGGGAATCATGGCCCTAATGATGAGCTTCACAGCAAAGCAGCATCTTAATTGGTTTTCTGTGCGTTTGGAATGAGTTTCATGCGCTGCCTTTTAATCAGACGTGCATCAGCGCCTCTCCAATATAGATAATCAGTGAAGATGCTAAGATGCAATATTTACAAGAGCCGACAATTCACTCTTGAGTTTCGGGTGTGGGTCTTCTTTAAAAGGCTCTTCCTCATGACCCTACAGTTTATTTAAAAAGAAAAATGAAATGGTGTTATACTTGGGGCATTTGATGCAGAGGGAAGCATCGCTAGGGTTTTAAGGTAGTTCTTCTGTTAACTTTCAAAATCTGTAACTCTCTCACAGGACTAAGTGTATTGTGGATTCACTTTTACTGTAACAGAATGTTGAATAGATTTACAAATTGTATTATTTAACTGTAAAAAAAAAAAAATATATATATGTATGTATGTGTGTGTGTGTGTGTGTTTAGTACTCAGATTTCTTGAAATACCAGAGGTTCTTGGAATACTGTTGTTAAGGTATTCATTATTAAACTCCAAATGGTAACTCGGTACCATTGTGTTTTTATTAATACTTCAAAGTTTGAAACCGAATGCCAGCAAAACAAAATTAATGAAAGCTCACTTAACTTAAAAACACAAACATACTATGATCCATTTTCGTTTATATTTAACCATTGTTAAAAATATTTTGTTTTCTTTTCAGGAATTGTATTTTGGAAATATCAATTGAATGCTTTAAATGCTTGCAGGGATATACAACTTCTATCGACTAACAGTCAGATGTTCAAGGATTACTTTCTCTGAAGCAGAGCATCGATCTGCAGGAACAAACAATATAGCATTTTTGTTTCAGTAGCAAAAAGCAGATTCACTAAAGATGTAAAAGGTTTTCTTTGAGCTGTAAGTCAAACGCATAGAACAAAGTATTTCTGCTAATGACTCTGGTCTGTTTGGACAAAAGCAAATGCAGTCTTCTGCATTTTTAGGTATCCAATCATGAGTCGCAATCCAATATACAATAGTTTCATCTTTCTTTCTTTGTCAATAAATCATTGAAGCGGTTCTTTAGTTACACGGTTAATTCCTACATTTAACAAACTTATAAAAGTGTTTTTATCTCAAGTGCATTTAAGTATAAGGTATGCCTCTTTGTGGTGTGGGTGTGTTAACGAATAAAGTTACTCAAGTAAAAGCAATTATTTTTGTTTACTCAAGTAAAAGTATTCATCATATCTACTTGATTAAAGACGTATGAAAAATGCTGTGTAGTAGTTACTAGTTGGGTCTTTAATTTGAATAGGAAGCCTTAATGCACATTCCAAATTACAAATGAAGCTACACACTTATCTTTAAAAGTATTTTTGCTCTGCTTTCATAATGCTTGAATTAATGAAATATAGTCTCGCAATCCCACAAAAGGCTCTCTGCTGGGCCTCAACCCCAGTCTCAGAGGGGTTCTTCACTTGGGGAGATCTTTTCTCTGTTTATGCGCTTTTTCAAGTTGGTTGTTTTCTGTTCATTAAATAATAAGTGAAAACGGGATACCTGGGATCATACATGAATGTGTATTTTCTATGTTAGGAGTTATCAGTTGTCAGTGTGGTTTTATCACGTGTGTCATTGGTGTGCGTTTTGTCCTTCATGTTTGCTCACATTCATCTTTAGACATATCTATGTGCACACATTCCGTTGGCTTCTGGGCATCAATTTACTGCAGGAATGGCTAGATCTAAACAATCTACACACCTGCCTCTTAAAGGCTTTGAACTGTTAAATTCAGTTCTCAAATTGAAATGCAGCTTTAATAGCAGTACCTGAGCCATGTGAAGGGAAATAACAGAAAAATCTTCTTTGCAATTGCTTTTTAACCAGCAAGGGCAAAGTATAGTCTGGACCAGTGGAAGCAGTGCACTGGGACCTCACACAGGAGGAAACACTAGAAGCAATTGACTTGAAATATAAAGTATTATAGTTTCTTTGTTTATCGCATGGGAAATGAAGTATTCACAATCTTATCAAATCTTTCAAAACTATCTACCAGCATCTTTTCTTTTCAAATAGTGATTCACTGAGCATGTTTTTACACAGAAAAGTAAATGCATCCTGATACTATTATCTATTGTACTATATAATAATAATTTACTGCAAAAAGGTAATTTTTTACAACTCTTAAATGAATCTTTAGCAAGAGTGAGGTTGGCAAACATCTTTCACAGTGGTTCTAGTTTTTAATTCATAGCCATTTTGCAATAAAAGCTGATTGACGTTATAAACGTCTACCCCCCCAATGCTTAAGTCTGCCTTTGATTGACTGGTGCATTGGTTGTCCAATCAATTTTTAAGTAATGTGGAGAAAAAAAAGCTGTTTGAGTAGGTTTATGAAGAATTCTGCATGTAACGTGCATATTGCATTATATTTCTTTACAAAACCTCATCTCGGGTTTTTGCTTTACTCCACGGAATAAATATAACATTTATTAAACTCATAATGCAAACAATCAAATGTGGAACTAAAACTTGAAATGTGAATTTTTTTAAACGATATGCCATCATGTTAAAAGGGAACATTAAAATTGTACAGACAAGTTAAAAACATTGTAGCTCAAGCTTTAATTTAAAGTCGGTACGTGAGCAAAAAAGGCACTACATGTAACTCTAGATATTTAAATGCTGTTTTGACTTTATATATAATTAGCAGAAGTTTTAAGCTGAATTCTGAGCAGCAACTCAAGAAACTTGAGTTGATCGAGAGACTCTGTCTTTCTGTCAAAGACTAAATAAATATTCACTCCAAAATATTACATTCTATGAATAATTACGATCTATCGTCTTGCAGCAAAGCAGTCCTTCCCTACAGGATTAAACCTCCGCCGTTAAATTTCAAAAAGATTTGTAATTATCATCTTAAAGCAAGTTTTAGATCAATGAAACTGCAACTACAAGATGAGATTACAGGTGACTTTCAGGCGAGTTCTTATTCAGAAGTGACTTTGAAGTCAATGAAGCCTTTTACGAGTTAGCAAAACATAAAGGGGAATTATTTTTGTAATCATTGTTTACATTGGGTGAGTTACACGGGTGAATGGACATTGAACCAGGTCTTTCATCACTATGCTTAGTAAATGTCAAGCATACGCTAGGATCTCACTGACCCATAGAAGATTTAAATAATGTTTTATAGATGAGACCTTTACCTGGAGTGTATTGAGAGGTGACTCCTTTTAAGGTGTTTTTATTTATTGATTCTGTTGCTATGCAAAGAACAAAACTAGGGTTGCTGGTGTTTGTGTTTATTGTAAAACATCCTACTTGAAATGTAATATAATTAATAGTGTAATCTAACTGGATTTTGCAATAAATTAGCAGTTAATACACCATCATGTTTAAGTTGGACATCATTAGATTTTAATTGAAGGTAATGATCAGGGAACACTTTCAGTTATTGTCAGTTTTGTAGGTAACATTGATTTAAATTTATTGTGTTCAAGGGTAAAGCACTCATTTAAAGTAAATGTCGATTTTATAGACTTTTTTTCCCCATTATGCTACAAGTCTTCAATAGTTTCCAATAATCTAAAGCAACTCTTGAATTGTATAGTTGGTTTGCTTGGAATATAAAGAATGGGAATTGGCCTGACAAAGTGTGCTTATGCATTTTTAACGATATGAGTTGCCATAAACTTGAGATTCAGATCCTCAGAGAGATGTCTAAGACTGCATTTTCAGCTCTACTTTCTTGTGTGTTTGTTTTGTTTTCAAAACCATTTAGAATATTCTCCATCACTGAGAATAGTAAGAAGTTGATGCATGAGTAGCTAAGCTGTTAGAGGATGGTTTTGCAGCCTTGCACTACTGTACACAAGTTTAGATCTTGTTTCATTTTCCTGCTGGAGTTCAAAATGATGCTTCTCCTCTTACTTTTAGAATAGATGTACTTATGAGCATCTGTCATTTATTTAAACGGAACCCTTTCAATGTTCTGTTTTGCATCAAGCTGAGATTCCGTTTTATTATATCTTTCATTTTCAGTTTTTTTCTTTTTACTCTAGTTTGCTGCTTCCAGTATTGCACAAATCCCACATTATTTTTCTATTCTTTTGGCCATCTGTTAACTTTAATTTCCTCATATTTGCATTTTTTGTTTTGTACTTTTCTTCAACTTCATGATTCATTGTTTTTTTTTTATTGTTCTCCATTTCACCTTTACCTTAGGAACAACTTGAACAGGAGTTTTAGTCTCTTTAGTTCACTTACTTTTAATGCCATTTCTCTTTTTTTCCCCTTGTTTTCTAAATGTTGTTTGTTGCGTTCCGTGGACACTCGAGGGTGGAGGCAGTTTCCTTGCACTGATATTGTAGTAATCAAAATGGCCTCACATGACTGAACCTGCAACTTATTCCTGCATTTTTATTGTTTCTCTCAGTCTTCTAGTACAAGGCGATAGAGAAAATACTGCTGTGCAGGAGGGTACAAATGTAAATGTTTTTTTGTCTCTGCAGCGAGCGGATGCGAGGAGGTGTTCAACTCCAGCTCACACCGAAATCTGGCCGTTCAGTTTCACCTGGAGTGCAGTTATTCCTGCCTGACTTACTACGAGTACCGCAGGGCTAAAGAACACCTGCAGACAGCCCGGAATCTCACAGGACTCGACGTTAGTATGACTGGTAGGTATTTTAATTGAGAAAATTCGATTTTTTTTAATTCAAGTGATTGGAGGATGAGTTGACAATTGGTAAGATTAAATGGATGTAGAAAATATAATTTATCTTATGTTGACGTCTGATTGAAGATTTTTTAAACAAGTACTTGTCTCCAACACAGGGGTTCTCGGGAAGAGGACCCGTTTTCAGGAGAACTTCCTGGCTCAACTCATCTTAGATGTGAAACGAGAGGACAGCCCAACTGCTCCCTGTTACCAGAGTCTCTCCATCACACCAACACAGAAAGAACTCTTACCAAAGGTACACATTTTTTTAAAGCCAATTGATTAATTACTAATAATGTAATAATAATGTTTATTGCCATGTAAAGTAGAGGTTTCCACATTACTAGGAATTTGCTTCAGGGAGGTAGGACATAAAAACTTAGTGTAATAACAGTGTGCTTAGATAAACATATAAAAAATGATATAAAAATAAACTAAATGTAAAGTTCAAGTAGTGCAATGTATTTAAAACTAATAATAACACTGTAATTAAATACAGCTATAAGGTTATTTGGGTATAACAGTTAAGAAATAATTTGTGACTCATACAATGAGCTGCACATATCGATGGGGTGTAGTGCTCTTCCCACTATTTACCACTACTCCTATTAATCCATGATTAGCCAACTTTGTCATAAAAGGACACGTCATGTGGTGGGGCAAGAGCTGTGCTGTACTTATCCCAACCATAAGGGGGCGACATTTCTTTTTGTCATGACACGAACAGTTTTGACATTGAGCTGCAGTGAAGGTTGTGAAAAATAGATTTTATGCAGATTTCCATCTGTCCCATTCTCTCCTGTCTTCCTCCTCCTGTCTGTCTCCTCTCACCCCTGGGGCAGCGCTTTACTTCTGTAGAATTTATTTGGATGCCGGTTGGGGTTTATCTGCCGCTTGGCTGATCTCTACGCTGGCATCCCTGGGTCTGCTATTATCTTCTTTGGCTGCAAATATGACAAATTGGGGACAGACACAGATTTTATGGGAAGTTGGAGCCTTATCTCTGCCTTCCTTAAAATGGCCTCATTTTATGTGTTGTGTCCTTAAAAGGCCATTCCATTCTTTTTTTGTGTTGTTTTTCCTCCAACCAGAATCCAGGACGATTGGATGAGTGGATGACACTGCATCATTTCTTGGAGGTTATCTGTCTGAAAGCTTGAAAATTAAAATATAAGCTTCACAAATTGTATTTATGATGTGTGAAAAAAGTTGAGTTAATTTGTATAACACATTTCATATGCAGCAGAAGGGTGAAAACAGTTGAGGATAAATCATTGAGTCTAGGTTTTAAATGTACCCAAGAAAAAAGCTTGAGAAGAATGTACTTTCTTCTATTGCAATGGAAATCAAGTTGCAATCAAGAAGAGGACAGTGTTTACTTCACATGTGTTCAAATAAATGTAATTATGGATCAAGGTTGATTTCCTGACTATATGAGATTCTGTAACTTATTCATTTGAGGTTATATTTTAAGATTCAATTGTACAAAGTGGCTTTTTCCATGACCCCTTGTAATGTTACACCCTCCTGTCAAACTTGATTTCCTTGAAGGCTCTTCATAATATCCTATTAGTCTTATGAAGATGTCATGCCTCTCTGTGTCTACAGGATCACCAGCTGAGTGATGACACGGTCCTCAACCAGATTAACCTGGCACAACCCTCTGAACATGAACTTCCAGACCTCAATGCAGAAGATCAAGCCTTCATATTGGCTATATGGTAAGAGTCCCTGAACGCAGCATTAAGCACATAGTTTATATTTGATCAAGCTAGTTTCAGTTCATAACAATTAGGGACTGGTGTGCCTGACAACCCCAATCACCCCCCCCCCCCCAAAATGAAGTTGATTACAGTAAATAATCAACTAAATATTATTTTTGTGTTTCATTTCACCTAAAAACCAAAAAATATCAAGGCGTGGTTATGAGACTGAGTGCTACACTGCTGCCTGCGGTCATCATGTTCAGAGAGAGAATTCATGTGATCAAACTCACTTAAGTCTTCCTCAAATAGTTGATCACATTTTAAAAAGTGGTAAGTCAAGATCTAGTCATGCCATGATGAAACCAATTTCAGTATCATCTCTCCTTTTTCTTCCAGGTGTGAAAACATGTATCTTTGTTCTCCAGAATTAAATCTTGATATCCGTTTTATTCATTTATTTTCCATATCAAACTAGTGTGGCATGACTAATTTGATGCAAAAGAAGCAAGGATTTGATTTAACGAACCCCCAAATTTCACGCGCACGCACACACACACACACACACACACACACACACACACACGCACGCGCACGCATACACACACACACAGGAATTTGCAGTGGTAAAGGGTTACTCCCTCATGTTGGTACATTAAATGGCACAAGTACCATTGAACAGTAGACACAGGTTGTATATGACACAGTCTAGGGGAAGAGATGTAGCGCAACATATGGACCAGGAAAATTATATGAAGTCCTGGAAAGATGACGTGATAGGAATATAAAAATAAAATCTGTTTATTTGACTCCTGGATAATGCATGGCTGAGAGCGCATGTTTTTCTACACATGTGCATCTGACAGCATTTCTATAGGTAAACCATATTGTCTGCAGTTGCCCCATAATTTTTATCCGTTTTAACCTGTTCACCTGAGCATCTAACCTAATCCCAAGAAGGAACATTTTATGAGTATGACTTTAACCCGTCCTCTGGCTTAAAAATTATCAGAAACTATTTTTGTCTCCCAGATTTTAGCAGCTGGTACTCTGTTTTACAAGTACATTTACATGTGTTTACAAAATGTATAAAACTTGCTTTATCCTGCTAACCAACTAGCTAACTGCTGCGCCAGGCCTCTGTGGTCCAGAATATGTTTTTTGATGTTGAGTGCACTGATCGTTGTTTTTACAGTCATAAATAGAAAGTCTTTGGCCATCTGTGTCCAGAACAAGGTGTGGGCTTCTCTTACACCACTCACTAATTAGCTTTCTAGCAGCCAGCTCGCCCTGTTTGTTGCAGAAAGGTCGTCATACTGTCTGACTGGCTGCTAGGAGACAAATTTCAGGCGTAGAATAATTAGCAAGGTGTAATTATGCAGGCCGGGGACCTTAATTGGGCTGCATGATGGTTGAAGGTGAATTATGGGCCGTCAATGGTGCAGTCAAGCAAAACTTTGCATAGGGTATAATAGTGTACTGTTGGAGTGTGAACCGCCTGCAACACATTTATTATCCCCAGCTAACGTAAAGAACTGACACAAATGAGAGCAAGACAGTTACAGCTCCAGCAAAGTAGCTGAAGTTGCGTGGAATATTGAGCTGCGCTGGTAATAATGGGATTAATAATTGAACTGCTGAGCCAGGATTGGGATGCACAGCCTCATATTTTACCCTTCTGACTGTGAACACTTTAATAGCTGTAGCCGTGTCATATTTCAGCACAAATGCAAAACAAAAAAAGATCTTCAGTGTTCTTATCTTGGGTTTTTCCTCATACTTGTTCTTTTTAAGCTGCAAGAAGTAATTTACTTTGTGTTTTTGATTTTTAAATGTTAACTATAACTAACTTATTTGAAATTCAAAGACCAAATCGTAGACATCAAGTCTTAAATTCACTGTTCTAAGTCTTAAAAAAATATTTCACAGGTCTTGTTTTTCTGATGGCCATTTGAAATGTTTTTTTTTGTTTGTTGTTGCTTAGGGTTTCCAGAGATTGAGAATATGCCCCTGCGTAAAAATTATAAATGTGGTTTGCCACAATTTGATAATTATTAGTTATGTTTAGCAGTGCCATAGTTTGAGAAAAGGCTCATATACACTCAAAATAAAAGTCATTGTTAAAGGGTTGCCAGATATTTAAATCAGACTCATGTACAAAATTTCAATGTCGTAAGGGTTATAAGAGATTAGGGGGGGGGGGGGGTGTGTGCAAAAAAAGTGATTGTTGCCAGAATTTGACAATTCTCATAAACTTTCAACTTTGTAGAAAGCATGGTTAAGGTTGGCAAGAGTTTGCGAAAACAGTGATACCTCAAGATACAAAATTTTCCGTATGTGGGAGCAAGATTTACGTGTAAAATGCTTAATCCGTTCCAAGCCACACAGAAACAACACTAAACATTGAAAATAATATGGAACTACAGAGAAAAATAAACTAGGCCTAAATTTCAAATGTTGAATAGGTAATTTTCGTGCATGTTTTTCATATCTTGAATTTTTTTTTTTTTTTTTCATATAATGACACAAAATATTCTTTGGATGTTTTTTTGTATCTTGAATTTTCCATAACGTAAAGCATTCATATCTCAAGGTTCCACTGTATATAGGTTAATCATATAGGTCCTAAATTTGTTTTCTTAAAGTTGACCTGATCATACCTGCAGACACCATGTATAAACAATTATTTACCATGTGAATGAATAAAATATTGACAGGTTGTAGATGAATGAAGCATTCGTTTTTTATTTCAATTATTGCGATCTTTAAAGTGGATATAAGATACACTTACTGTTCGAACACAAAATATGGAGCTTTTTCTATCTAATTTAGATGGTGTTATATATATATATATATATATATATATATATATATATATATATATATATATATGACGGGCTTGTTTTGAGGAAATGGAGATTAATTAGCTCCTTTTGTTTTGTTTTTTTACAGCGTAGACTTTCAAAAGAATAATCCTGTTCATAAGCTCAATGACGAGGAGCTCCTGGCTTTTACAACGGTGAGACTTGTTTGTCTTTTTCTAACTCCCAATCCAGTGTGCAGATGGTTTCTCTTATCAGTGCGCACAGATATAATTTCATGTAGACAGGCAGAGGCTGTGCAAACAGGGTTTGCTAATTTGGTCACGGTTTAGAACCTCCTATATGCTAGTTTTCTCAAAGACGCAAATAAATGAAATGCTCTGTTTGCGCTGCTGTTCTGCACAGCGATGAAAATGTTTCTTATGACGTGCTCAACTTGATATGTAAATTCTCAAAATTTGCCGTTTTTTTTTTTTTTTTTTTTTTTTTTTTTTTTTTTTTTTTTTTTTTTTTTTTTTTTTAGATTTTTTTTTTTTAGATTTTCCTGTGAAACACCTTTTTTTTTTTGTTAAAGAATTGTTCTTTGTCCGTAACCTATGTATGATTTAGTTTCTAGATTAGGAAAACACAAAGAATACATTTTTAATTAACAATTTATTTTAGAAATGTACCACTTTTTAAAAGCTTTGGTAAGAATGACGGGCAGGTTTAACCCAATTTCTTTTTTCAGGGTTTCTGCTTTGTCTTGAAATTTTAGGCATTTTAGAAAAATGATTGTATGGTTGCCATCAATTTTTTTTATATATATATTATATAATGTATAATATATATATATATATATAATATTGTGTGTGTATATATATATATATATATAATATTGTATAGTATATTATATACTACGTCATGATGACAATCACATCCGAATGGATCATGTGAAAAGCTTTGTGCCGCAAACTATAGATTTTAATAGATTGGGTTGTAAACTATAGATTGTTCGGAGAACATATTTAAATTTTTATTGTTTTACTTTCAATCAACAGCCAAAGTCCTGGTGCATTCCTAAGCAGAACAAATCTTACCTGCCATATCAAATCATAGGGGCTTAGGAAGTTCTCACGAAGTTGGAATTCACAGGTTCTGAAGTTGCGACTGATGGGATTAAGATTTAGGTGGATCCATCCACCAGCCCAGAGACATTTTATGAGAATCTTTCCGAAGCTATCCTGAGATGAAACCTCCAGCTGCTACTCTTTCATTGATTACTGATTAAGATTTAGAGTTGAGGGCCTGCGAAAATAGGATACTGGTCCTGTGGATGTCTTCTAGACAGTTAACTTAAAAGGATGATCTATGTGGTTTCTTGAGAAATTGAGCTGAAGTTTTATTAAACATTATTAGAGGTCTGACAGTAAAAGTAGGGCATTAAGTTAAATGAGGGAATAAATAGTCCAGTTTAGGTTGAAGTTGATTTGGTGCAAGAAGCTTTTTTAAGAGGACCTGTTCTCTTTGCTATAGACCTGGGCATTGCTTGATTTGATAGCTTTTTTAGATCATAATGTACTGAGAGACCCAATTAGGTGTTCCTAAGGTGCTTTGATGGAAGACTTTTCCTCACTGGAGTTTTAGTGCTCCTGACAGCTTTTGGCTAACATTTCGAAGCCAACTCAAATGTGTCAAAAGCCTCCCTAAAGACGTCACCACAAATCATCAGATATGCCATTTTCAGGTTTGAGGTGAAGCAGTGCAATGGATTGGAAATGAGCCACTAAAAGGGGAAAAAAAAGGAAAAAAACGTCTCCAGAGTCTGCCCCAGAGGTTTGCATCATATTCGGCAAGGCTGTTCGACTCAGGTCCCGCTGGATAAATAATCTACACTTGGAGCTAAAAGTTCAAACAGCAGTTTCCTGTGCCTGAAGGTGCTCTGCTTTCTGTATGAACGCAAGTCTGTATGAACGCAATTTTTAAGGCAGGTTTGGAAACCAAATGAATGTAGATAGAATAGGTCTGTTGGTGTGTGACGAGTACATTCTCTTGCTTGGAAAATGAGTCCTTTACTAAGACGTTAGAAAATTCATTAGAAGTGTTTTATTTGGCTATGAATTTTTGATTAAAGTAATGGGTCCTCAATAAGGATAGCATTAGAAAAACATTATTTAGAAACAAACTATGTTTTCCAAGAAACCCCCGTTTCTTTTTCCTTTCACCTTCAATCCATGAGCTATATTGTACTTACCATGTAACCTACCAAATAGCTTCGAGGCCATCCAAGAACAACCAGATTTGATTGAGCATAAGTAAGGGTGGGTACAATCATTTTCTTGTCAGGATTTATTTTTTTATTCCTCACATTGAGGTCATGGAGGAAACCTAGGGATAGGAGTGGATTCTTGGTGCAGGAGTTTTTTGTTGTTGCTGTAAATCCTCTTTTCTTTCACTTAGTTTTGAGAGTGGTTCTAGAATGATGATGATATGTAGTGCCAGGAATACGTTGATAAATACTCTATTAAAGCCAGAGCCTTTTAGCTTCAGCTTTTTGGTTGTCATCGAGTTTCTTACCCAAATCTGCTGCTGTCCAATGGATGCCTTGCGTTTTAACCGTCAACAGCCATCGACTGACCTCAAACAGTCTTGTGTGTACAGCCGATAATAGTTTCATAGAATGAAACATTCCTATTATTGACACATGGTGTGATGAATCATTAAAGACTTGTTTTGTCATTTCGCATTACCTTGATATGTTGGGCATCAATATACATTTTCTTAATAATACACTATTCTATACAGTCTCTGTTTATAAGCTTCCAGAAATCAATTCGCTGCCTGTTTGGCTTACTTCCCAGATCCATATTAACCCTGGTGCTTGATTACACTTTAATTTAGTTTTGAAAAATTGAGTTTTCCGCAACCCCCAACCCTAGGTTTCACCTAAAGATACTTCAAGCACACATTGTTAAAGACAAAATAAAACCTTAATCACATTTAGTCCATTGGATATCCTAGTCTGGGCATTTTTGTTTAAACTTAATTCACTGACATTTTAGTAAAGAAGTAAGTTGTTCCATCGTGCTTCTTTTTCAACTTTGACATGAGTTAGATGATGGTCACTTGGCCATTAATCATATGTATATTGGTAGTCTATAGTGAGAAATGATTTATGTGGTTGCTCGTGAGTAAGTAATTTGATTGTGTTAGCTGGCTTTAAAACAAACCGTAACAAAATCTAGCAAAACATAAATATGTATCTAATAATTATCAAAGATCTACATGCACATAAATCCCAAGGTCAGATTTTCAGATGGACAAAATGTCAGGCAAAAAAGCACTTTATTTATTTGTTTCTAGCCACCCAAGGACACTTTACATAGACATCTAAAGAAACATTACATCAGGTTAAAGTTATCCAATAAAGTATCAAATAGCTTGAGATAACATAGCAGAAAAAGTGTGTTTAAGCCTGTCTGTACATTAAGGTTTTAGGACATCATTAGATAACTTGTTCCATAAAGAAGGGGCTGCTCACAAGAGAGGACTAGGTGCAGAAGTCTTCATGAGAGTTTGGAGATTTATCAGAGGTGTGTGTGTTGGAGCAGACTGATGGTAGGTCTCTTATATGTAGGGGGCTGTGCCTTTGAGTGCGATGGAAGTGAGTTGTAAGATCTTTGAGCAGAACTTAACAGTTTTGGAGCTGGTGTACTTGACTGAGAACTGGAGTGATGTAACCGGAACTTATCTGATCTAACTAGTTTATGGAGGAAGTTCAAGGGGAACCCATGAAACAAAGATTATCAGAAATCAATACGGAGGGGCATGTGTACATAGACTGCACACAGATGTAAGATTTGTTTTGAGAGACTTGGAGCCAATTTGTTCATTTTGTGATTGATTATTTAATTTGAAGAAATAGGAGGGATACCAGGCATTTTTATGAGTAGTCACAATTGAATGAGATGGAGACACACATCACTTGTTCTACTCTGAAGCCCAGTGCAGACTCTACTCCCAAAGTCCAAAGTATGTCAGCAACTACCCCGCTGCTTTGGCTCCCAGTCCTTATGTGATCACCACTAGGGTGTGGATTTTGACCCTATATCTGTAATTTAGTGTCAAAAAATTCAATCTATCTTACATAATGGGAATGTGAGCTTGTGTTAGGTTTTGTTGGTTGGGATATTTTTCTTCCTATGCTATTCCTGAGGCTGACTCTTTATGCCGATCTCTTCGATGGTCTCTGGTCAAGGCCATTTCACTATTGGATTTATTGCGTATTTGAGTTGTGTGATTGAAATAAATCGAGTGTGTCAGACCCAAGTTAAACACCTGCAGGTCACCTCATCAATCCATCGTTCAGACAAGGGAGTCTCTGTCGTCTGATGCAATGTCTGCAAATCTTGGGAATATTTCAGTCAATAGTGGTTGTTAATGTCTGCACTTGTTTTAAATTTTGTATATCATCAGTACTTTGTGAAAAAGCAACATGTTTTTTTTTAACAAAACAATTTTTTTTTGGTAGTTTTTAACACTTCAGATTTTATAACATTTACATTATAAATGTTATAAATATTACTAGTCGCGAAAGTTATTATGTTCAGACTGCAGCCCAAAAGTGACACACATCCGATCCAAATGTGACCTGTATCGGATATTTTAATTTTGCTTTCCTGTGTAGTCCTGAACCGGATAACCCGTAACATATACAATAGTCATATACAATAGTATGAAATTGTACGGAAAAATAAAGCCGCTCAATCTCAAATTACCAGCAGCCAAACATAGCAAACGTCATTTCAAGCAACTTTATTCAATGCAACGCCGTACTAAACAACCTCCCCAGACACACAGAAATAACGGACGTGTTTCGCCTGGCTAAAGACACTCATTCAAGCACTAGATTAACGCTATTGCGTGCCCTCAGAATTATTTTTGAGAAATCACAATCCCTATTCTGTGCAGTAAATGTTGTGAAACAGTTGAGACAGAATTGAGAGAGTTTCACAATTTTGGAGCAACTTGTGCAGATTTGTGGAGCCGCAGAGCAATAGAACTGTATTTGAAAGTAAATGGAGTTAACGGCTCTAAGCTAGAAACACTAAACTATGACGTAATTTTTTTTTTATCATGTTTATTGATGATTGTTTTTCTTTATATCATTACATTATTTTTAATTACATTTCTTTAGTTTGTATGCTTATTCTCTTTAAAGGAAAGAGCATTGTCTTATTTTATTGCTATTTTATAACCTAATATACGGGGTAAAATAATATTAACATTAATATAAAAAAGTTAATATTTAACATTTAACATATTTATTAGAATCTTGATCGTTATTCTAAGTAAAAAAATCGTTGTCATTTCATACAGAATCGTGCAGTATATTTATGGAATAGCTTCGATATTGGACCTGATTGAACACAGACGCAGCAGAAAACAAAACAAACACATGTGAAAAAACGAAAGTGACGTCACACCCAAAACAAGAGAATAAGGGACTTTGGACCGTAACAGTGCTGAAAACTTGACTCAGATATTTAGGTCTGCAAAGTCACGAGTGCAGAGAGAAGCGTTTGCATTAAAGTTTACTTCAATTAACAATGCATACAAGTTCATATAGGGTCCCATGTGTGTCAGATGAAAGCCTTATTTCTTTCACACAGAAGAAACATAGCAATTGCATATTATTTGTAATTTTAGTAGACAAACCTTCAAAAAAAAATTATATATAATTTTATATAACTCGCCTGTAGTAATTTTTTAATTAATTTTTTGACTTGCAAGCCACATCAGATTTTTTCAGTGGACAGATTCCTGTAATTCGGGTCAAGATGAGGGAATCAATCTTAAACCTATAACTGATTTTCTTCCTTCATCGTTCAATAGTGTGGGTATAAGATTGCGCCCGAGTGTGATGATCTGTTTCCCCTCCCCCATCTCGTCTCAATGCAGATCATTTATTTATAAAACAAGTTGGCATGTATATTTTCCCTCCATGTTTATTTCCCCTCTTTGAAAAAGTTCTCGCCAATCCACATCATTAATTGTGAAGTAGTGTGTTTGTTGACTGCCCTGATGTACAGTCAATGTGATCAGGGCTTGTTTTCCTGAAGGTCAACCCAGTTGTGTACCGGTGATAGGTGGAGAGCACAAACAAGCTGTTTCCTCCCCCTTCAGAGTGATTCTCCGTGTCTGATTGATTGTAGCTGATGCACAGTTTGTTCCTAAAGCCCTAGGTTTTTTTTTTCTCCTCACCGTCATAATGGATGTCAGCTTCAGTTCAGTGAGGTCGTTTGCAGCCGGGCTTTCCATCTTTAGGTGATCTACAGTCTGCTCAGGCTGGTTGCGTGCGCAGGCATCTCTCCAGTCTACATGTGGATCCAGGAGTCTGCAGGCTGGTTAGATGGTTGTCACGTACCCAGCAAACATCACAGTTAATAGGGGAACTGATTGTTTGTCTTTACGAGATTGATGTGCACACATATTAGGTGTTGTATTGAGTTATGGGTTTGTTGAGCAAAGCAATGACTTTTCAGCTTTTACCTTTTATGCGTATCTGTTTTGTCTAGATAGTTGAAAATGTACCATTGTTATCCACTATGGAACCACATGATAAGCTAAATTTAATGCTTATAAAATGTAATAAGCAATATGAAATTAAAGTGTTTGTTTCACGTTACATACTTGCAAAGCCTGAAGTAAAGTGCAAATTAAAATATATCTGTAGTAGACTTGATATTTTTGCTTTAGGGCTTGAGCAACATCTCTGCAACTTCTCTGAAGAAATTATTGAAGGTGGGGATGGTGTTAAATGAAAATTATTAATGATTTTAAATAATGATTTTTGCTTTTATCTGTAGCTCATTGATCATTTTACATACACACATATAATTTTTCTATGCATATCCCATGGCTTCCTTCAGAAAATGCAATCTTGCGTTAGCTAACCGCAAAAATCATTTTGCTACCATTTCTGTATGTACATGTTAAACGTGTCATTCAGTTTGTCTAATTTAATTTTGAAACATGTGAAGCATAGAAACTTTTATGCCATTTTCATGCTAAAACTACAGTTGAAAACTACAAATGTGTGTTGTATTTAAACATTTTCATTTTGCTTCAATGAGAAAAGGCACATTGAAATTATTAATTTCATTGCCATATTGGTTCCGAAGACCAAGAAGTGGTCTGTCTCTGGATCTGAGCCAGAGTGACTGGCTTGGGCAAATCAAGACTTTCCATTTTGAGTTAGAGACTCCAGGAAATTGGTGTGCAAAAGAATGCATAAAGTCTGCAAAACGATTTGTTTATTATGTGTGATTAAAATATATTATGTTTGATCAACTTATTCTTAACTCTTAGGGGTTTTTTATTGCCAAATTTACTAAATGGACCAATTTGTAATTTTTTTTTGTATTTATTTATTTATTTATTTATTTTTAACAAAAGAAATTGCAAAAGATTCCAAACTTTAATCAGATGGGGTTTAAAATGTACATCTACACAGTTAAATTGACTTTATTCTGAGTCTAGTTGATACTACTCTATATAGTTATACACTGAGTCCTCAACATGAACCATAAAAATGTATCACGCTAAACTAGTTGAGGGTTTTGTTCATAGTAAATAACAAACCTGTATTAAAAAGTGAAATTTTTTGAGACAAATTGGTTGTTTAAAATCTAGTTCAAATATTTGAGATCATCTAGTGTTGTTTGTACTCCTATTGCGTGTATTTGGTCCTCGTTGATTGTTAAGATTGGTGGAAGTATGCATTTTATGAGTTTCTATTGCTTGAACTTAGTTTGCTTAGGTCCAACTGTATACATTTTTTTTTGCAATATAAATATGTTTATATTGGACATGCTTAAATTATGAGTCCCTGTGGTTTTGTCTGTCTGTAGAGGTGAATGGAATACGAATTGTAATTTTTTCATACAATGCCATGCTGTATATTACATTGCAGTAATTGTTCAGTTCAGACACATTTTCAATTCTCACCTCAAACCCCCAATTGACATAATATTTGATAGGAATGCAAAATCTCAGACATTGAAGATCCATTGGCAAGTCATGCATTTCATTTTGCACATGCTCAGACTCAGCTGTAAGCTGACAGTGATTTGTTTGGTGATGAATCGCAGAGAAATCACTTTCACTTCCCGGATCTCAGCTCGTTGGGTGTGTCATCTGTAATATGTCACCTGACAAGCAATTTCAAATACTTGTAATGCTGAAACCATCCAGAAGACCATAAATGTCAAGAAGGATATTTTTCTCACAAAGTACATAGCGTCTCTCATTTTTTGGATCTACAGTATAGCAAGGAAATTAACCAGAAGAGGGTCGGTCTTCGGAAACATCTGTTTGCTTGAATGTTGGTGTATTAGGTTTTTAATAGTGGTTAATAAGACGTACATATTTATTGCTTACATTTTCTGAATGACATGGAATGTATGTTTTTTAAAGGCATGCAAAATCATACATTAAACTGAATTGTTTAAAGGGCACTTTGAATATACATTTTAAAGAGTTACTCTATTATAAGGATTAATAAGAAATCTACAGTAATCCCAGTTACAAAAAACATTATTTTAAGGAAAATATATTTTAAAAGGAATACTGAAATGCAACATTTACATTTGTTTTGCAATATTAAATGCAAAAACAAAAAAGTTTTCATAGCATACCCATTTTTTACAATCTTTTCCCTCTGCAGCCTCCTGCCATTTGATTTTCTGTTTACAGGGTGATAAAATAGCATTTCAACCAAAGGTCTGTCTCTGTTTGACTGGCTGTAGGTTCTCTGAAAGGTTTATGTGTCTGAAGGCCCTTTGCTTATCATAATGATATCACAGCTGCCCAGAGGTGCGCTGGCTCAAGTCCTATTACTGCCTTCGTGATATGTTCCAGAGAGGAGCGGACGGTTCACAATGAACTTGAGCTCTCAAATCTGTTTGGAAAGTGGAAGCTTCTGATTGAAAGGGGGGTGTCCTCTGGGGTAAATTTATAGCTATGGCGTTTATGTGGCTGTCTCACCATAAATCTAGTCCCACACAAGCCTAATGACTTTAGCAGAGCCCTTGCTTTTATATGACCGTCCAAATGAGTACATGTGGAATTAATTCCCAATAAGATCGTTATTGGTCCTCTTTGAATAAGATGGAGTTGTGTAGTAAGAGAACTCGTTCCTTTCTTTTTACGAAGGATTGCATGCCCCTCATTTACTTGTCCTGTGACTGCTGAAGGTTTTTATATGGTCTGTTGCAAACCAGTCGGCTTGTAACTTGGGAAATAGGGCTCTTTTCTAATGTCCGCTTAAGGCTGATAAGAGTCTATCTGGACATCACATCAAAATATCTCTCGCAGGGCAAGACCTCTTTTCTGACTCTGGTTTTTGGCTTAAGGGTACATGTCAGGCTATAAACTTTTCAGGCCACTCCCATGCCAACAATGGCCTTGTGTAGTTTCTGTCGTGCTGAATTAGAACTACTATTTTGTGTTGGAAACCTTTGCCATGTCCAAACACCTTGAGGTTGTTGAGTCAGAGCAAAACTGATGCACCTTCAAACCTGGTTCTGCATTTACATCAGTAGCTCGTGGACATGGATGCAGTATTGCAGTGTGATGTCAACCATCCCCTGTAAAATGTATTGTTCAAAAGAGTGACTTAGAAACTGAGATCTGGTTCATGTTCAAACTATTAATACAGTAGATTGTTGGTTACTTTTAACTTTGCTTGTAAATCAAGTGAGGTCTTGTTTTTTTGGTGACTACTTTGGCAGCCTGCTTGATGGAAAATAATTTTGTAGCTGTTATAAACCTTTCATGTCTAGATTTGTTTAAAGTTTGCAGAGGATGACCACTCTCTTCCAGACATTGATGTTCTTTCTATTTTTTGTGTCCATCAGTTTCACGTGTCTCTATCAGTAGATGAGTTTTGCTTATAGTCCATTCAACAGATTAGAAGCAGACTGGTATCTGACTTGTTCTCCTATTGGTTAATGTGTAATTAGTGCTTTTATGAGAATCAAGAAACCATACAAGAGTATTGCAGGTCTAAATTTGTTAACTTGCTAACAAGCCTTATGATGAGGCAGATCTAAAATTCAATAGCTTTCAACAGATTTAAATGAGGTCATTGAACCTCCTTCAGTTCGCTAATGGTGTCATAATCTGGCTGCCTGCACTACTGAAAGGACATGTGAATTTTGAAGCGAAGGCTATCGAAACTGAACTTGTGTCTGAAATTGTCAGCATGTCTATAAGAAATCCCCTATTGAAAAATATTTATTTAGATGTTATCCTTGACTACAGGTCTGTTTCAGCTGATGATGAGTAAGATTGTTTAAAATTACTATCTGAAATCTGCTTTCATTGGATGAGACATGAAGCAGTTGCTTTAAAACAAATTTTTTTTTTGTTCAAATTAACATCAAAAGTCGTCTGGACTATGACTTTTGTTATACCCAATCTCCTTGTTTTGTGGACGGAGTTGACCGCCAAACCCCCTCTTAATTTGAGGACGAGTCTCAAATACACCGAAATAAAGTTATTGAAGACCATGCAATCTTTTAGACTGTGTATTTCCGTACATGTGTGTGTTCTCCCCAAAAAAAGAATAAAAACAATGACATTTTCAGCTAATAAATCATGTAAGAAAGGAAACTGCCAATATGTCAGTAAAGTATAACTAAGTAATCACCGTACTTATGCACTCTCATGCAAAATCTATGTTTATTGCAAAGAATGATCTAAATGCCCTGCATTACTCAAGAATAGATGCTCACAGTCTGGTTGTTCTTTTTACCTCTTTCGCTGTAGCCTTTAGCACTCAACTTATTTGTTCTGCATTTTACACGACGGAGTTTTGTGGTAATTAACAAGCAAAAAGCTGAGACTGATAGCATTTCAGTGTAGCTCATGTCTTCATCTTTTACAAAATGATCCTAAAGTCTCTTTTATTCCCTGAAATGAGGACGTGTTGCCCTTTTGTGATATAATTAAAGTAATGAAGGTAAGATTCGGAACACTGAACACCTCATTTAGGCAGCTTTTAAATGTCCCTCTGCATTCAAGTCTCGTGTTGTCTCTATTGGAGCTCTCATCTACTGTGTGTGTCTGGTCTTCTGCAGACTGCCTGCTGTGGCATTAGCTCATTTATTATTCCAGCTGTACTTTTATTAGCGATGTCAGGCACATTTGGGTCCCTCTCAAATCATCTTCCTTTTGATATTGTTTAAGAACCAGGCTTCTGAATATTTCTTCATGCTTTCACCATTTTAGATGATTTCATTGTCTGAGGTGGTCTCATCAGTCATTGTAGTTTGGTTTATGTTGGACTTTGGTTTATATTGGAATTTTTAGATGCGTCGCTTTAGTAAAGGTTTGTATAAACATTTTATAGTCCCCTTTTAGGATGTGAAATCCAAGTATCTCCATGCACAGAATCAGTGTTGACATCCTGTTAAGTCATCACTAAGAGACATGGTTTTTATTTGAAGTTGGTTCTGGAACGTTCAGTTCTTGAATAATTAGAGTCTGTCATCTGTTTGAGTATTTCACATACTTGTGAAGATCTTGTAGTGCTTTTAATTGGTTGTTGAAAACGATTCAACTGCCAAGGAAGGACGATTAATTACCCTTGATATAAATTATTGCACATTGTTGTTTGTTGTTCTTGAAATGTGATGAATTGATTAATTAATTCAGTTTTTGATCGGTGATCAATCTTCATAAACTAATCTTCTGGTGGAAACTTTAAACTTTTTGTGATGCTCTGCAGAGTAAACGATATACACTAACCTTTCAATCACATTTCATTACTGGGTTGATGACTAGAACATAGGACATAGTGAAAATGAGAGCTCCTGTAAGTTCAAGTATTTGTTTAAGTGCCATTGCTGCTCTTCAAACTCACACGTTGACTATTCCAATTTTGGGACCTGATTTAGATTGAGTAATAGTAATTGAGATGCCCTTCCAGCCGCAACCCATCGCTGGGAAATTGTTGCATTTATTTATTTATTTATTTTTCAATTATAGTGCTTTTGAAATTGCAGACTAGCTAAAAACGTTTGTAATTGTACTCATTGTGCTGGTGCTGTAACACAATGTAATTAAACAAGCACATGTCAGATATCCATAAGAGTGACACTGATACTTGAATTTCATTAATTTAAAACAAAAAAATCATCTGGTTCGCTGACAAAGAAATTGTGATCCAGTTCAAGTATCTTCTTCAACAAAGATTTGTCCAACATTCTCAGCCCTGATCTGGTCCAGTGATTTAAAAAGCTTTCCGTCTCGTTTTTTGAGACCTGTTGCCATAGCTACGTGTTTTTAGAGATGCTGTTCTGCAAGCACTGGGAGTTTTGTCAGTTTAAACTTGTTTTATGTTGGTTGCTTTTACTCAAGGGAAGGAAGCTGCTTTGTGATAATCATCTTGTCAACTCGACAGTACAGTGAGCTGTGAGACCCCTTGGCTGGATAATTTGTGTTAAACTCGTACATGGAGGCACATACTACAACACAGTCTTTTCCCCTGTCTTTTTCTTAGCTTTATAAAACTCCGACTTGGTACAAAAAAATAATACATAATTTATGATCAGCCTGTATATCAGTGTTCTGTTTTAACCTTGTCCTTTTTATTTAAAATGATATCGCAGCAGCGATTACACCGGTTCTGTGCTCACTTTATTGGCTTCCTGTACAATATCGCATTGACTACAAGATTCTGCTCCTTGCCTTTAAGGCGCTGAATGGGTTGTCTCAAGCTGACCTGAGCAGTCTCCTCTCACGATATATTCCAGCTCGCTCTCTCCGATCACAAGAAGCAGCTCTACTGATTATTCTGAAGATGAGTAAATCCATCAGAGGTGGAAGAGCGTTCTCATGTAGAGCCCCGAAGCTCTGCAACAAACTCCCGGGTGATGTCCGGAGCTCAGATACGCTCACAAAGCTCAAAACTAGATTAAAAACATCTGTTTAATCTAGCATTTGAATAATTGGCTCTTGGTATTTGTCCAAACAGATCTGGTGTCTGAGTGCTATAAACATACAAACTGTTGAAAAATCTATCCTATCCCCATCATTTATCTCTCATCCTGCAGCTGATGCTGATCACCTGTTTATTTTTCCAACCATTGTTTTTCTTTTGCTAGTTTCTGTTTGTTTTTTTGTTTTTAGGTGCTGTCCGGCAAACTGTTCGTCGATGACTCTTAAGTTTGTATATTCTTTATGCTGGGGGGTGATTAGCACCTGCCTCAGTCAGCGAGGCTCTCAGGGGCCTCACAGAGGGAACTCCTATTTACTGATCCTCATGAGGACTTTGTGAAGCTGCTTTGAAAGCAACTGCAAAAAAAAGGGCTTTATAAAAGTTTGATTGATTGACCTTTTAGTCCATATTAAAAAGGTGCAAGTATCATTGTTTTTTTTTTTGTGCATCTGATTCAATTGCAATGGTGTGCAAGACTAAAACTGTAAGTTTATTTATACTTAAATAACTGTTCTCTGAAAGCCATTCAAGACTTTAGTTAATCATTTAATTCTTTTAACGAAGAATGGTCTGCGATAGTTTTCTATTTCATGCATCACACTGTAGCTGGTCAGAGTTTGGATTTAGTCGTATTTGAGCCAACACAGCCCTCTCATTTTTTTGGACCCTCTTCTGTTATCAGTCCCAGATCTTAGATGTGCATCTGGGTGATGATGCATGGAAAGACAGATGGCTCACATTTGCAAAGAACCCAGGAACTTAAGCTGAGAGACAAAATAATCCAGGATATTAGCTTGATTTTTTGCAAAAGATGGATTGTCACTAATATTTTCGGCCTGTTTGGTTCATTTGGTGACACACTGTTTCTGGTTTTCATTATGTTCATCAGCGAAGCCAGGTTTATTTTAATGAGACAATCCAAACTTCAGATTCATCAAAAATCCTCTGGAAACTCTGAACACCTTTTTAGGCAACTTATTTCAGCAAACTAAAAGCCAATTGTTAAGAAGGTAAAAGTTTTATGGGACCTCCCAAGTACTAATACACTAAGTAAATTTGTTTAAAATTTCTATTTTTTTAAAGAAGTTTTGACTTCATGTAAAATGGTAGGTATATAAACTACTATAAAAAGTCTCACAATGTCCAACTTTTGAGTCAGACATCGATAAGTTGTAGGTACACTTTGAAATGACTGATTTCTTTGAGACTGCTTTGCTTTACTCAAAAGACGGAATTATCTTTTGTAGCTGCAGAACTTCATCTGCTATTGAGAACAACCATTGCTTTGTTGACTTGCTAAATGCTGCCTGAAAGTGGCATTTATACATGCACTTGCACTAGTAACATGTTCGTTGAGTCTTATTTCTGGAATCTTGAGTTAAAAGGGTGAGGTCTATTACAGTAAAAAGGACTTTAAATATAGATGTTCCATGCGTATAAATATAACCCCCTCTTTACAGTAGGGTAACTGAGGGAAAAATGGTTCTCTGGAGACTGGTTGTGTTTCTTATGGAAACATTACTCCCCTGCAGTGCCCTAAAGCATTTTTCTAAAAATAAAGTACCAGCCTTTTCCCGTTCTGATGATAGAAACATGTTGGTTGCGTGCAGTTATCTCAGGCAATTGAGTCAGTGAGCAGATTTTCTTTAATGCAGTCTTGTTTTGGTGTGATGTAAAGAAAAACATATATTAATTTCAAATTTGAAGACTTGCAAACTCTCAAATATATTTATTCATTCAAATCTATTTATTCATATACGTATTTATTCATTATAAGAGTAATTCTGCCTTTAAGCTTGAATCATAAACACAGAATATGTTCCATACTACGTTTTCAAACATGATACCCTTGTCCTGAAATATTTTAGAACAATTGAAAACATTTTGGGATGATTGGGATGCTAAGTCCTAATGGCTCTTGGATGAATTGTTTCACTTTCACTCTGTACCGCTGGGTATGTGTTTCTGCTGAAAGAGTTTCAGAGCAAGATTAAACAAGATTTATTACAAGGAATGGCATTGACAGAAAAATATAAACAAAACACACCTCTTTGACAAGATTAATGTTTTCTGCACCATTAAATTCAAAACTGTCAAAAATATAAATTGTATAACGAAACAGAAATGTCTGTGAGGTGCAATATATCACAAGATAACATGTTGTGAATTTCCCTTCTGGGATTTTTTTTTTCTATGTCATATGAACTTTTGTTAGCATTTGAAGGAAGGTTTATGACTATGTGTAGCTGAAGAATGATTGTTGGTGGACTACTAATTAGGATGTTTCCCAGCTTCATGCTGCATCCCATTTAAAGGTGTGATGGTGTTTATTATGATTTGGAGAATGATTTGGTGTCTAAAAGAACAAATCACAGAGATGAGACATGCTATTTGTGTTTCATGAAATATTTTTACACAATAATATCACCAAAGTTGAGCTCTGTAGTATTTTCTTGTTTGTGTTTTAAAACAGTTTTAATTTTACATACTATTTGAGGTTGCTTTGACACGCCACTGAACTGAAAACAGACCCACTAAACTCAGAAAGCAGCTCCACCTTTACTCCCCGGCAGGGGGGCTTCTTGAGATTGAACGTTGGGGGCTGAGCCCAGGTTCTTGAAAGTAAGTCTCATTCAGAAAAAAAATTATAACCATTACATTGGGATGAATTGCATTTTATTATCAAAGCAGAGGAGTAAATATATCACCACAGTTTGTAAAAAGGTAAATGAAGTACAATGAAAATTCATTATTTTTAAATTGTGTGTTTTGAGACTATGTGTAATGAATAATGTATACACCATATAGAATGAATTTCAGTGTTTATCAACCAAAGTAAGAAAATCTACACACAGAAGAATATGTACATAATACAATTTTTTCCATACTTTTGCTTTTTAATATTACCTGTTTAGTTACCTTCCTAACTTGTTAACGTAGTGCTTCATAATGGTTTATGAATTGCCACCAAATCTCTAATGTTCTGATGATTTCTAAGAAGGCTCGAGAGTGAGGTTGTTTGGACCCCAGTGTGTGTGTTACATTTAGCTGGCAAAAAGTTTTGTGCACTTTTACCATTTTTCTGCCAAAAGATGCACACATGTGAGTTTTTAGTGCTGTTACAATAAAGTGGTAAAAACATCATATGTTGCAAGTGTGGTGCAGCCGCAGCCACAAAGAGCCTTGTAGCTTGTTTCATATGTTTTACGTGTTAAAATGAGGTCTCAGTTGTTTTAGTGAGGTTAAATCTTGAGGTATGGAGCCAGGAAATATGACTCAGTGAATTTGCTAATCTTTTTGAATTCCATCACCATTTCATCTGAAGTCAATTTTGCTGTAAGTCCCGGATGACCAGGCCAAGCGAAGCCCTTGTACCCAACAAAAAGAGGAGATCTATTGAGCCACTTGGAAGAGGCATCAAAACCTACGCTGACACACTTAAGATACTTTATCTTAGGTTACTGATATCAGTGAAAATGTGGTTTGTTTTAGAGCTTAATTTTCAATCAGTATTTTGAACCAGCAACAATATTTCTTTAATATCAGAACTTTACAACTTAACCATTTTCCAGTCTTTACAGATTGATCCAAAACAGAGAATCTGGAGATGCTCTTCAGTCATCTCCCATATAACAGCTCCAGTTTCTCTGCTGAAAACTACACTTTTTTTACTGCCACTACACAACTTAATTTTCAGATTGACAAGGCTTGCCTTCAAGCCTCAAACTACTTCAGATCAAGTCACCCTGCCATCACTTTTATCCTAATCAAAGGAAAATTTTCTGCTGGATCCATGACCATGTGGGTCTAGATGGAAGTGAGAGAACAGATTGAGTAAATTATCCTGGAATCTCTCAAAGACCAATCCCTCTGTCAGAACTAAAACCAGAAATTTGAATGAAAGCAACAAGGAGGAAATACATGGCATAAAATCCAATCTAAAAGTGAAATACAATGCCAAAAACCAGAGAGGCGAAGAGAACAAGTCATTTATACAAGATGTTGGATAGTCTGCATAAAACGAACACATTTATTTTGCTAAACGAATAATCAGACCAAATGTGCAGCAATTGTAGATCTAGAATCAGTCAGATACTTGCTGATAGAATTCCTTATATATGACTTCATGAGACAATGATATTTGAAAATTAGAATAGTCGGAATGCTTGTAATTTTGTTCGTTTAACCTCTAATTTTTCCACTAATTACAAACATTTGGAGTTGGAATAGCAGTTAATGCAGGACCAAACAAACCTGCAAACTTAGTCACATGTTGTTATGTATACAGCATCTTAGCATGTTGCATAACATTTATTGATCAGCATCTCACATATTTAAGCTACATAAATATAATTCTTTTAGCCAAGTATTTGATCAAATGTTACTGGTGCTCCATTTGCTCTAAATGACTGTCAAAATGACCTTACTTCAGGAACAAACAGCAAAAGAATCAGGTGAGATTCTATCATAAATCAAAGATGTATTAATACATTAAACAAAACATGTTGAGTCATTTCGTTCCCAAATCCCACATTCATCCTTTTAGGACTTACCTATATTTGAAATATGCATTAAACCTTAAAGAAATAGTCCCAGTACTAAATAAATAAATTCTTTGTATTTAAAACAAACTTACAGAAATAGTTTTAATGCGCATTAGAGAATTTACATTTTAAACTCTAGAAGTAGAAAGTATTATTTTGTAATTGTATAATTGCAATGCATGCAGCCATGAAATAACCTCTTTATAATAAACGCACAAACAAACTAGTCATTGTTGGGAAATACTCCAACTTCTAACCATATTTTCTCTTTTAAAACCAATGTGTTGATGTGGTTGTCAACTTAATTAGAATTGCATTGTCTTCCAAATCTTTCGTGGCTGTAAAAGCAGGGAGGATGATGGTGAGCGTATCTGATCTTTGAAGATTGAAAGGGAGACGGGAAAGCTTTGAAGTAGATGTCAGCTCGAGGAGAAGGAGCTTGATGAGTCAGGTTTCAAGTCCTCATAAATCACATGCAGATCCATGAGTGCTTTCCTCTAGCAAGCCATGGGTCTATAGTTTTTTTCCTGTAATGGCGTAGAACGAAAAGAATGGTGCTACCTACAAATTTGAATGTAGTTGAATGACTTTTAGAGGCTTTGCTGCTTCCTCCTTGATCTCATGATCGTTTGACACGTGGTGCATGTAAGCAGCATCTTTGCATCAGTTGTGGGTGCTTTGTTTGGAGAGTAAGAATGTTCCTGGATAGGCGTGAGCCATGCATTCATCAGCTCACTGGAGATTACTATTCCTATGATATCTTACTGTCCAGATTGCAGAAGTTACAGAGGGCCTTGACTTGGCTGATGACACAGTTATCCATGTGACCCTGGCTGCTAGTCATAACAACACAGTTTGGTTAGGAAATATGTAATTGTTTTATATGACGTAAAAATACTTTAGTTTTCTATTGGTTTAGTTTATAATATAGTAGATCTTCTCGTTGCAGCAAAGCTATTGTTTGAATTGGATTCTTTGTATCTTTTCTCATGTTAGCAGGTTAGATTTGAATTTGTACGTAGATTTCCTGTTTGTGCTATGGGGCAGACGTATATGTGGGGCGTTTTCATCACTGTTCTTCTCTCTTCCTCAGTGCTTGTTGTCTCAGCCGAAGTTCTGGGCGGTGGAAGTGACTGCCCTCTGCCTGAGAACTAAGCTGGAAAGAGGAAGCTCACGGAGGGTTGAACGAGCCATGATGCAAACGCAGGTGAAATATTGTTAAACTCGCAGTCTGACTCAAAAAAGTGGGTCACTTCGAGAGTTATGGTTTTACGTTCATTATAAAGTAAGGTTTTAAAATGTGTGCGTAAGTGGCTGGTTTATTTCCATTCTCTGTAGTCTATTCATTTGTAAATTTGTTTATATACAATGTTTTTATACATTTTAGTACATACAGGACAGAGTATGTGCTTTATAATAATATATTAAATCAATAATTTTGAGAACGTCACCATTAAAAATAAAACGCTACTTAGCTCATTTTAAGAAAATAGTTTTTCTTAGTAACATTGTAAGTAAAAATAAGTTTTGACAAAGAAAATGATACGTTCTGTTTGGATGGTGGAAGTAATTGGTTGGTTGTATGTTTGTCAGTTTCACTGAAAAGATAAAATTTCATGAGAGGCCAGATTTTCTGCATTTACTTAAGTGCGTGTGTGTGTGTGTGTGTGTGTGCGTGCGTGCGTGCGAGCGAGCGAGTGAGTAAGACAAATCGGCAGACAAAGCCCAGGGAGGAGGCTTTTACATCCTTTTTGCTTCTTCCTGTTTCCCTTGTCATTCACAGTCAGTTTGTCCTTGTGTTTTACTGAGGAAAGGTCTGAGCATCAAAACACCATCAAAGCACAATTTTGATTGTCATTGCTTATGGAATAAAACCTTTTTAGATAAAATATTTATATCTCAATATCTTCAATAGCACTGTGCGAGTTAACAAAATAAAAATTAATACACTAAAACATTATTTGTAAACCAATTGGGCTATCAACTTCCCTAAATAATTTCTTGGAGCAATGCTATTTCTTAATATATGGAAACCCCCCACAAAACCATATCTATATAATAAAGAAAGTAGGAGAAAGTAAGAATCAATCATTTTAGTAAATTTTAATGAACACAAGTGTAGTTTTTGCTATGATACTACATACAAAGTGTGGAACATTGCAAAGGATCTGGAAACTTATCATGGGAACTGTTCTAAAGAGTGTTTGCTTACTTCTGCAGTACAGTCGAGTGGTGTGTAGTTAAACTTTGTGCGTTCACTGCACCCGATGAGGATCATGGCCATCAATTGATCATCAGTGAAGAGCAGAAAACACAAGCATGATGAGAGTCACTCTGACCAATGGAAGGTCACCTGCCAGCGGACTTCTGTGCTCTTTCTTCTTTTTTTGATTGCATTCTTTCTTCCTTTAAGTTGTAAGAGCTCCCAGTGGAGCTGCTCCCTGACATCGCAGATCTCAGTGTGATAGATTGCTGAACGAGCCCGAGTCCTGAAGATCACAGGCAGCTTCACCTCTGAAGGACCGGTGTTTGAGAGGGAGTTCTGAGAACTCGTAGTCGAACGAACATTTGAGATGGAGCCAAATCATGGTGAAAATAGCCAAAAGTAGCTTTTTTAATAAACGTTAAAAAGTTGCTAACTACCTTTGCTGAATTGAGATGAACGCGTTTATTTTTGGTTATTTTCATTTAAAGTGAAGATTTCGATAATCCTTTTCATCTTCATTTTACTGCATGGTTTTGTAAATATTAGGGTTTTTTTTGTTGTTGTGTTCCAAAGTGTAAGAAGGAAAAGTACTGTAGTTTAGTGATTATGATACGAGGAGTTAGTCACTCTTTAATAAATTAGAGGAGATGATGAATTAGAGCTGTTTCAGGTTTTTAAGGATGTGGTAAATCAAATCTTCTTAACAGCACACACACTGGTCTACTTACGGTTAAATGTTTTGATTAGTGGAAGGCCTTTCTTTTTAGGATACGTTTTCCAGGCTTTTTACATTCCATGAAACTAGTTGAGAAGAATTTTTGAATGAGAATTTTCCCCAAATATAATTTTGTGAATATCAAAAAGATCCTCAACTCTTCCTTCACTCAGGTTCAAGTTTCTTTGTTTCTTGAGCATTCATTTCCTTTGCCAACTCGTTCTTTTCTTTAGTGATTAAGAGCACAGAGCATGGATTCAGAAATGGAAGAAGAAATTTGCGTATGCACTCTCAGTACAGAACTGCCGAGCTCCTCTGGAATCTTTGTGTATTCAGAGTGGCAGAGTGCAGTGCCTTAATGGAGTTCAGACGGTTTGCCTGTGCAGGACAGACATCATAAACCAGCAGCAACCTTCCTATTGTTCTCATTTCAACTAGTCTGAATGAGGTGGAGTGCTTTCAACCTAAAGTTCAATTCTGGTGCGGATCAATAATAACCCCGGAATAGCTTGGGGTATTTATTATTGATTGCAGATTTTTGTGGTGTATTTGACGTTGGATATTTTTAGAGCATCAGAAAGGATTTCTTGTAGATGTATTTCAACAACTCACCGTTTTTCAAACTCTAAATTTCAAACTTTGATATTTGTTTATTATTTTTTGATAGAGAATTGTTTAAAATCAAATGAGTATTAGACACTAAAGCATTAAATATATGCCAATACCATTTAGATGTTGTGTACAGACCTTGAATAGGAAAAGCGTTGATCATTACTAAATGAATGCTTAAAACGCTCTACTCACTCAATTTCTTTTTTTTTGTGTGTGTTTACCTCTCGTTACTACTCAAGGAAGTTCCTGATTCGCTGAAGTGGCAAAGTTTTTACTTCCTTGGCATGTAGGGTGATGCGTTCTTCGTTTTACCACACCACGTAGAGACTCCACCTTCTCCGCATCACAGCTAGCCATTGACTTAACTCGGGAATTTCTTGCTTACCGTGCAAATTCTGGTCTTGGTCTGAACGGAATTGAAGCGGCTCTGAGCTTGGTTAGCACCTTAGTTGGTTAGCCTCAACGGAAAACTATGTAATGCCAGCAGGGTGTGCTCACCCTAGTGGTCCTGTGTAGGAACACCATGTTTTGGATGAGAGGTTAAACTAAGTTCCTGACTCTACGGTCATTAAAACTTTCAGGATGTATCGTCAAAAACAGTAGAGGTTTAATTTCAGCCGACCTGGTGAAATTTCCCATTCCTATAATTTCTGTATTCAAATTGGCTGCATTACTCTGATTGGCTACTCATGTCTCCTGTTCACCATTAGCTGATCTGTGGTGAGTGTTCTGGCAAAGAATGGCAGCTTTAAGGATGCTGTACGTTACTGTTGGATTCAGAGACGGCCCGCTCATGACGTGAAGTGCTTTGAGTGTCTAGAAAAGTTCAATTTAAAGGTCATGAATTATTAAACATCTTGAAGCTCCCAGTTTGTGTTTATTTAGCACAAATCTTGAGTGTTATTTTTTTAAAATATTACAATAACAATAATAGTATTAATAATAAGTTGTTGTCTAAAGCAATGTTTCATTGTAAAATATTTGCATTGAAAACATAAAGCTTAACTTCTGCCTCTTCTGAAACGTGTTGTCATGGAGCTCAATGATGTCATTTCCTCCTGCTGCTAGCTCTTGGGAGTTACTCCCTGGAAAGGTTTGCCCTTCCCATTCTGTCAAATGTGGTGCTTTAGGGGATAGGACCAGTTATTTTATTACTCAAGGTTTTTTGTTTTGTTTTGTGAGGTGGAAACTGATATCATTTCCAGTTTAATGATGTGTTTAATCAAAGTCTGTCTGTCGTCTCTATAAGTTTCAGTTTCCTTGCTCTGTTTTGTTTTTTAGTGCTGCAGGTCAAACCAAGCTTCTGAAATCAAAGAACGAACAGACTTGAGTATGACATGTTTGCTGCTGCCAGACAAGCACAGTCATCTCTAGGGTTGCCAGAAAGATTTGGGTAAAAAAAAATGTGCAATTTGAATTAAAATATTAATGTTCCAACCAGAAGAGGAACTCACTCACACCACAGTCTAAATCATCCCAAACCTGATACTGAGTACTCAGTCACTTAACAGTCTATTAGACTCTATTTGGAACATCCAGGAGACATTGACTTCAGAAGCAGAAAAATATCCAGAAGGTTTTTCATCATTTAATCTTTGTGTGGACCATTTCAAACTTGTGGATTAATCTCTCACTAAAGTCAAGCACTTCAGATTAGAAGACATGATCTTGTCCTGATCCAGAGAAGTGATTACTAATTCAGTAATATTTAGCTGTAAGAAAATAAGAAAAGTAAAATGGGATGCTTACTTTTTTGCGTGTGTTTATTTTCACATTACTTTTGTGTAAAATTCCTGACAGTGTTTTTATTGTCTGTCTGTCTGTCTGTCTCAGAGCTTGGTAGATTTTTTCAGTGAGACATCATGTCCGGTCACCGAGAGACTGAAGATGTTCTACAGCTGCCGAGCTCCTCCTCTGTGGGATCTTCAGGTAGCGCCAACAGTATTCCTGCTTTTTTTTTTTTTTTTTTTTTTTTTGCCTTTACCTTTTTTCTTTTCCAAATTCTTGAATTCAGCTAAATTTTGTTCCACTAACTGACAATATACTTGTCTCAATTTGCTTGTCAATGGAGCCTTTGTATTTTATTTTAACAATTAACAAGTCATACTTTATAAACTTTTGTTTAAACCTTTTAATTCTTAAAAAATAAATTTATATATATTTTATTCTCATCAATGAGATTTTTTTTCCTCTTTTTTTAACAAAGCTTATTTTCAAATGTTCCGTCTCATTTATCATTAGTTTGATAACTTTACTATTTTTTCCCTCAACATGATTTTAGGCATTCTTTCAACTGTTACTCTTTCATCCTTTACTTTCTCTGATCTTTTTAGTTCAGGTTCTCTGTCGTAATGGAGTTTTTCTTGTTCTTTGAACCGTTGTTGGTTGGGCTTTGATTAGATTCAGTCAGTCTTGCCTGTGCCTAGGTTACGAACATCTGCAAAATTCGAAGTAAACTGTAATCATGATCCAGATTAAGAGATTTTTTTGCTGAAGATTTTTTTCTGAAGACCTTACAGAAGGAATTAACAATGAGGAAATAAGGTAATGAATTCTTCATAATGTTTTTTTTTTACTTGACATTTTTTAGGTTTATGTAGGCATTTGACACCTGCTACTTTTTGGCTTCATCTTAAATCTGAGTTTATTGACCTGTAGAGAATAGCGCTCCTATCATAAAGCCACATTAGGTGATTTGAAATGAGAACGATTGAGTCATTTGTCGAAGCCTAAATTGATTTGCTTGCATATTTCTCTCATTACCAGAAGCTCAAGTGCAATGAGCTAATCACCTTTAATGAGGCAAGGCAGCCATTATTTATTTATTTGTTTTTTTTCAGAAAGCCATTTCAGTAAACACAGCAGTGGGGTTATTCAGCTGGCCGCACGTCAGGAAGAGCTTCAGCTGAAAGAAAATGAAATTAAATTCCCTTTCATGGATGAGGGCATTTAGGATTCAAAAGAGGAGTTCATCTTGAAGCTGTTTGTCAGGGAATTGAATGATCCAAAACACTCTTATCATGACTTACGCAACTTCAGTAAATGTTTTTTTGACAAGAGTTTTAGAAAGCTAAGCACATTTTTACAGAATTTCTTAGAGAGAATTGGCTCATAAATGCTGAGTGTGGATGGTGTTGAAGGAGAGAATGAAAAGGGAATGGAATGACTGAATAGGGGAAAGAATGAGTAGGTGTAGTGCAAGATGGAGGGATGAAAAGAAGGCAGGGCTGATGTGATCAGTTCTGCGGATGACACTGCTCCTGCTCGGTGTAATAACAGTGAACAGCAATAAAGCTGGAATTGAAGGTGCTTCTATTGCTGGCAGGGGAATAGAGCACTGAGAGTGGGAACCGCAAGTGGGACCGGAGCAAGATGAAATCTGAGAAAAGTCGGCACATTGTCTGTGCTGAAGATAAGAAGCAACGTTGTAAAGCAAAAAGAGGAGATAGATTTCTGAAATTGTTGTGCTGTATAGGTTTCATACAAATTCCTTTTGCAAGGTTATTAATCTGCAAACGTTTCGTAGTTTTGTGAAAAGCTGATTCAATGGTAGTTTATGCTATTGAAGAAAACACATCTGAAAAAAAAACATACTTCATGAAAAACACATTTTTTTTGTTTTTGTGCAAGAGGATCATAAAAACAGCTGCCTGTGTACATTGAAGGACTGCAGTCTCTTTAGATAGATGTCAAGTGAGATTTACTAAATAAAAAAAATCTTTACCACTTTTGTTAGTTTTTTCTGTCTTAAATGTGAAGTCTACTCCAAAAATGTTATTTTTTTTATCTCTTAGAATATTTAAAGCCTTCATAACGTATGTGCTAAATACTTTACTAACAGAGTCTTTGCACAGACACTTTCTTTAAACTTTCTTTTGCAGCTTTCTTTAAACTCAACTTGAAAATTCATAGAAAACAGCAAAAATGGCAGACACAGTTGGGTGAGAGTTGGTTTTAAGAGGTTTGTAGTTGGGCAAATATTACATAATACGTTTATATGGTAAACACATTGTTAAATGTTTAGTTTTTGGCATTAAAAATATTACGTGCAATCAATAAATGCTGAGCACTTTGAGTTTGAATTTAGAGTTTTATCCAAAAAAGGTCAAATAAAGGTTAATAAAAGTATGTTTTTATCAGGTCGTAACCTAAGCTTTGCAATTATGTTTGTAGTTTTGTATTTACAAAAAGTAATTTTTACTGTGTTTAAATGAGCTAGCCTCCCTTTCATAGAGCATAGGTGTGTGGCTGCATGTTAGTGTCTCTTCTTTATTGGTAAGCATAGCCACGTTTTGTCTCCTGGCGTATGAGTCACGTGATCTGTGTCTGCCTCACCCGTGTAGAGATCTAGATTTATAGGAACCTGTAATGCCTGTGGGACGTGATATGCCACTGATGGAGGGCGGGGGTTGTGGTGACCCCTCACCATGCTGTCACTGGGCAGAAACGTGAAGAGTCTTAGTAGGGATTCAGCATTTTCTGCCTCCAAATAGCTTATGGCAACACGTTTGTGATGCATGTCTGATATCGAAGACCAAGGCAGACGTCTTATGAGTGCGTGCTCACTCAAACGCAACCGCTTTCCTCAACCGTCTCTCGTGAGGAAGTTTGTAACTATACAAGTGGACTGCAGTGGACATTCCTCATCCTTTTTGACACTCCATTTATCCTCTCTCAAATGACCTGTGAATGACAGACGGAGTAGAAAGAGTGTAAACACACATTTAACCAGTAGCATTCATCAGAGACAGATGAGGGTCATTAATAGCACAGATGTATATATAGCTGCTACCCGCAAAGCATGACATTGTGGAGATTTATGATGGCTGTCTGCCAAATTAATCCTTTCTGAGAAAGGGAGATGGAGAGGAAAGATGAATTAAAGAAAGGGACTGTGATCTTGTTGAGGTGTAGATGAGGTTTGCCGACTTGCATCTGCTTTGTTTTAAAGGAGTCATGATCTTTTATTACTGTTCATTGAGGTCCAATTAAATGTATTGTTAAAATGGTTCCAATTAAAAAAATCATATTGTAGCTAGCCATTTCTGTTACGATCAGATTTTTGATCATTTCAACGGAACAGAGAGGTGGAAGACCAGGATATGAGGTGCTCCAAGCCTTGAAGCTTCACTGTTTCAAAACATGTTTGATGGTTTTAATGGACAGTTTAGGAATTAAATGGTCTATGTTCTGCTGAACAAGATGTTAATTTTATAGTCATGCTTGTTTTTTGATTGGATGCCTCTTCTCTAGGCAAGTGCTCATGTTGGCTCATCACAGAGCTAAAATGGTCATTACTAGTTCACAAGCTTAAAATCCTCATCTTGGCTTGAGTTTATTTTTACTTCAGTGACCTTAATTATAATAAGCTGTATAAAAAAGTAATAAACTGCAATGCTTTGACAATGACAGTCATCATGAAACTACAGTGTTCTTAAGTATTTTGGGAATGCCGTTGAGGCCTTAAAATGCATGTCTTCCAAATTCTAGAACGTTAGCAGTTCGGCCAGTGTTGTGAAAGAAACCACTTGTAGTTTAACACTAGAAGTCCCAGGCTTTTCTAGGCCTCTTTTAGCCAACAGACTGCTAATCTTGCTAACATTTGAAAGGTTTGATAAAGTTTGAATGTCCTTACATATGGTAATATTAATACTTGATTTTGAAATTGAAGCCTCTAAAACTAATCTTTTATCTGCTTTGGTAACACAATCACTATTTGTGGTAAATAGTTTTTAATGTTTCAGACTGTTGCAGCATTTTTGGTAGGATGACCTTTTAACTTTTTAGTTTTTTAATTTATCTACATGTTTAAAAGCGCAAACATAATAAAGAATGCCTTAGTCACTCAGTTTGAATTATCTGTATTTTTTTTTTTTTGTAAATATTTATCTTTATCTACATACAAATGCATGCTATTCAGATGTCTCATGACCTCTATATGCCCTTTTTATGTGTGTTTAGAGACAATTGGCGAGTCTGTTGACTGATTTGGGTTTGACTAGCTCCGCTCTTCTCATTTACGAACGCTTGGAACTGTGGGAGGATGCAGTGGTCTGTCTGGAGAGGATGGGGCAGCATGGCAAGGTATGCAATATCTCTCATTCCAACCATTTTCGTACATGTTTAAAACCATAACAATGCAAATGTGACCCAATAGACAGTCATAGTTTGCTGTGTGAGGATGTTCAAACTAACAGATCAGTGTTTTGATGCTCCGTCTATGTAACATCTTCTGGGAAATCAACCTACAAATGTGTTTCCTGTGCACTAGCTGCTTCTACATATTGATCTGAGAGAAGAGAAACTCGGTTTAAGATCTTGAGGGATTGAGCTGTACTCAGCAAATCTCTTTTTCTTTACTTCTCCTCCGGCTCCTTTTATCTGTCCTCCCCTGTATGAGTTCCCATCAGCATGCTTTACCAATACATCTCCCTTTCTCTGTCTGTAGCGATCTCTATGGATGTTTGAGTTTCTGTCTGCGCAGATTTCTTGGAGCCGTTTCACCACTTTATTAAGTTACTGTCATCTTTGTGATACAATTAGATTAAAGGGCACCTTCGAGGTCAATAAAGCTAGCCAATCAACCCCAGTCTGAGCTGTAATTTCATAAAAATGCTCTTGTATCTACTCCGCTGTTGAACTAGAGACATGAGGTCTCACTCCCTCTCTCTGTTTAAATCTTTAAGTACAGGTATCTACATTAAATTGTAAATGTAGAACTTAAAACAAATAGACTGCCATTTTATTCAAGGTCAGTTTTTAGATTAAACTAAAACTAGAATATTTTGGAGTGAGATAAAACATTGGGAAGTAATAGGTTGCTGTGAGAATTTTTTTTTTTTTTTTTTTGTTTTTTGCAATAAATACCTTTTGTTAATATATGAGTATTTCCATAATTATTATTATTGTTGTTTTATAATTAATCCAAATGTAATTCTATTTATGCAATGTATACATGCATTTTAAATTTAATGTATGAACTTTTATGAAGAAAGGCATGAAATACCAAATTTAGAAAAAGTATGTAAAAACACAATTCCATTGTACAGAAAGTTATATGATCCTGAAGGTTAAGTAGTTTTTGAATTCTAATAACTTTAACAGGAAAATGGTATATTAATTCCTGAAATGTATTTAATGTAGATTAAAGGAGTATAAATATGCCTTACTTAAAACCAAAAATTTGCCTCTGTCCTTGTTAACAGAAGAAGCACTTCCTGCGCATGGATTTGCTAGTTTCCTTTCTAAAATGTGGATGAAACCGGTCCCCTGGACCCAAATTAGTTTCCACTTATGTTGTCTGAGGATCATGTTTCAACAGAGGAAACTGCCGCCCCACTGGGCCTGAATAAATCACACAGATCATTACTGGGACCTTGTTATTTGTAATAATCGGAAATGTGCCATTTATAATGGGCACGGCAAACAAAAGGGCATTCAAGCGCTGTCAAAACCACAGGACTCTCTTTACACTAGCTGCTGTGTTCTCCTGCTCACCTCTTCTTATCAGCGTTGTTCTTTCGGAGCTGAAACATGAGTCATTTTGTGTCTGCATAAATAGCTTATCATCATCTGTCAGGGCCTTCAGCTTTCTTTTTCTTGTGACTAAACTCAATGAGATATTGTTCCCACTTCTCAAATTATGTGTACTCAATAAAATTAAAAATAAATAAGCCCCCAAGTAGAAGTGCTAGCTAAGCAGTATGAAGTAATTACACAGCCCCCTTTTTCTCTCAATACACATTTAGGTCTAAGCGTTTGCTAGAATCCATTCATCCCCATGTGCCTTAATAAAGGAGGCGAGGACACAGGATGCATGCGCTCATATATAGCAAAATAAACAACTTTTTGCTTTCTCGTTTCATGACCCCTTTAAGTGGATGTTGCATATTAGAGATGTAGGTACTAGGATGTAGGAGATTAGGTACTAATCTCAAAATAATTTATATTGCCAGTGTTTTGTTTCTCTCAAGTAACCTTCATTAACCTGTAAATTTGTTCTCATACACCTGAATTCTAAATTAGATCCAGAAACCCTTTTTCTGAATGATTACATTCAGTCCAGGGAAGCCTTTGCCCAGGAAACTTGACTATTTCCTTACGGTTGCCTTATTACTTGTCATTCGGGAAACAACGAGCCCTGATTCAGAATGGTTTTAGTGTTTCATACTTGTTTCTATGTTAGAACTGTATAGTACGCTTATTAAAATGGTAAGTAACTCCGTAAATCTACTGGTATCCTCCTCAGGCAGAAGAGATTTTGCGTCGCGAGCTGGAGAAAAAAGAGGCGCCGTCACTTTATTGCCTGTTGGGTGATGTGCTTAAGGATCCCCAGTATTACGACCGAGCATGGGAGCTCTCCAAACACCGCAGCGCACGTGCCCAGCGCTCAAGAGCCCTGTATCACCTGCGCCACAAAGAGTTCCAGCAGTGTGTGGAGTGTTTCGAGCGCTCGCTGCAGATCAACTCCATGCAGGTATCTTGTGAGCTTGAGCTGGGCCTCTGGGACCTTAACTTCCTGTGCTCTGGTATTGAAGACATTTTTTGATTTAGACAATCTAAGTTTAAATAGTTACCAATGATTAAGAAAAAGATTTTAAGGAGAAATTATAGCAATATAACAAACACAAATTCATATGGAATTTTGTTAAGTTACACTCTCGTGCATGCGTGCGAATTTAAAGGAATCTTGTAGATTTGGAAATAGTGAATGTTTTTTGACCTGTAAAGGCTGATGGGCTTGCTCTGCATTTTTTTAAGACTCGTTTGATAATCAAGCCATATTTGAGTATTTAACTGATTATGAGCTGTATTAACGTACAAACATACAGCAAACAATTTGTTTGTGCAAGTGTAGCAGCTTCAAAGTGAGTGGATTACACATCTGCATATATCACATATGCAGGAAGTGGGGCAGATGAGCACATTCTATAAAGATTTAGGCATAAAGTTGGATGCTTTCAAGAGTCAGGGTTTCAGCAGGGTCTTAAATTCACTGATCTAGGTATTAAATAGTTTCTAACCCAAAAGGGCTAAAAAAAGTTTTTACTAAGGACAGACTTGTACTGTGAGTTGTGGTTTTAAAACAAGTTTTTAATGATTCTATGAGCTTTTAAATTGAAATATTAACACAATTTTAAAACGGGGATAGCCATGAAATGGCCATGTTGGCGGCAGGGCTTTAAAAAAAAAAAGAAAGAAAGGAAACTGAACTGAAAATCAACTTTTATTCTCACATTTGCTGTCATGCAGTCAGCAAACATGATATCAGAGGTTTAGAAAAAGGAATTTTTACAATACACATGTTGGCTTTGCATAAGATGGTTCATCACACAGCTCATGGTCCTGACAAACACCTGTGAAATAAGCAGATCTGCATTCACAATGCAATGATTGTTCAGTGTTGTTAAGAAGTGTGTGTCTGATAACTTCTGCAGAAAACAAACAACAAAAAAGGCAACCAGTTTTGCTTCTTCAAAAAAACTAAATAAAAGACAATAGGTTTTATGAATGGTTTTGGTGCTCTTTTAGTCCTGAGGTGTTAAATATTTGTTATTTACAGTAATGAAAACATCCGCTCTGCATGGCTTGGTGTGTTAATAAAATCCTTATTTTGCCTTCATCGTGGAGCATAAATATCACTTAGCCCTATGAAGGTGTGGACCAAAAAATGTACTGTAAGAATACTGTAGGATTGTAACGGTTGGTTGTAAAAAGGGTTGTATCAAGTTCAACCAGCACAGACTCAAAAAGTGCAGAGCTCCCCGTTTTTGCCTCATCCATAATGCAGACACTCAGGCAGCAGTAAGACAGAGTAATTTTCCTGAGGGACTACTTGATGACCCCGATGTGATCTTTAACACTGCCTTGCAGCACTGCCGCAGGGCCTCGCATCTAATACTGCCTTCAGGCCTAGAACAGGAAGTAAGAACGGACAGGGGCCAGAGAGATACCGAGATGAGACTCGGGAGAAGAATGGATGAGTTAAAACCGATAGAGACTGATTGCTTAAAGGTTCATGGGTTCAAAAGACATCATTAATTTTTAGGGCTGAATTACACTTTGAAAAGACAAGTGAATCACTTCAAGCCTCACATCAATTTCATTTTTGCCCCTCTGGTCACAGCCCTCCTTCATTCTCACGCTCCTGTCCCCATTTCTTTGCAGCTTGGTGTGTGGTTTTCCCTGGGTTGTGCATATTTCGCAGTGGAAGGCTATGAAGGGGCCGCCAAAGCTTTCCAGAGATGCGTCGGCCTGGAACCAGATGTAAGTCACACGGTGCTTGGAAGGGGATCAGTGTCACATGACCATAAAGAAAGGCCTCGTGCTTAGTTATTCTGTACTGGTGCTGTCCTGTCTGATTTATGTCTTTCGTAATCAATAGATTGTGACTCTGAACACCACGCTGTTTATGCGAATGGCTCCTGCTTCCTTTTATTCTTCATAGAGCCAGAAGCAATTTAGATGTAGTACAGGAGTCTTTTATACCCCTAATGTTGTACTTAAAATTCAAATGTAGTCACGATGTTGGCTTAATTCTCTGTCCAAGAAATGGGTAAACAAGCAGTTTGCAAAATATTGTCTAGATGTCTGTTTCTTTTATTACTTGTTTTGATGAATGGCTTTTACCTGTCGAGTTGACTCCGATCGTTACTCTCCTCCATTCAGAACTCGGAAGCCTGGAACAACCTCTCCACAGCCTACATCAAACTGAGAATGAAGTGAGTATGAGAGCAAACATGATACATAAAAATGTATGGTTTTAAAGCATTTACATTTATACTTGTATCAGATGTTTGGTTGGTCACGAAGTACTAGAGATTTTACCTTTGTAACTAATTAAACCAAACATTGAAGGAAAGAATAATAGAGAAATAAGAGGTTGAAATTAAATAATTACCCGTGTTTCTTTTTCATTCAGATTAAGTGCTCACAGATGAGAAGAGTTTAGTTGCTTATTGAAACATGTTTGTGTTGCTGTTTTTCTGACTGGCTCAAAGAGTTTCTTCCACCAACCTGGGACAGTGAGAGAGAAAGTTCTGGATTTCCTATCAACTTAAACACCACCACATGACTCTGTTCTTTCTTTCCACACAAGCTTTAATTTAAAGTTAAACTGTTACCAAGTACACTTATTGACATTTAAATAGTTCAGTAGCCATATAACCTGATTTAGTGGTGCAGTTTACTATAAACAAAACTTGTCACCAGAACTTTTTTGTTATAATGCACAAGTAGTTCTACATCCTTGAGTCCTATTCTTTTTTTTTTTTCTTTTTTTTTTTTAGGCAACTGCTTACTAATTTATAAACTATTATCTAATAATTTATTTGGCTACGTTAAGAGTTTCAAAAAAATATTACCTGTAAGCATCACGGGTTGCGTTTAGCCAACCAATGCACATAAAATCACTTTAGTGGAGTTTGGTTGGTGTTTTTCCTGCTTGTGTGATAGAATTTCATGGACTAATAGACATGTGTGAGCTGCTGAATAACACCAAGCGCTCTTCACACTTGGACACAAACACAGTTATCTCTCACTGAAATCGCCAGCATGTAGAATCTACAGATAAGCCTGTTTTCAGGTTCTGCGTGACCTGATTTATGCTGCATTTCTGCGTTTCCTTCATCCCGCATCCACTGGGGACCCTCAAAGGCCTCCTTGCTTTTCAATTACTACAGGAATGACTTTGGCAGCTGTAATTGCAAAGATAAATCTCCTCCGGGCTCTTGCTGTGTCTTTCCCTGGAGCCAGCGCATTGCCAGCTCTACCAACTGCCGATATTAACCAGATTTGGAAGCAAAGTGCCAGGTACTACATTCGCTCCTTGACATGATTGGAAGCTTTTGCTCATTTCCTGCCAGGAACGAGGTGTTTCCTGGAATACCGCTGTACCAGCTGGCACCTGAGGGATTCTGGGAATGATTTTTCTCTTCGCTTCTGCCCCTCGTCCAATTAACCCTGTGCACTCATCCCTGAGATGAGTCTTTGGAATCTTCTATTAAAACCTGATTAACGCTCCCAGGGACCATCTAGAACAGAGCATGTGTGTGTGTTTTAGAGTAGGGAGAGATTTTGCGCACACCTGCATGTGCACAAAGGAATCTTGGCTTTTGATGTTTCCATGGAACCCATCGCAACCCCTGTGTCATGGTCTTTTGTTGACAGATCTCACATGTACTCTGTAGTACATGCTGTACAAGGAGCTGAAAGCTAGTCTTGTACTGTAAGTGATTGATGGAATGGAATGCTGTTAGGAATCTTTGTGCCACACACAGAGCTTCTCAAACTGAGAGGCTCACTCAACAGAATGCCCTCTAGAATGTTGCTAATAATAAAATTATAATGTAATTATTCCAACGTTATATGGGAATAATTACATAATTATCTTGTTTTAATTAACCAATTTATATTTCATGGTCTTTTCTTAACGTGTCTTAATTATATTTTTTTTCATTCTTTTTTCCTTTATATTTTTTGGCTGTGCAGGTTCTTCATTACAATTTAAAATTTATTTAAAGAGGCAGAGCAGTATTTTTCATGCGTTCAAAGATTTTTACTCTGTCAAAAGTGTTTATTCTCATGGTAAAGCATGGTCTATTTAGTCTTGTGTGTGTAAAGCCTGCGAAATGCCCTTTGCGAAGGCTGATCTTTTATATTTACATTAATGTACTTTTTCCTCAACTATTACTCATTACAACTTTCGTCAAAATCAGATTTGTGTAAGCTTGCCCCTGGTTAAGACGACGATTATCCACCAATGTAAAAAAAAAAGTTTAGCTTTTTTAACATAATGTAGCGATTGCTAGAATTTATTTGTTTTATGTAATAAATCTTTATAGCTTTGGAATAAATGGTCTTTTTGCCTTTTTAAGTCGTTTTATTACTTTTTCTACCTTCTGCGCTGTATCTTTTTACCATGCAAGGGAATATGCTGCATATGCAGTTTTTTTTGGTCAATTACTCTGGTTTGGAAGGAAAATGGTCAAATACTCAAGCTAATTATTGAAGTTCTCAACACTAGTGTGTTTGTTTCTTGTCTTGGTGTCAGGGAGAAAGCATTCCGCACCCTTCAGGAAGCGCTCAAGTGTAATTATGAGCGATGGCAGATCTGGGAGAACTTCATTGCCGTGTGTGTCGACCTGGGCGAGTTCAGCGAGGCTATCAGAGCCTATCATCGGCTCATGGACCTCAAGGACAAATATAAGGACATGGAGGTAAGTCAGCATCAGTCTTTGTTAAGGTGACCTCAAAGTCTTGTGTCTATGCATGCATAGGTTTCCTTTTATTCTCTGATTAAAATGTCCAAGAACATCAACTGACATAGTTTGTGTAGAACATCTGGCTTCTCAGTTGTGTTTCATGTGCTCCCGTCATCACAGATCTGGCCACACAAACAGCTGCCCAACTGTAATCTCTGATGAAATGGTCATGCTGGGAGGTTTGTGTGTGTGTGTGAGGAGTGATGAACGATTGAGTGAGATGTGATGAAAGTTTGTATGAGAAGAGAAATGATTCTTATCCCAGACAAGCTCCTGTCTGCTCATCTTCTGCCAGACACTTTAGATTGAAACACACACACGCACACACACCTCTGTTTCTGTGTGCATCTTTGGACCCATTACAAATCTCCTCCATCAGCTGTGGTTTTAATCACTGTTTTCACTCTTATAACAGGCCTGTCTTAAAGCTCTACACCATTAGACACGTTCATACCACGACCGGTTGACGTACCAGCTGCTACATCCTATTTAATGAGTCATTTCTTTTTTCATTTGGTAGTCAAATTGCCAGGTAGCTGTGTACCATCTTCATTTTATGGCAGCTTCTGGGTCACAGCTGGAGCAGTAAATTATTTTTAGTACTGAAATTTTTAGTACTGCTTTGTGCATCTCTAATTGTTCTGCTGCTTTTTCCTACTTCTTGAATGTTGTATATTTGTAGCTGCAAAAATAGTTATGAAATATGTTCGTTGTTAGTTTTTGTAAAATACCAGTTGCTATTAAGTGGTTGGATTTTGAAAAAAATAAAGAAAATTCAATAGAATTTTGCTGAGCGTTAATGGTGTGTTATAAGAAAGGGTAATTGTCAATACATTTTAAAGAAATGTACCATAAAAATGAGGAATGAGGATAACAGGTTACCTTTGGTTGTCCGAAGGTTTGTGCTGCCTGTCTAACCATGCTCGCTCCTTACTTCCCCACTGTGCCTGCTCAGGTTTTGGAACCTTGGTGTTATTATTGATTTTGAGCTGAAGATGATGAAACAAAACACTATGGTTAAAAACTATTTTCATCAACTTCGGATCATATCAAGACTTAAAGCATGAATTATTTTTCCAAAGTTCACAAAAGATTAAAAAGGCTTAATTACTTCATGTCTTGATTTTTGCAATATAATATAAATATAAAGTGCAGTGGTCTTCTTAGCAGGCAGGATGCTGAAATTAACACATCACTCCCGTCCTGGCTTCTCTTCACTGGCTTCCGGTAACTTTTAGGATCCAGTTAAAAATCGTATCTGTGTATAGGGGGATCAATGGGCAAACACCTATGCATTTAGCTGAACTGCTGTCTCCATCTCATTCCACAAGGTCCCTGCGGTCACCTGATGAGGGTTTTCGGGAGATCCCTAAAGTCAATCTGAAGTCTTGGGGTAACGGAGCTTTTTCTGTGGTTACCCCTACGCTTTGGAATGATCTGCCTCCAGATCATTCTTCAGCCAATATTGTGATTTTTAAAGACTTACATATATTCTAAGGCTTTTTAATGTTGCTATGGGATTTAAATATTTTATTCTTATTTTTACTGTTATTTTTTATAATTGTATTGCTGACTGTATAGCACTTTGGTCAATTCCCCCGTGAAAAATCTGCTTTATAAATAGTTTTTACTTTATCATGTTTATTATCATTATAATATTTTTGTTATTATGAGTACATGTTTAAGAAACAGTAAATCTGTAATGTTTTCCATGAAACTTATAAACTAAGACACCTGTATGTTAAATTAAATATTTGCCTCTTTCTGATTAGCTGAACTGCATAGGTCTTTTTTGAAAAAGAAAAAAAAAACAACCCCCAGAAACTATCTAAATTAATTCTGTGCCATTGCTATAAAACAGTAATACTAGTCAGAACACGCAAGTAGTAACCTTTTGTCTTCTTTTTTTGTTGGACTGGCATCCAATCAGTCAATCACATCAAACCATTCCATTTAAGCATGTAGCTATGGTAGAGATCGAATAAAGTTCAAGTTGACCTTCAGATTAAAGAGAAAATGTTATGATGAATTTGGCATGCCTGAGAATTTCGAATGCTTCTCTACTTGACCTGCTCAAGTGTTTTATTACCTTTTGTATTTAGATTTAGTGAAAGAGATTGAGGTTAGAGTAACTTGAAACAATTGAGGTGCACAACACTTTTTACAAAAACAGTTTTTACAGTTTCCCATTTCTTTTAAGTTATTAGATGGTGCTTCGTACTTGGTTACTTATATTTATTGGTAGCTTTTCAACACTAATATACTTTTATTAATGTTAATCTATACTGTAAATAAATACATAAAAACAAAGTACTGCCACCTTTTCCTTTTTTCTCAAACTGGCATTTTTGTACATTTATTTGTATAATATGATAAAATCCAGAACCAAGGAGTGGAAGCAAAAGTAAATTAGAACTCTGAACTCGGAAGCAGCTGGGCTTCTAGTCCTGCACTCCACTATGGTAATCAATGTGAGATTTAAAATATAGAAGAAAAAATATAAATCATGACAACGGACCAATTCTGTGCCATAATCTGGGTATTCATCCTGTATATCTAGAGCTTTTTACTTTAACAGTATATGTTTAGTTACCTACCATGAAATCGGTGGTTCTCAGAGAATTATCTGTTTCTTGCAATAAAATCTGTTCTTGAAATTTCTTTCGAATGCCTCAATGGAAAATCTACACCTTTCCTGAAACATGAACCTCAAAAACAAATGGTAGGGTTTCAGACTGCTGCTTTTGTAAAGAAATGTGTTACTTGGCTGTCAATGGTTAAGTTTGTTGGCATGTCCATAATATTTATTACTCTTTGTTCCACTCGTGATTGGAACATCTTTTTCCGAACATGGCACACTGCGTAACCACAACACAATCACAATATGAAACCTTTAAATATGAGGTTCAAAACATGCTCAATCAGTAAATAAATCATCAATCTGACTTTAATTTTGTGCTTTTTCTTCCAAGTGGAAAACAGTTGTCTATAAAACTTTATAAAAGTATTTTTTATAGCTCACAACCCACATATGCATTTTATTATGCAATCTCAGCATGCCGGCAGTCCCTCGCCAGCTTTGAGGCAGATAGGCATGTTTTCAGAAGTCGTTATTGGTTTCCAAACTTAATTTAAACCTGAATGCAGTTGGCATAGGGGATTTCCAGCTTTACCTTGTAACTTCTAATTCCTTGTCCCTTATTTCCCCTTCATTTTCAATTCTTCAGATTATTGGTTTACGAATAAAAAGCGGCTCGAAGCTCAATTAAAAGTTGTAATGCAAAGGCGCAGAAGTTGAAAAGGTCGCTGCTAGCGTTCGCCTTCAGCCCCTTTGAGACTTTCAGATGGTAATTGGGATCTCGGCGCTTGGCTGGACTCAAAATCATCCCTCATTTCCCTCTGCTCTTCATACTCCCTTCATCAACTCTCCATGTTGAGACCCTTCAGATGTGTGTTAGTGGGAAATGAAATGAGAACGTCTACTAATAGGAGAAAATACTGTGTGGGCATCTCCCACACGCTCATAAGCATCCTCTCTGTCATTGATCCTAGTCATTAATTCACATTCCACTGAGACAGAGAAAAAAAGTGACCCATCCTCCCTTGTCTCTGAGCAGAAAAGAAATCAGAAGGATCAAGTATCTTCTTATCTCTCCCTCTCTCTTACTCTCTCTCTCACACACACACACACCATTCTTATTCACTAGCCTCCTTCTCCCCTGGAGAATATCACCTCTGCTTAATTTCACGCTGTAAGGGGATCATGCAGGAATTACACCCAGTCAATTTCCCATGTAACGTATCACTTCCCTCATCTTAAGGGGTGGAGTTTTTCTTTAAGCTTGTTACACATCACTGCTTGACTATCATAGAAGACATGCTAGCTTTTTTTCTATTTTAGTTTACAATAATTGACTGGAATGGATTACATCACAATGCAGGTGAATGTAACGCAAACACTTGGTTTTAGATTACAATACATGTCTGCTAGTTGGTGTTTTGGTGTGCAGGAATAATCTTATGAACCTAGTTTGAATACCAAGCCAACTCCACTTCCCCGTTTCTCTATCTCTCTCTACCTCTCTCTACCTCTCTCTCTCTCTCTCTCTACCTCTCTATCACCCTATCACATTAAAGTAAAAAAAAAAAGGGAAAAGAAATTTTGTGGCTACACTTTCAGATTTGATTGATTCTGATTGGATGGCTGCAGACGAAGAGATATGTATGTATCAGATGGTAAGTTCCATCTATTATATATATATATATATATTTGCACCAATGGAACAGACAAATCGGGTCTTTGGCCTCTCAATATGAGGATGATGATGGGCTCGGCCCCTCTGGATTGCATCTCCGTTATACTGGTGTGTATGCTGTTGGGTAAAAATCTGGATCAAACTACAAATGAGAAAAGAGTTTGTAAGCAGGTATCAGTCATCCATGCCTAAATATTATATATTATATTATAATGTAACTTATAAATATATAAGTGTTGGTCAATAAAGCCTGCTGAAGAAAAATACTTATTGGGTTGGAACAAAAAGCACAATAATGGGTTATTATAATTTTGACTTAAGTTTATTATTACATGGTAAGAGTGTACTTATGTAAGAAACAAGAGATGTTGCTGTTAAGCACAGAGTGACGTGCCTCTTGAGAGGCTGAGACACCCAGAGCATTTAACAGAACATTTTAAACTTATAGCTGCGTCTACCAAATGTTCTTAGATATTGACAGATCCGGCAATATTTGAGCGAGCCATATATATGTATATTTCTTCTGTATTGTTATATTTAATGTGATCTTTTTTAAATTCTTATTTTAATGGAATTTGTGTGCAATGAATATTGTATTTTAATCATCTTATTTTGTGTCTATTGTACTGTTATGTACAGAGTACAATAAAAATCTGAGTTTATTGCGGACGAAAGGAAGATTATTGACAACTATCATTGAAGCCGGAGTTTCTTAATAAATACATTTGATCTAAACCGAAAATAGAGGGGAAAGGCGAGATCCTATTTGTTACAAAAGTAAAGTTTAATTCGAGAAGTTCACAATAGAGAATGTGCTGGCTGAACACTTAAAGTGATACGATGAAGGAAAAAAAGATTTAGTATTAAGATTTTAAGTGCAGACATGAGTGTTAATGTTTTTATAGTTGTTGGTGTTGCTCTCAAAGTATGAAGTGCTAGCTATAAGCATGCCGGTCATGAGGATTCATTCCTCCTTAATCTGGTTTAAGTTTTCACCTTTTAGTTAATTGTGCAATAACACAAGCTTGTCAAGCGAGCATGTTATGTGGTCTGTGTTTGTGTTGGTTGATCTGCGTGAAATGCTTCAATATCTGTTTGTAGTAGGAATGAGCATTACTGTAGGGTTGGATTTACTATGAGTGAATTTACTATATTGTGTTTGCACACAAGATTCCCTTTGCATTGCTCTTTTTTTTTTCCCTCACGCTCTCCTGAAGTGCCTCCCATGGTTTTATTAACATTAGAATAATTAGTTTACTCTTCTGAAAATGATGTGATCTGATGTGTTTTTAAAATCTTTGTAATGTGGGGACATTACTCAACGTGGGTGAAGATGTCAATCATCAGTCATGTGCACTGTTTAGGTCTTTAGGTCACTGCCATTTTTTAAATAAATTATTATGAATTACCTTTACTTTCTTATTTGGGTTTGGTTATTTATATCAAATGGTTTTAGGTGAAAATGGTTACATTTTAGATGGGTCCTATTCCAAGTGTCTACATTTAAACAAATTAATTTTAGTGGTCCTACGTAGTTCCTCTAGTGCTGTGTGACTCTAGTGTGAGAAAGCGCTTCTGAATATTAATTCTTGTAAATGTGTGAAAGTTCCAACTGACTCCGAAGTAATCTTCAATCCAGTCATTATTATTTAAACATAAACAAGTCATGCTTGCCTAAGCCTAGCGCAATGTGTCTACTATACTAGTTTTTATTTCAGCTTTACATTTATTTAGTTTTAATACCACGTATGCAAATCTTCGTTAACCTTTGAGATAGGAATGTTCTTGAGTCATGTTGAAACCTTTTATAATCAACACATTAAATAAACCTTGTTAGATCATGTAATTGGCAAGATTTTATTCAAGGTCTTGATGGTTTAAAAATTATAAAAGTACTCTGTAAAATATTTCTGATTCAAAAAATAAAAAGTACAGGAAACGCTATCTTTTTTTTGTACTATAAATGGTAAAAACATAATTACAGTGAAAAAATGTGATAAATTTTTTCCTGTTAATTTATGGTACAAATTTCAGTTTATGCATTGCCAGTACTTACAGAAATATTTGTTTTGTGTATTGGGCAAAGAAACAATTAACCAAAAATTAAGAACTTCTAAATCTTGTTTGATGTTTCTATTGTGTAATGGCAACAGTTCAGAAAATAGATAAAATAAATAAATAATTGTAAAACTGTTTCTTAGATGTGAACGGATTATTGTTAAATGTTGTTTCAAATAATTTGTCTAGAGTTGTTTCAAACAAATGAAGCCTTAAATGAAAAAAAGTATATCAAATGATTAACAAGTTAAACAAAAATATAAGAAAAGTATTTTACCAAAAAGAATTCATAGGAATGTTTTGTACTGAATGCCTCTCTTCTGGTTTATGAATAAAAGATTAGTTTGTAAAACTAGGGAAAAGTGTGTGGAATGAAAAACACTCTCTCCCTCACGCGCAGTAAGTTAATGAGCACAAACTCTGCTCCTGCTTTAGCAATTACACTGCAGTTTAGAACTTGTTGGTTACTGAGCACACAGCCACACAAACACGTGTGCAGCTCTGTGTGAAAGCGGTGATTAATAGCATCTACACACACATGCTGAGGAATGTGGAGCCCAGCGTTCAGGTCGACTGTTCTGGTAGTTTAGTCAAATTTACGGGTGTGGTTGCTTTGTTTAGGTTTGAAACTTATAAAGAATTCTTTTTCCATCTCTGATGCTCACAGTGACACTGAAGGACTCCTCAGTGAATGCTTTAAACATTATCCATAATTGATTGGGTTTCATTTAATTGAAACTATTGGTATTATTTACCTATATTATGGAAATCAGAGAGATGACTGGCGTCTTTTCTAAATCAATAAAGTGAACTCTTTGGGGTCTCCGGAGTCTCTTGGCGCTGCCAAGGTGCTGTGGGAGGATTGTATTTATGGCTTTTTGTGCTTTCACATGGTGGAGTATGATCGGGGGTTTTATTTGCATGGCGATTAGGATTCCCCTCAAAAATCTCACTTCATTCTAAGGAATATTAAGGAATATTTTAAATCTTGCATGGAATTTTGTGTATTGATGCCTTTCATTGTTTCGCTTGCTGTAAAACAGTTTTTTTGTTAAGTCATCTGGTAATGTAACCTCCCTGTTGCTCCCTGAGTTTGGAAGAAAAAAAAACTGTCTCAACAGTGTTAGTCTTAAATTTGACCTTCTGAAACCTGCTGAATAATTTGCTTTGTATTTTATTTGGAAATCCAAGACTGTCGCAGCCAGGGACATCTTAAATTGGTGTCAAGTTCAGGGTTTTGTTTCTTGACCTCTTGGCAAGTTTATGTCCGGGTCAGGGGTCGGGTCACATTTCTGCCCCGGCTAGTTTTCTGGTTGGACATTCACAGTTGCTTTTGTTTAGCAATGGTTTAGTGTTTAAACAGCTGTGCGTCTGTGTGTTGCCAGGTACTAGAGATTCTGGTTCGAGCGGTGGTGGAAAACATGACGGATCATCGCGGAGACCATGCAGCTAATCTTAAAACGAAACTACAGGAGCTGTTTGGCAGAGTCTCTGCGCGCTGGAGCACAGAAGCCCAGATTTGGAAGCAGTATGCTCATCTCTACGGCGATGGCCTTAGCAACAATGTGGAAGACAATGAGAAGGTACTTTTCATTTTTTTGATTGCACACTGTAATGATTATAATTTAAATGTGTCCCCCCCCCCAACACCCCCCCCCCCAACACCTGTAGCAGAAAAGGTTTAAGGTGCATCTGAAATGTAAAAAAACATTAAATCATTAATAAAACTATTAAACATTGTTTGATCGTGATTGCTGACAATTTTCGGCACATTTTCGCTGAAAAAAAACTCAAGCAGCTTTTCAGCGTCATTGGGGTGTAACGTCTTTAAGTGACGTGTTAATTTATTTGGCTTCATGCTGTCCACTGCCAACATTTTTAGACTCTGTAAGCACACCTGTCTCTCTCCCACCGGAGTCACAGTAAAGCCAAGCGCTACATACGCGTCGTCATATTTCCTCGTCTTAGCTTTCGGGAGACTTTAGTTTGTCTCTTTATCTCCTTCTCTCTCTGCCTGTCTTCTACACTTCATACTGTGCCAATGAAAGCGCCACTGCCCCCTAATGTAGTGAAGTGGTATTGCACTTCATTCTAGAACAGTAAAAAAAATAAAAAAGCATTTCTCCCAGAGGACAAACACGCCCCCCTTGACAGAGCCTTGCGTCCCCCCGGAGGGGCCCCACTATTTGAGAACCACTGATTCACATGAATATTATTTTAACCTATAATAATTGTCCTTATTGTTCTAGATTAATTTGTGTGAATTTGTGTGAACTTTTATATTGTCGATACAAATTATTAAAGGGTGTCTATTAATCTTTTTTAAAATTTGATAAGTGACAGATTTCACAATTACCTGTTTGCACTGTCATTCTTATGTTTAAAGTATTCATATTAAAAGAACATTTGCATGTTGACCTTTACGGAACTACACAGTCTTTGTGTTTGTGTTTACAGTTTGACAATTGTCGACATTTATTTTCTGTCCAATTTCGGAGGCTTAAATCAGGTTGCCATATTGTGCTGAACCACGGCATAAACATGTCACAAATATATTTCTTGTGGTATCACACCTAAAAACATTTGTTCTGCCTCAAAGTAACATGTTGATGTGCTCAGAAACAAAGATGAATATGCATTGCTGATGCTTTAGAAAGATGGAGACGACTGAAGGCAGAGAAGAAAATGAAAAGTGACACTGAAGTAGCAAGCTACTTTAGCGCTAACAACAAATTACTTTGCCTTCATTAGACACAAGCTTTTCTGTACTATTGATTAAGCTCATGCATGCTTAAATGTAAATTTCTTTTACCCATATTTGACACATTTACAAAATGAGTTAAACAATTTTACTCCTAATCATCATAAACAAGATAATTGTTCTATATTGAAACGCTGTTAAAACAGCATGGGAGTACAGTATGAATCTATGTTCTCATCATTCTTTACACATAAATCAGATTAGATGTTAGCTTGGGCTGTTCTAGAAGTTTGAGGCTATGGTTAAATAGAATACATTTTGCTTAAAGTGTTTAGGATATTACGGAAATATAACTAAAGAAACACTTTGTAATACTGACACCGTGTAAGTCTTGTCACTTGCCGTGATTGATTATGTCAATCTGGCAACCCATCGGCACTCTGCTGATTTTAGTTTTTAGGTTACTGTCCAAAGATTGGCCAAAATTTTAGTGTACCTTTTAAATATAAAATTATATTCTTTATCTTCACACTATAAAGTATCTTTTTTGGGGAGAAAAAACTGGCAACCCATTAACTACTTGAAAACATTGTTTTTCTTTTATCTTGAAATTCAAGATTGAATCGCTTCCTTGTGCACTATTATCTAACCACACATCGTACACGTTCTTGTCTATGTTAAAGGCTCTGCAGTTCCTAAGTAAAGCTCATCGCTGTGAGATGCAGAAAGTTGGATGGGAGAAAGACGTGAGCAGCTTCAAATCTGTGCTGAAAGGGGCCAGAGACATGGCTAATGGTGAGGTGCACTCGAACACACTGGCCATGCTGCCCCTTCCTTTTAAACCGGGGCCATTAATTCAAGAGCGACAGAGAGAAGCATGGGCCTCCGTTTATTCAGAGACTCTCCATCATGGCTCATGTGAACACGCCTGAAGGACCTGCTGGATTGAGAACATGAAGTCAGAGCGAAAGCGACAAGCAAACCTGTTACCCTTCTGACCTTCAGCGGTGTGGCCATGTGCACCTTTCTGTGTTTACCAGATGGCTTTGCTTTGTCCGTCCATCTGTGGGAGTCTCATTAAGAGGCGTTTGAAGGGTTTGGTCAGTGAGTGCGTGTTGAATTAAACATCAGTTAGGATAGAGTCCAGGTTTCGAGTTGAATAGCAATTCTTTCACAAGTCTGAAGTTCTGTGTGGAAAAATCAGTGTCGCATCATTTTATTCAGAGCTGGCCTTGAACATGGACAAGCTTGTCTAACAGATTAGGATCATCTGCTCTCATCCTCTCTCCCTCTCCCCGTTGGTGTGGTGTCCTTGAGTGCGCTTCTGGTTGTTGTTGTTGATCTGAATGATTTATAGCGGGGGCGGCTCGGCAAATGTAGCAGAACCCTTCAAACACCTCCATCCCTTCCCACTTACTCTCAGGCTGTTTCTCCCTGTGTTGTACGGTTCATGTGGAAGAGTTTGTGGGCGGATCGATGAGGCTGAAGGAAGGTGTGTGTGAGCATGCAGAAGGGGCTGTTCCTTACGTTGTGGAAGTGGTTTGTATTCATGTGTTGGTGCTCGCTAAATCTCAGTGTTTGCATTTGTGTGTGTTGTGAATGCGCTCCGCATGTATCAATCACACCAGCTTTCCTCCTGTCAGTGTTCTAGACAGCGGAGGGGAGGATCGAAGAAAAGATGGATCAAGAGAATTTAGATGGAAACAGAGAACCGGGTTTGAGTGATGGATGGATCCAAAGTATTTAGAGGGAATTGAATGAAGAGGGGGGAATTGAGTGATGGACAGATCCAGTGAAATCGTCAAGGTTTTTTTTTTTTTTAGAAAAAAAAAGGGGGGGGGGGGGTTGAGCAGGATTGGGGGTTGTATAAAAATGTAGTATTCAATTCTATGTTAATAGCAACCCTAAATGTGGGTGGGTATAACAATGGATTCAATTAATTTAGAAGGAAATGTAAAATAAAGAGGGTCATTGATTGATTGATGGATAGGTGGATACCAAATATCTAAATAGAGAGAATAGATAGCTGGTTAGAACTTGTGGTGAAAGATAGATTGTGTTTTGAAGGATTGATAGAAAATAAATAAATGATTAATGCAGAGACAAATGAGAACTAAGAAACAGGTTCAAACAATGGAACAAATAAATAAAAGAAGAAATGAAGGAAAAAGAACAACTGAATAAACAGACTAAAGCAAAGTAACACCTGAAGAAACAAAAAAGCTTAGAGGACAAAAAAAACTGAATTCAAAGTAAACAAAGGCCAGCAGAAACAAATATGTGGTAACAAAGGAATCATTTTTTGTTCTCTCAGTTGTTTTGTTTCTTCATAACAATTATAAGAAAGAAAGGGAAACCGGAACAAATACCTGGAAACAAAGGAACAGATGAAGGATAAAAAAAAATGCAAGAACAAACTATGCAACAAAAGAATGAATAAAGAGCAGAACAAACAAAAGAGGAAGCAACAAAGGAATGAATGAGAAAATTAAAAAAAAAAACGCTTAGAAATAGAGAAAGGGAAAACGAATTTAGAATTTAGATGAAAAGTAAATACTAAGAGTAACATTTGATATAATGGAATTAACAGAATAATGTAGAAGAAAATAGAATAAGGATACCATTTTTTTCCAAAGCAAAGAAATCTTGGAAAAATCTAGTTTTAGACATCATTCAAAGTACAAAAAAGGATGAGCAAAACTTCACATGAAAAAAGAAAGACAAAAAGGAAATGAGGGGCAAAGGAAGAAAAAAAATAGCACAAGGAAGGAAACCTGTAGGGAAGGAAGCAACGATAAAAAAGGAATAAAAACTTAGGTTTCCAAGAAAGAGGAAGCCGTAAAAGAGCACACGGATGCAAGCTGAGAGAGCAGGTTAAAAACAGCCGTGCGCATTGTAGGAGTTCTGATAGCTGTGTTTGATCCCTGCTCCGCTCATTAAGAGCTTGATTGTGAGTATTTGTGTGTGCTCGTACACGTGCGCGCGTGTACCATCAGGTGGGGTGTGTTTGAGGGTTTGTTTGACGGCTGTTTTAATGCTGCAGGTTGTTCCACTAATGAGAGAGTAATCAAACACGAGCTGCTCAGAGGTCATGATCCATCAAACTGAGTCAACAATACTCCTCACGTACACTTAATTGCTTTACAAAATTAGGTTCCACTCATTGATTGTCTCGTGCAATACTGTCTTCGCTAAAGTAAAACTTGCGTGTGTGTTTCTCAGTGTCCATCGGTTGCAGCAGGTCGAAAAACAATTCCCAAGAGGCTCTGCAGCTTGTGTCTTCAGCTCGCCTCAATTTGAAGAGTCTGCACACTAAGGCCAGAGTGAGTCTCTTTCTTTCTCTCTCTCTTAATCATTCCCTCTCTTTTAATTTTTCTCTCTGTTTCTTTAGTTCCCTTCTTTCTCTTTATTTTTCTCTTTCTCCCTCAAAATTTTTTTAGTTGGCTGACATGAGGTAAACACTAACAATTGGTTTGCAAGTTTGACATAAATGCATGTTTTAGTAAATGTTTTTTAAAGCCGCTATTTAATCTTAACTCTGGAAAACAGTTGTTTTTATTCAATATCACATTCATGAGTGATGTGGATTTGACATGGTTTATTCATTTCAACTAGTTTTGACCAGAGCAATCCACCTGTTATAAAAAGATCCAAAAATGGCAGAAACCCAAGCTAGAGGTGTATTTGTCAGTCCTAAATGATGGCATAAAAATTGACATTATAAACCAATGAAGCTACACCGTCAGAAAAGAATGTTGGAGACTACATTTCTCGATTTATCCTTTATACATTATATGTTGAATATCGAGAATCAAGAATTTTCAACATCTTGTATAATTATTTTTCTTATTAACTGATGCGTTGCTTTTCTTTCATCAGCAAATGTACACAGACGTTGTCACCGGTGAGCTCCATGACGACCTGAGAGATGATGTTACTGATGTCGAGCAACTCATCACAGAACTGGAGGAGCTGAGTGTCCAGCTGCGCAGCCAATGAGAACTCGTGTTTCTTTTTGCTTTTTCTACCTTCCTATGATATCATTTTTCACTCTGTGCTTTTATCAGCTTTATATCTTGAGGTCAGGATGTTTTAATCAAACGGTGAAAGCATAGAAAAAAAAAAAGATTTAATGACTAGATGTTTGTGACCATGAGCTGATCCAGAGTCAGTCAACCTGTCAAAAGCAGTGCCTTGTTCCAGTTCAATAAACTATGCATCTCTTTATTACTTGTGTAATGTTTGAAATGTTTACTTGAATATGAAATGAAGCACACAAACTTTTGAGTCTGATATATTTTCTTGTGCTTCTTTTACGGTTTCTGATGTCTACTGTGTGCGCCGAGGGCTTGTTTGTGCCAGGGGTCTGTTCACATGTAAACTATTTTCACAACTCTCACTCGCTTTTAAAGTCTTTCAATTTAATTTATGAGGAGAGACCTTTAACCTGCGGCTGAATACAATTTTTCATTTGTGAATTAATAATAGGGGTTGTTCTAGTGGGTTAACGGTTTCAGGCTTGAGAAGACGTGAGCTGATTAATTTAAAATAGTCACACTACTGTTCAGATGAAGTGCAAATTGCACATGTACAGTTTTTAACGCTTAGCAAATACAGTTTTAAAACCCTAGGCTGCATGTTAAGTCAATATTGCTGTTTAAGTAAAGTAATAACTAATACTGGAAGATTATAAATTGATAATATTTGAAGCTATCGTGTTAGGTGCATTGCCCCCGAAGCGCTAAATGCTATTCCTGCCTGGAAACATTTCTGTGCTTGGAGAAATTACTTCATTCTTTTTCAGCCTTAAACAAAGTTATTAGCATTTTTTTTACCCTTTATTTAATGTTTGAGCAAAACTAGTACTGGACCCTCGAGTTTACGTGAGTCTAAACAACTGCTAGAAATTCCCAGAGCCTTTTTTAGGAAGCCAGGGGACTAAAAAACACCAATCTTTCATAAAGCAAACATCCTGTGTGGGTTCTGGGAAAAGCCATGTGAACATGGTCTAGGGATGACGTAATGCAAAGGCACTCTGCTTCTGCCCATGAGGCCTGCCAAAATAACATCTCGCAAAATACATCTACTGATATGAAGAAAGAATAAATGAGCAGGAAAGGATGGCTGCTTCTTTTGAGGTTTAACATTTTTCAAACACAATGCTTTAAGGAATTAGTTCCATTTTAAAGACCAGTGTTGGTACTGTAACAACAAAGCATACTATACAGTAGACTCAAGAGCCTTTGGTACAGCAATAAATATAATTTTACAACCAATGTATTAACCCTTGAGGTGTCAACAGAGTTAAGAAACACCTACACTTGTAGTTTCCCACTGCTAATGTCCGAGTACCCTGTGACCGGTTAAAGGTACTATGTCATGTAAACAACATTTTCAGCCATTTCTATCATGTTTTAGTATTGGTCCGTCATCAAAAACATGCCTCAAGTCATATTCCGATCGGTTAATGTATGTTTGTGCATTTTTTAAGGCCTGATGACAATAGCGATGCCAGTTGGCCAAAGCACCACCCACTAGCCAATCAGATCAACCGATAAATAATCTAAATGAACTGTAGTAGAAGTACAACGGATACATAATGAAAACAAAGTGCATTTTGGCTTACCAAAAGATAAATATATTAGTTAAAATGAGATGATGTTCTATGTGCCAACAAGCAAATCGCTGAATAGATCAGTGGGAGGAACATGAGAACTTCACGCGAGTACTTTTTTTGTACTACCGTTTGGGACACACTAATTCTCATTTCACACCCAAAAAAGTGTTGTTAATGCACCAATTTGGGCGCAGGGATTATTTACGATAAATACTTATTAAAGGTGATGAACAGAAATCTTTTTTATTTTTAATTATTTTGTTCAAATCTATTGCGCTTTAAACTGTAGTATACAAGCAATTTGAGTACATTCTGTGGTGAAAAGGCACTTTTTGCCTATAAGTTTACAGTTTTGGAAAATAAAGAAAAATCTAAACGTTGTGCCCTAAAGTGGAGTCATATATGAACACAAAACACTGAGAATTCGTTTTGAAGTTGTTTTGTTTCAAAAGTTATTGAAAAACAATTACTGGCCAAAAACTTATGAAACTTGAGACGGCCCCTAAATATGTGAATATCAAACATCCAATATCAAGCTAATTTAATATCAGTGGTGCAGTGATGGTCTAGAGGGGTCCAATATTTATTATATTTTATTTAAAAGAGACAGTACATAGCACTTTTAACGTGTTTATTTAGGTTCATGACCGCAAAAAAATGAACCTGTCTGAAAAGGGCAAACTTGGTGTGAGAACTTGAACCTTGACCTGGACTTGAGCTCTTTAGATGTGAAAGACATAATGTCTGCCTAAACCAAAGAATAATGTGTGGTCTAGAAGGATTACTTGACTTGATGTTTAAATCCAAAGTCTCACTAATTGACTTGGGATTGCTAAGACTTAAGATTACAATGTCTGACTCCAGCTGTTATCAGCTTGTGTTACAGCTATTTCACCCTCAAAACACCCCTGACCTGAGATTTATAGAACAAACTAAATTAAGGGCAATGAAACAACTATAATTCTCTTCTCTGTGATGCAGGATGGCATCCGTTATTGTTGTTGGTGAGGCATTAAAAAGCGAGATGCTGTGTTTGAAAACCCCACATTACAGTAGTGAGTGGAAGACATCTGTGTTCCTCCCTCTGGGGCTGCCCTGCTGGCTCAGACTACAATCACAAAACACATTTTTAGCTCCATAAACTGTTAATTCCCCAGCACAGCTCTGCTTCCTCCCGCAGGCTGGTGCTGAGATCTCAGATACACTGTAAAGTTCCTGTCCTCCCTCTGTGGGAGTCAACAGATCCAGGCTTATTTCATCGGGTATCTGCTCTCTTGCCAACACATAAACGGACAAAATGGGAACCCAGCGCTTCATGTGTTATGTTGTGTGACTGCTTGTATTGTTATTATTACTACTACTGCTAATACAAGCTGATTTGGTGAAAGGGATCATTGTCAGATTTTAACTTTCTTGATAGCTGAAGGCTTGATTTCTGATCAGATGAGTTTAAAAAAAATCAACCCTTTTTAGAGTGAAAGTGAAAGATGGCCATATATGGAGTGACCCATACCCAGAATATGTGCTCTGTGTAAACACACAGCAGTGAACAAACACACCGTGAACACACACCCGGAGCAGTGGGCAGCATGGCTGCAGCACCCGGGGAGCAGTTGAGAAACTGGTACCATGCTCGAGAGCATCACAGCTGTGGTTGTTGAAGATGGAGAGCTAGTGTTTCATCACTCACTCCACCTTCAACTCTGAGGATCGAACCTGCGACCTTCCTATCTCCAGTCAATCTCCTTATTCCACCAGACCACAACTGCCCAGATCGCAATCTTCAGGTACGACAAAGATGTTTTATTGAGGATCTGAAATCCACATGTGTGATCGAATGATTACACAAAAGAAGAAACACAGTTTTATTTTTCAATTTGCAGTCTAGGTCTTGTGAATTCTCATTATGTTGTGCCTGTCTGACATTCTCTGTCTTGTACTACAGCTTTGGTCTGGAAATACAAGCTCAAGACATGAACTAATACCTTTAAAGTGATGAATTTCTAAAACAACTTCTCTTTTAGTTCAGCTAAGAGTGCATGTAAATTCTGACTAAACATAGAGCAGATTAGGGCCTGGAAACCTGACCCTAGCAACTGAAACACTTTGATATTATCTTAGTTTTTTTTAACTATTGTATTAAATGTGTTGCCTTAAAGGTCTTGTATGTTGTCCTTTGAATACAATGTTAATGTTTTGAAATCCCCGAACCGCCACATCTCAATAACAATAGTGCATACCTGCTGATTAGCTATAATGTTTTTGATACCCTAGCTGGTCAGTCATCGCTGTGTTTTTGAAAAGTCTCAAGCCATACCTCAAGTCTTCAATACGAGGCGTTAAGATAAGATACAAGGACACACTAATAATGAACGGCTTCAGATTGGCTGTATGGGCTTAAAGCAATTAGCTGAAACACTTTTGCATTGGAAAAAACTGCTCAAACTGTTGATACAGAGAAGAACTGGTCCCAAAGTACCTTTCATCATCTTGAGAGAGGCCCAATGACCCTGTTAAAAATGACTAACTGCTGGTAAAATTCGTCTTAAAACCTGAGTGGTTGTTGAAAACTGTATTATAACTGATATATTGCTATTTTAATCAGTCAGATTTGTGGAGGACTATATTTTAAAAAATCTTGTGTAAAAAACCTCACTATCTCAAGGTTGAATGATATGTTCATGGCCATATAGTGTGTTAGACGTCAATTTCACTCAACCTGATATAATGATAAAAGTCTTCAAAATACCTAGTTACATTTCTCAACAAAAAAAAATCATTTTAGCTTAACTGCCAAAATTACAATAATCATGTTTCAGCATCATCCTGCTCTTTTTTGTCCAATAGAAAGTCTCCTTTATCTTCCTCTTCTTGAAAATAGCTAATCGAACAAATTTCAGCAATGTCTCACTCAATACATAGGTGGCGCTGCACCTTAACCTGCTATTAATCCCAGCTTTGAGCACTCTTTGATTCGAGTTCACTAAACAGCTGGAGTTAGCTTTCATTTTTAGCCATTATCCCACTTTAAGGCTTCAAAACTTATTTTAATTCAATGGACTCTGAAACATCTGTCTCTGCTGTCTTCTCAAGTTTGGAGTAATTAAATTAGTTCCCAAACCAAAGTGGGTGAGAGGTGTCACAGGGCCCCCGCTCTTATTTTAGCTCTGATGCTCATTATTTTCACACTATAAATAGCCGTGAGCCAGGAATAGCATTGTGACAGTACTGTCTCTCTGTTCCTTAACCCAATCTTCCGTTCAGCTTCTGGCATTAAGTCTGGCAGCAGGGCCAGACTGTCGATTTATTCAATTACAGTTCCTTGATTGATGAAAAGGAGCTCTATTTCAACTGCATTACTCATAGAAGTGAATGTTTGTCCATGTTCATCATAAGAAAGTACTGTTTAACACCCATTAGTCTTGAGTAGCTGCGGAACAGTTTCAACCAAGACACTGCGTTCTTCTGAAGCATGATCTCACAAAATCAATAAATCAGTCGGAGATCTCCTTCTAGATATCTGCTAGATGTTCAGGAGAAATGGTATTCCCTTTCGGTCTATGCGGTTCTTTCACCCACGCACATCCTTTGAGCTGAGCTCAGTCAGGGCCTAACATGGTCTTGATCCGAGGACGTGTCTGAGTCACCTTTCAGCAATGCTGCAAAGATGCTCTGTTAATCCAGACAACAATCCGCCAGGAGGACAGAGACTTTCAGATACGTTTAGGGAATTAAGAGCTAGTTGGAGGACGGAGGCATGTTTGTCTATTTGTGTTTCGAAACAGGAGGCTATGAGGATTCCTCGTGTATTAATAGGATCCTGATTTTGATGTGTGGAGAGGCCATACGCTCTCAAAGTCAGATTTAGACCTGGTAAGCATGCAGGCATGCTGGATTGGGAGAAATACTTGGGTCAGTTATCTTCATTGAAGAAATGGAACAATTGAATGCGTTTTTATTAAGCTAATTTGCTTAGGAATCGATGAACGAAAATGACAAGCCATGACTAATGAATGATTTCAAACACAACAGTTATCAGTGGATGTAAAGTGTTGATTTTGTCTGGAAACTGTATAAATGTTAGACCTCTGAATGTAGGAATAAATGTGCATCTTGTGAATCTACTCTTCAAGTAGTCTGAGAAGATGACAAAATAAATACTAAAATCAAATAAAGCTTATTGGTTTTAATGCACCCAAACTTTCTTAAAACTTCCTCTAAATTGCAAAGCTTGGGTACTTCCATCTTTCTTTCAAATTGCTTTTTGTTTTTGTTGTTGCTTTTGGGACGTGTGCAGGGCTGCGGCCCTCCAGGAATCGAGTTTGAGGCCCCTGCTCTAAGTTTTTCATCCAATTTTCTTTCGAGTAAATTCTCAGGCCATTCACAATCATGGACCTGCACATATTTATTACATGTTAAGTGTGTAAGGCTGCGGTTGTGGCTTGTGTAAAAGCTTGACCATAACACACAGTACACATTATTGCAATACTATTTTTATTTAGCTATACAGTAATGGTAAGAAATATGGATACATTCATCCAATTTCATTACATTTCATTATAACTTTTTCATCAGGACCCAGAACTAATATTTTTGAGCCAAGGGCCAGGAGAGGTCCTGACTGTGATGGCCGTTACCTCAATCTGCCCCTGGTGGGCTCCTTTGGCAATAGCAAGCCAGTCCAGCTTTCAGGGGATGCTTCATAAGCTTGGGAGTGACGTTCAATCTGATTGTGTAAATGGTGGAAACCACTACACTAAAAAAACATTTAAAAAAATTAAGGATAAACTTTGAAGAAATCTAAATCTTTCCCAGTCAATTAATTGCAAATGTTAACGTTAGAGTTTTTTTTATTTCATATTATGCTGTCCAGGCTGATGTAATGTTATTTTTTTAAGTTAAAATAAAATTTCTCTAATGCCAAAGTGATTCCAAACTTTTCTCAGGAAGAGTGAATAAAATCCCTACTTTATAAGTTTGTATGTACAGTACAGACCAAAAGTTTGGACACACCTTCTCATTCAAAAAGTTTTCTTTATTTTCATAACTCTGACAATTGAAAATGGTAGATTCACACCGAAGACATCACAACTATGAATTAACGTGTGTGGAATTGTACATATAACAACAAAAAAGTGTGCAACAGCTGAAAATATGTCATTCTAGCTTCTTGACAGCAGCCACCTTCTGCTTTGATTACGCTTCACACACTTTTGGCGTTCTGTTGATGATCTTCGGAGGTGGTCTCCTGAAAGCTCCTCTCTTCTCAGGTTTGTGGTCTGTCAGGTTTAATACATGGAGTTCTCTCTTATAAATGGGGTCGGCAGCATCAGTGGAGCTGAGCAGAAGTCAGGAGGAGACACAGCTGAGAATCCCACTCAAAATATTATATAAAGAAAAACAAGTGCCCATCATTACTTTAAGAAATGAAGGTCAGTCAGTTCGGAAAAGGTTTTGAATGAGAAGGTGTCTCCAAACTTTTGGTCTGTACTGTATATAAAATCCCTACTTTGGAGGTTTGTATGCAGAGCCTATACAGGAAAATTGTGTTAAATAAAAATAAAACATGGGAAGTACATTTAAGCTCAAAATGATATCATTCCTTTTTTTGTGATTCTAATTTTATACTTTCCAGGCAATATAAAAAAAGACAATCATGATTCAACACCAGCTCGTATATCTAGTTTGCTCTTGTTCTTAAACTTGTTCAAGTTCAGGGGTCTGCGCTGCCCCTCAGGGGTTTTAGCGTTGGCTTTCTGGGCTCAGCCCCGCATGTGTGTTCCAATACGAGCCCCATCCCTGACGTCATGTCTACAGGAGATTGGCTATATGGAGCTCCGGCACAAACTCCTCTCCTTGCGCTCTCTCACGCGCTCCAACTTTTCTGAGAGTTTTTAAAAGTTCTTCAGCACGAGCTCAAACCGCGCGCGCGACACCTTTCACTCGCTCAGACTCGCGTTCCGTTTCATGCTTACAAACCTGTTGACTGCAGAAACTTTCATCTCTTTTACAAGATGTTTTTCTTTAAGTGCTTTCTCTCGGCGAATAGATGACAGCGCGCGCGGCTTCACGGCAGCTTCACACGCGAGAGAGTGGAGCGCCACTTCTGTAGTTCTTTTTCTGAGCACAACTCTCTATTTATTCCCACAAAACGTTCCCTCCTGAAGGATATGGCTGTGCTGCTGTGGGACATCATCGTTTCTGTCACGTTATTTATTTCCCCGGCGCTGCTTTCGGCGGACCAGAGCGGCTTCAGAAAACTCTATGTTCTCCAGCCGGGACCGAGCGCTTCCGACGCGGTGCGCGTGAGTTCCATTTCGTCGGTCTCTGGAGCCTCGGGACAGCCGCACTCCTATAACGTGGAGCTCAAGACCAACTTTGGCGGCCAGGTCCGTACTCGCAGAATGGGTCGCCAGCAGAACCCGAATACGAGTTCAAATCCGAGTATTCCTCTCCGGCAGGACTCTCAGGCTGGCCGCCACTCACCCAGCCATCATCCATCCAGCCATCAGATGAAAGTGTCAGGGTAAGAAGAGAAACAAGCCTGCTCAACTCTTTATGATGGGTTTAACCTTTGCTGTGATGAGGAAAGATACCCACCACGGGGTGAAATATAACAGGCCACAAACAGGCTAACTAATACATAATTGATTCAAGTTTCATGGAAAGTGTTGCCCGGCAATTAAAACAAGTTTTAACTTTCCAAAACTGTGAGCCTATTTTCAAACACTGTTCAGAAGTGTTCACATTTATAGCTTGACAGATTTGACACTACTAGTCCCACCTGAGCAGTCAACGTGAACAGGACGTCAATTTTACTAGTTCTGAACCAAAAGACGTCATATAGACGTGATATGAACGTCTATTAACTCTATTAAAGTAGAATCAAAGCACTCTGAATAGAGTAAAAAAAAACACTCGAATTGAGTATAAATAATCTATGAGGTTATCATCTAAACCACATATTCTTCACCAAAAACTTGTACTTTGTGATAAATGTTTGAATTTCTCAACAAAACAGACCTCACAACTCCATTTTCCTCATCACAATGTAAAAGAAATAAGAGTTTAAGCTAATATTCTTATAGTTCAAGTTGAAGGGCTTAATATTCATTTAACTCTATTTAGAGTAAGATCAACCAAACTCGGAGCGGAATCAATGTAAAATTAGATTTTATTGTGTACCAGTCAAATCCTATAACTGTTACAACTCTCAAAGGATACAACTGAAGTCCAATGGGATAGTTCATTTAATCAGCTAATTTTAGAAATTGTTTGAAGTAAAAGATAAATGTTTATTTCAAACCCCCATGTCCTCCACATACACTACATTTGCCCAAGTCAAGTCGTTCAACAGCAGCTCAATCGGGAACAGCTCCAAAAACTGCACTCTATTGCTCTCAGAACCCTTGCTGACCTCCTTTCTGAGGAGTCAACATGTAGTTCTATAGTGTTCTAGAGCGGCTAACAAAGTATAAACGGCAAATAGAAACTCAATCATGCAGTGACGCAGTGAATTTTTTAAGGGTAAAATCCCCCCACAAATATAAAATATAGAAAATTGATCACCACTGCAAGTTCTGATACCCACTCTACCCAAAAGCCAATCCAAAAAGGTGAGCCAGCTATAACCACCATTGTAAATGCTGTTATGCAGAAACGGGAACGAATGTTACAAATCAATAGTCAGCAGGGCAGAGCAATCGATTAAGACAAGCAAGTTTCGCGAGGTTAGAGAAAATGTTGGGTAAAGATGTGTTTCGTGTCAGTTTTATTGGTGAACAATCCAATTCCGCACATTGGAGTGGCCTACTTCTATTGAGTTGTTCTCAGAAGTCACTGTAAGTGTTCGGAGGTTGGTGTCTGTCAGGAACATTTCCAACTTCATCCATTTTCTCCATCCTTTGAAAATTACACATGCTGATCATCTATTAAAAATGTGAAATATATTTTAACAAAATAGTTATTTCTGTTTTTAAATATGAATTACCTGTATTTAATTAAATATTGAAAAACCTATAATGAAAAAGTTTCTATGTTTTCCAATGAAATCTATACGTCTGCTATACTTCAGCATAGAGGTGCTGGTTTAATCTTAGCTATGATTAACTGTAACTGTTATCCTAAGTCCTCATCATCACTTAATTTAGTGATTCAAAACCTTTGGCCACTAGCACATAGTTTGCAAAAAACAATTAGATCTTCATGGAAAAGACAAGTGTGGTTCTAAAAACTTCTAAAGTTTGATTGAACCACTTTTAGCAGTTTTAATATTTAGAGTTTTGATATTTCATTCAGCCTGTTGCACTCCAAATCACACAGGAAGAAAGCCAAACCCAGCTAAGCCTACCAGATCCCTGACAATGAACCTGATATCCTTGGACAGTTTCACTGGGCAAGATTTCTCACATTCCCCACAATTCCCTTCACTTATTTCTGAATATTTGAAGTGCTTTGAATCACTTCCTTCTCTTTGCTGTAAAGTACAGCATATAATGGCACAGAGGGAATAAGAGCGCTGATATTGGAGCCTCAATAAGCTTTGGCCTCCAGCCCTCATGGCAGTTGAGAGAGCAGACTTACGTAAGAAAAACGACTCTGGGTGGGCAAGGGATTGAGTGGTGGGTTACCGAAAGGTTAGTAGGTCCATGCGGCCTGTTAAGATTGACTCTTGGTGTCGTTGCAGAGTGAACGTCTGTGGGGGGCAGTGCTGTGTTGGTTGGAGCAAGACCCCTGGATCTCAGCGCTGCACTAAACGTGAGTTATGAGGGTCTTGTGTCATGTGGCGATGTGCTTGAGTTCTCTGCATTGCACCATACTTTAAATCCTTGGAGTGACAACAAAAATCTCTTTCTATTACAGGAAGTTAAGTTCAAAATTGATTCTTTGGTGTAGTTCAAATAGTTTCTGAATCTAATCAATCCCACTATGAATGTTTATAATATTTGTGTGACTCAACTTGCGGATGAGGGATTGGGTTTGGTCTTTCTGATTTGAAAGGATTTGGTCATGCACACATGTCCAGTGTGATATCTGAAAAGTTAAACACTGGGTCTAATCATTTAATGGTTGCAGATGGTGGTCATAGATTTTATACTTCTACTTCAAACCTGCACTCTTTACTTGTGATTAACCCTCTTTAACTGATGTTCATCTCAGTAAAGGGATCTTTATTCGTTTATTCACAATTTTTTCTCTTCTGAGACTGATTAAAATCTCCTGCCAATTCTGTAAAGGACCTACACAGGAATAAACTCTCTAGCCTTGTTCTTAACCTTTGATGGGTCATATTCAGAATTTTTAATTGTATATGTTACAGGTGAAGTGTGAAACCGTATAGAAGTGTTGGACAGAATGGCAAGATGATGTAGAAAATGCCTAATGGTTTTAGGTAAACTGAATTTTTTGTGTGAAAATGTATTTTCTCCTAGGTATTCTGTATAATTCCTAGGCATTATACAGAAGGATCGGTACCATTATCACAAAGTGTTCCAAGGGCACAAGATGAGGAGCTTTATTAATGAAAACACATTTGAAATAGAAAGAACGAAACGACGAAATTAAGCACTGGATATTCTTACCAGAAAACAATGAAAGCGGAACTGAGATTGAAGATCTTTTTTTTTTACAAGCCTCTTTGCCTTGCCTGGAAACAAAGTATATTTTTGGCAGATTTAGAGTCGGACTTGAGACCTTATGCTGACTCAAAAGCATTATTAACACTGACATGAGTTCACAAATTTGCGCTTGTTTATAATTACCTACTATTGCAAGCGTGTAACGTAGTAGGCGAGCTGTCTGAACGAGGAGTCTGGGAGCAGGAAGTGACCAGGGCCCAGGGAATACCCCTGCTTTAGAAGAAGCGAAGGGATGGAAGAAGGGATAGTTTGCACAACGTTGAAGTTCCCCTTAGGTCGTGTCTTACATTTGTTTAAAGGTTAAAGTGTTACGATCTCAAACCTTCATTTAAAGGTAGGCCTGTTATGTTGTGAAGTCCACTGATTAAATCATCTAGTGTTCTACTATCTACTTCGTCTTCTTACAGCAGTTGTGGTCTGATGGATAACGAGATCGATTTGTGATCCGAAGGTTGCCGGTTCGATTCTCAGATCCACCGAGTTGAAGGTTGTGTGTCTGATGAAACACTAGGTCTCCCATCTTTAACAACCATAGCTGTGATGCTCTCGAGCAAGGCACCAGTTTCTTGACTGCTCCCCGGGCCCCGCAGCCATGCTGCCCACTGCTCCGGGTGTGTGTTCACTGTGTATTTGTTCACTGCTGTGTGTGTGTGTACACTGGGATGGGTTACATGCAGAGCACAAATTCTGGGTATGAGTCACTCCATATCTGGCCAACTAGTCACTTTACTTTACTTCTTGCTATTTCTGTTGCCACTTTAAAGTGACCACAGGACCTTAAACCATAAGAAAACTGCAAGAAAAGAGCATCATTTGGCCTAGTTATATTTAATCATGGTTAGAATACTGTCTACTTTTCGATATTGATTCAGATTTTTAATAATATAATGATTCTTAGGGACTGGGTTACTAAATTGCATCTTAGTAAAGAGCATTAGATATTATTCTTACACATATACTTTTCTGTTTTTCGCTGATAATCAGATAAATGCAATGCCCACCTGTGAGGGCAGACAAAACACTGTCATGTCTGAGACAGACATTTATGTGCTTAGAAAAAAGCTGTACATTGTTATAGGTGTAGATTACCAGTATGAGATGGTGGGTGAGATCATGTTTGTAATCTAAGACTTTGTTTAAATATTTTGCAGATTTTCACAAACTAAGAGCTCAAGCACACGGTAGGATTTACAAAGAGCTAAAAAAAAGCTTCAAATACAATGGATACAACACAGAAAAAGCTATACGTTTCTTGAAATTAAATAACAGAGAAGGGCAAAAAAATAGGACTAAAGGTGAGGAACGTTGAGGCTACGCAGAGTTCAAATATCTAGTGCAAAAGCTGGATCACTTTCTCAGACGGAGTATTTGGGCCAGCAGGTTATATAAGAAGCGGCCACCGAATGTCGAAGTATTTGAGGCCACCGTGGAGAGGCGGGAGTTGCACCGGCTGTCTGAGCCTTACCTCCAGCATTCATTTCTCTCACCCTCATTTTACACACACGCCATACAATCAATGCAGTATCTGTGTTCCCTGTCTCCACTGACATTCCTGCTTCCTTCCTCTGGTGCTTAGCTATGACAAATGGACATTTTTGGTTTAATAGTGTATGTGGTGTGTCCAAGATTGTGTCTTGGATCTCTGCTACATGTTGAGTTAGTATTGTGTCCTGGGGCCTTGTCTCCAACATCAGGTGTATGTTTTACAAGTGAACTGTGAAAATGCAACGAGGTCATCCAAGTGATCCGTCTCGTATGCTAAAATCTGCAATAGATCAAGATGTCTAGTATGTTTACAAAATCCTGTTAAAAAAAAAAATACTGGTTGTATGATAGTTAGCATATTTTACTCTAGACGTTGAGGGATCATTGAAGTTTGTCAATTTGAAGTTTTGATTAGTTTAGTAAAACATTCAGTTCTATCAGTAAGGCTCAGATAAAAAGTAACACTTTACTTTTATTTATTAATTACTTTATTTACATTATTACTTTATTAATATGGTCATGAACTGACAAAGTTGAGAAACCCTCAAAAGTATTTTTTTAGATCTTTAATGGCTGCGATGTTGGTGGAATCAAAGGTCTCCAGTACCTCAAGTTTAAGTTTGATTGAAAATTTTGTTTAACTAATAGTCTTTTTAATTATAACAAAACAGTATTTGCTGTTTGGATCAAAAGTACTGAAGCATTTAAAAAAACTTTTAGTGCCTTGTTTAACAAAAAAAAAAAAAGATTAAAAACATTACAAAGTTTAGATACTATTTTAGAGAAGAAACTATTTTAAATGGTATTTTTCATAAATGTATATGAAATTGAATCTGTATATTTTTACTTAAAACCATATCTTTCACCGTATTGTGACTTACAACTATTTGTTAGCAAAAATCAAATACTATCTTATTTTAATAGCAAATTTCCCACTTTCACAGAATAGTGGGGCTAACTTCAATAAGAGTTATTCTGTGACTTGATAGATTTGTTGTGATTTTCAATGAAATATACCGTTTTTGATTTTGGCCAAAAGAGTGTTTGATGCTGCCCTACTAAAGCAATGAAGTCTTATTCTGTACTATTGTCAAAGCTACAAAAAAAAAAACCCGGTTTAACTTTTATGCTTGAATATACATAGAAAAGACAGGAATGAATGTCCGAGTCAATTGTTCTTTTCTCAAACATTTGTGAACAATACATTTTACAGAAATATCCATCTTCAAGCTGGGCACATCAAAACATCCTTTATCCCCAAGAAGCTATGCAGAGGATAAAAGCCCTGGCACTATGACCTAGCATTTAAACACTCTGTTCCCATGTTGCACCACTGTATCCCCATCCAGTCTACTATAGTGACGTGGCTCTAGAAACTACTATGGTGAAGTATCTTCCCCTGTCGTGAATTGTGCATCATCATATACCATAAATGCACAGCTCCTATAATGGTAGACGTCCTAGTCTTGTTTGCACACAAAGAAATTAATAAACGAACGCCTACTTTGACAGAGACATTCCATTTTGCCCATGATGGCTGAAAGAAATGACAAACTGAACACAACTCTACAACCCACTTTGTTCAACCATTAATATAATGATACTGAACTGATTATATCAAATAATTATGATGTAATGAATACATGAAATAGTGAGGTAAGCTAAATGAACCCAACACAACCAAACTCACAATTAGTTTAGTGGCTTATGTAAATGTATGGCATTATGGTCAGTGTGTATATTTTATGAATAGAAAGAGAAAAGCGAACCCCATGTTTACAGAAAGAGGCCCCGTTTCCCTGTTTTCATGGGCAGAGGATTCACATTCTAACATCTAAAGCAAACACAGAGCCCATGCCTGCTTTCGTCATACTTTTTTTCGACTGAGGCATCTACAGTTTTATATCAGCCACTCATTGAGTTGTGATCGCTAAAAATAACAGACTATTTTTAGTGGAAGACTTTGCAGGAATATTGAGTATGTTAAAGGGGAGCCCTTGAAGCTCCTCGCAGGAGAGTTTTATTTATTTGCTTGCTCTCGGAACCCTTTGGTTTATATTGATTTTATTTTGTTTTTCTACTATGGAGCCATTAAGCCCTTTATTTTTATGCTTTGCCAACCTCTGTTGCTCTTCCTTGAAAAGGAACTCTCGTAAACTTATGCAATCCTGTATTTCTGCCAAATACAGCCTTCAACCATAAATGTGCCGTGCAATGGGGTCACTGACTTTGTACACATGCTTTGAAGAAAATATAGATTGAAAAAGGACTTTATTTGTCGTATAGCAGCGTTAAATGTTTAAATATACTGTGTGATGATTTGTGACAAGTTTCATTGCTTGTATATTTTTTATATATGATCTAAATCAGTAAATCCAGGTAGTGGTTCTCGCGTCTTTTCATATCTTTTTTTCCCGCTCTGCTGTTCACTCAGACCTAATTTAACTGTACCAACTCAATATTTAATAAGGTTGGCTTTCTCAGGTTTTAAAAGAGTTTTAGTCATCTTGTTGCTCTGTCTGGTTCCACCAGGCCCGATGGAATTCTGAAGAATGTTATCCAGAGCCGTCAGTCATCAAAGCAGGCGTGGTCATTGAGTCCTATTATTGTAGAGGGCATGCAGAGGGGCGCTGGGATACTGACCTTCCCAATTTATCTCTGGGGGATATTGCACTTCAGTTTGTTATCTCAGGCAGAACAGGAAGCGAGTTAATCCGGGTTCTTTTAAAGCTCATCATGTCCTATTAATATGACAGTAGATGGGTGACTAGTTAACCAGATGTCTCTAAACTGCATTTTGACTTGCTATATTTGATCATTGCAATCTTAAACCTAGTTGAAACATGACTCTGTGTTTAAAATAAAAGACCTCTGTGTGAAGAAACGGACTAATTGAATTGCAGCGGGCTCATGTTTTTACCAAGCTATATATGACATTTATATTTGAAAACTGCTCATGGTTGTAGATGTGTTTGATAATAATAAAATCTCCTGGTATTCTTTTTATCGAGGAGCGAGTAAAATCATGATTATGAAATGAGGATTATAAATTCAGAAAATAACCAAACAGAACTTTAAGGTTCCTCTTTTGTGGGAGCCAAACGACATCCCAGGTTCACGCAGTTAGGCTCGTATTGCGCCTCCATCCATCCATCCATCCATCTTCTCCCGCTTATCCAGGGCCGGGTCGCGGGGGCAGCAGTCTAAGCAGGGATGCCCAGACTTCCCTCTCCACAGACACTTCTTCCAACTCCCCGGGAGGGATCCCGAGGCGATCCCAGGCCAGCTGGGAGACATAGTCCCTCCAGCGCGTCCTGGGTCTTCCCCGGGACCTCCTCCCAGTGGGACACCGGAACAGATACCCAAGCCACCTCAGCTGACTCCTCTCGATGTGGAGGAGCAGAGGCTCTACTCCGAGCTCCCCCCGGGTGACGGAGCTTCTCACCCTATCTCTAAGGGAGCGCCCAGCCACCCCGGCGGAGGAAGCTCATTTCGGCCGCTTGTATCCGGGATCTTGTCCTTTCGGTCATGACCCAGAGCTCATGACCATAGGTGAGAGTAGGGACGTAGATCGACCGGTAAATCGAGAGCTTCGCCTTTCGGCTCAGCTCCCTTTTTACCACAACAGACCGATACAGCGACCGCATCACTGCAGATGCTGCACCGATCCGCCTGTCGATCTCGCGCTCCATCCTCCCCTCACTCGTGAACAGGACCCCGAGATACTTGAACTCCTCCACCTGAGGCAGGAGCACTCCACTGACCTGGAGAGGGCAGGCCACCTTTTTCCGGTCGAGAACCATGGCCTCAGACTTGGAGGTGCTGATCCTCATCCCAGCCACTTCACACTCGGCTGCAAACCGCCCCAACGCACGCTGCAGGTCCAGGCCCGAAGAAGCCAACAGGACAACATCATCCGCAAACAGCAGCGATGAAATCCTGAGGTCCCCGAACCGGACCCCCTCCGGCCCCCGGCTGCGCCTTGAGATTCTGTCCATAAAAACTATGAACAGAACTGGTGATAAAGGGCAGCCCTGCCGGAGGCCAACGCGCACTGGGAACAGGTCTGACTTTGTGCCGGCAATGCGGACCAAGCTCCTGCTCTGGTTGTACAGGGACCGGACAGCCCTTAGCAGAGTGCCCCGGACCCCATACTCCCAGAGCACCTCCCACAGGACACCACGAGGGACACGGTCGAACGCCTTCTCCAAATCCACAAAGCACATGTGGACCGGTTGGGCGAACTCCCATGACCCCTCGAGGACCCTGCAGAGGGTATCGAGTTGGTCCAGTGTTCCACGACCAGGTCGAAACCCGCATTGTTCCTCCTGCATCCGAGGTTCGACTAGCGGCCAAACTCTCCTCTCCAGTACCCTGGCATAGACTTTCCCCGGGAGGCTGAGGAGTGTGATCCCCCGGTAGTTGGAACACATCCTCCGGTCCCCCTTCTTGAAAAGAGGGACCACCACTCCGGTCTGCCATTCCAGAGGTACTGTCCCTGACCGCCATGCGATGCTGCAGAGACGTGTCAGCCAGGACAGTCCCACAGCATCTAGGCACCTGAGGTACTCAGGGCGGATCTCATCCACCCCCGGTGCCTTGCCACTGAGGAGCTTACCAACCACCTCAGTAACTTCGGCTTGGGTGATAGACAAATCCACCTCAACTACCCCAGCCTCTGCCTCCTCGACAGAGGACGTGACAGTGGGATTGAGAAGACCCTCAAAGTATTCCTTCCACCGCCCGACCACATCCCTGGTCGAGGTCAACAGCTCTCCACCTCCACTGTAAACAGTGTTGGTGGGGCACTGCTTTCCCCTCCTGAGGCGCCGGACAGTTTGCCAGAATTTCTTTGAGGATGACCGATAGTCTTCCTCCATGGCCTCCCCGAACTCCTCCCAGGTCTGAGTTTTTGCCTCTAACACAGCATTGGCTGCTGCGCGCTTGGCCTGCCGGTACCGGTCGGCTGTGTCCGAAGTCCCACAAGCCAACCAGGCCTGATAGGACTCCTTTTTCAGCTTGACGGCATCCCTTACTTCCGGTGTCCACCACCGGGTTCTGGGATTGCCGCCACGACAGGCACCAGAGACCTTACGGCCACAGCTTCGCACTGCGGCATTGACAATAGAGGTGGAAAACATGGTCCACTCTGACTCCATGTCTCCAGCCTCCCCCGGTATCTGGTGGAAGCTCTCCCGGAGGTGGGAGTTAAAGCTCACTCTGACAGGGGGCTCGGCCAGACGTTCCCAACAGACCCTCAGCGTACGTTTGGGTCTGCCAGGTCTTTCCGGCCTCCTCCCCAGCCAGCGGATCCAACTCACCACCAGGTAGTGATCGGTTGATAGCTCAGCCCCTCTCTTCACCCGAGTGTCCAAAACACATGGTCGAAGGTCAGATGATACGACAACGAAGTCAATCATCGACCTTCGGCCTAAGGTGTCCTGGTGCCACGTGCACCGGTGGACACCCTTGTGCTTGAACATGGTGTTCGTTATGGACAAACCGTGACGGGCACAGAAGTCCAATAACAGAACACCACTCGGGTTCAGGTCGGGGAGGCCATTCCTCCCAATCACGCCCCTCCAGGTGACGCTGTCATCCCCCACGTGCGCATTGAAGTCCCCCAGGAGAACGATGGGGTCCCAGGTTGGAGCACTTTCCAGCACCCCTCCCAGGGACTCCAAGAAGGCCGGGTACTCTGCACTTCTGTTCGGCCCGTAGACCGTAACAACAGTGAGAGACCTGCCCCCAACCCGAAGGCGGAGGGAAGCGACCCTCTCGCTCACTGGGGAGAACTCCAACACATGGCGGCTGAGCTGGGGGGCTATGAGCAGGCCCACACCAGCATGCCGCCTTTCACCGCGGGGGACGCCAGAGTAGTGAAGAGACCAGCCCCTCTCGAGGAGCTGGGTTCCAGAGCCCAGGCTGTGCGTGGAGGTGAGCCCGACAATCTCTAGCCGGTAGCGCTCCACCTCCCGCACAAGCTCAGGCTCCTTTCCCCCTAGCGAGGTTACATTCCATGTCCCCAGAGCTAGCTTCTGTGTCCATGGATTGGGCCGCCGAGGTCCCCACCTACGACTGCCGCCCAGATCACAAAGCACCGGCCCCTTACGGTCCCTCCTGCGGGTGGTGGGCCTACTGGAGGGCGATCCCACGTGGCCTTTTCGGGCTGGGCCCGGCCGGGTCCCATGGGAAAAGACCCGGCCACCAGACGCTCGCCTGCAAGCCCCAACCCCAGGCCTTTACTTTGCGCCTTTACTGCTTAAAATGACACATGGTTCTTTTAACAAGCCAGCTTTTTTCAAGCATGTGTTAACGAAACATCGGATGATACTTATTCAATGCAAGTATTAGGAGCATATTTACTTAATTCCCTTCCAGTTACCTTAGTTAGCTTATTTTTAGAAAAACTACAGAAATTGTTCAAGGACAGCTTGTATAATTAAAAAAGGGGACAGAAGTCTTATCCACTCAGAAAGTTGTCAGTTCTCAAACTATACATTGCCTTTCCAGTTTTGCTGAATAGTCAATTAGTTTTCAGAATAATTTCTTTACTTTGAATTTGTTGTGTTTACTGAATTATTTTGGTTTCAGGTTTAAATCAATTTGTTCAATTATTTTCTCATTTACTGGAGTTTTCTCTGAATTGTTGGTTTGCTGTCTCATCCTAATTCTTATTTTGGTTCTGAATTTGATGCGTTTTCTGATTATTTTGGTTTCAGATTTGTTGCTGTTGTTTTCTGGGATGTTATTTTGGTTTTGTGTTTCCTAATTTGTTTAATTGTTTTCTCATTTGCTGGAGTGTTCTCTGAATTGTTTTTAGTTTATTAAGTTTTTTAACTTGATATTTTGCTTTAATAATTGTAATTTGACTTGCACATTTCAGTCAATGTATATATCAGTCTTGACCCATCATCATGTAAACAAGGGTTGCATTTATTGTTAAATTGTTGTCTCCATTGGCACAATTCAAATACAAGTTACAAACCTTTTGTTTATTCATTTAATTTAACTATGCAAACATTTACAGAGAGTTCATGACAGGAATCTTTTGAGCTTTCATGAGCCAAGTTCAAAAACAAACTATAGAGTAGCACACTGCTTATTGGTAGTGAGAGAAACCTGAATACAAAGCAGCAAGTTAGAGAAGATTTATGGTCTTGTATCGGGTTCTACTGGAGAAAAAAGTCTAGCTGTCTAGAAGCAAGCAGAGCTATGTGTGATTGTATGAAACGGCTGTCTTGTTTGGTGGTTTGAACAGAGGTCACGAAAAGAGCCTGGTTCTGTTTACATTATGACTGCTGCCTTGGTTCTCTCTTCCCTGAGGAACACTCATGTTTGTATGTGCTATGTGATATGCATTCAGAAGCTCCTCAGACTTTCCTTGACTCTTTTATTGGACTGAGATCATCAGGAAACTTTTAGAGAGAGATTTGTTTTTCTCAGGCAGATGTGGATTTGGGGGAGTTGATGGGAGATTTAATTTGTCTGCGAATAGAATCGGAGAGCTCTCTCGTAAAGGATATAATGAAAATTTAGGAGACGATTTAGGTGTTTACATTGGTGACCGCTTTGATTTGAAGCCATTAAATCCTTTACTGCCTAATTTACAGTTTGTCTTACAAGTTTACAACATGTGAAATGCCATGGACGCTCACGTCTTTCCTCTGAGCCTGGATTTCTCATTCTGCTCATCTGAAGTGTTTGAGTGTTTTTCCTGAGCTCAGGCATGTGTGCACAGCTCAGCGCTGAAAGACTGCTCAGTCCGTTTCATCCCACAGCTGAACAAGACCCAAAAACTCTCAGCCCTTGCCAGATTAAACACAACATGAAAATATTTCACCTGGGCTACACAGCAAGCCAGAGAGACACATACATTTTTCTGGCTGTCTATGCTTGAAAGAAATGTCTTGGCACTGCAAGGACAGGTGACTGGGTTGAGGAACCTGCTGGGATCGGCTTGAACCAGAGAGAAGAGCTAGATTTTCTGGGTACTGTCTGTTCCGTGTTTGTGGCTTTTCATCTTGAAACTTCTACATCTTTTTTTTGTGATTTGCAAATTATAATGCAGTTAAATAGTGAAGAAATACAATATATTTATCAAGAGAAATGTGGATACGCATGGACTTGTTCTGCTGTTATGGGAACTCTATACATTTTGAAGCCTTTGGCAAATTATAGTTTTGCAATGTAGTTTGAGTTCCATCAAAACACATGGGGTGTTTTGTTAAGTTTTTTAATCCAATTGTCAATTCATTGCATTTACAGAGTTCACATTCTGTAAACCATTATTTAAAACATATTGCATTCATGTCATTTTACTAAATATTGTTGGTCTAAATAACCACATTTAAGAAAAAACACTACTTGAATGTTCTAGTTCTTTTTTGATGTCTAATCATATACTAGTTGAGCTTTTCAGTTTTATACAAATGCAGCATGCACACTTATTCTTTTTTTTAAGCAAATGAATGGGCAAAATGTACTTTTTAGTGCTGCCAGACATTGAGAGGTTTTGAAATTCAATTTGTTTTACACTTTCCTGACAGCAATAAAAAACAAAGTTATAGTTAGCTTTGAAGTAGTTCGGATGTCTACACAGTAAAATGATCAATTAATTCTCCTTGTTCTAAAGTAATTAAAATTTTTATTTAGTATCTCACATATGTAAACAAGATAGCGATCTTACCTACAAACCTAGCTGTATCTGGTTAGGGTTGCATTTGTTTCACTATTAAATTTGTAAATTAATTAAATCCTACTATTACATTTTTTTTTCTTATTTGAACAGCTGCCTGCATTTATTTTTATTCTGTTATGCTGCCTCATTATTTGACGAAAGCTATCCATCACATTATATAAAGCCTCATTCGAATCATCCTTTATCAGATCTGGTTCTTAGAATACGTCTTAAGATTACGATTATTTCACACCGCGGCCAATTTGAGAAGGGAAGAACAACAGTGACAGATTAAATATTTTGCTTGATGTAAGCTTTGTAATTATAGTCTGTTCAATGTAATGGATATAAAATTACCTTAGCTATTGGTGATGAGGTTTTATATATTTTAATAAAGCACTAAGTGAGATGTGACATACATTTTTGGCCCAATTGTTAGTGGAATTTTGGGGAATGCAATTTTCGGAAATTCGTTTCGAGAGTAGCATTATATAATTGGTAATTGGTCCCAGCTGTCACCAGTTATCTGCCATGTTAAGTGTATCTAACCGAAGCCATTTTGCCATCTTGACGCTTAAAAATCCGCCACCTGCCACTTGCACCTCTCATTTCTTGCTGGGGTGCGGTTCTAGTTGCCCAAGTCTCTCCCAGGTTACGGGCCCTTCCTCGGACATCTCACTGCGCTTCTTATTGCCCACCAAATCTGCATATGACGGGAAATTTGATGTACACAAACTCGTGAAATATCAATGAGAAATGGCTATTTGCTGCTACTTCCATGTTTGTGTGAAATACCCATAAGGACTCATTTTTCATTCGGTCTTGTGCATTGGACTAATCTGAGTTGGCAACAATAGCTAAGTAGAGCATGACTTGATTGGTGGGAACAGACCAAATCTGCAGTTGTGTTGATTTATGGACAGAATTTTTTGTAAATTATGTGGTATTCTGCAGAAGGGTTTTAAATGTACTGGAGAACAAAAACAGGAAATAATTCAAGTTCTGCTAGAGAACTGGAAGTGTTATAGCTGATCAACTCTCAACATCTTCTGATGTCAGCCTCTGAGCCACATTACTATCTTATATTAGTACTCTTCCCTAGTCAATAGAATCTGCTGAATTCATGATGTCAATTCAGGGCTAATTTGATGAATACTACTGGTTGCTTTGGTACTTTTTGGGTTTAGTTGAGTAGATGGAAACCAAAACAATTTTGACCCACACCTGGACCCTTTTTTACCGTTCAACTGAAGAATGGCTTTTTAGTGAGGACTCTGTCAGAAACTCTGCAACAAATTGTGAAATGCCTCCCCTGAACGTCACACTCCAGGCTTCCAGTCCCCAGGCAGTAGCTTAGCATGCTAACCCACGTGTTACCTTCTTGTTGAAGCACATTCAGCTTGTACCTTTCAGATTCAACAACTTTGAAGGAATTAGCGCTGTGGGAGAGCTCTGCAGCTTGCTGCTCCTCTTGAACGAGTTCTTATGTGTGTAACATGAATAAAGCTCAGCCAAGAAAGGGGTCGAGCACAGCCCTCTTTAATTGGCTCTGTGTGCGCTGTGAAATACTACCAGTCTGAAATGGGCTTATCGACCGTTCTGTCTGGTGCATTCAGCTGTGTGTGAGCTCTTACAATGCTGAGCACATTGGGGGAAAATGCAACTCATTTAACACCGATTTCGATATTGACTTGAAGGATAAAACTAAATAAGAATCTGGATCTGTAGGCATTAGCCAGCAATGAAATGCTCAAACTCAAAGCCTAGTCAGCAACTCTGTATTAGTAGTTTTTTCTACTTCTTTCATTTCTGCTATTTAGAAAGCAGCAGGGTTTGTTTGAAGAGGTGTTGAGCAGAGCATTTAACCTCTGCAAAGCTTATTAGCCCTCAACATTACTCATCTTGTTGCTGATGAGACATGATGTATTGACTCACAGCTGGATGCTGTACAAGTTACCATCTAAAAGAATGAAGTGAAAGTGAGTTAGGGCTGTGAAGCAGTTGCGCCTGCGGTCTGTGGGTTGCAAGGCTAACTTGATTTGGCATCAATTGATGTATGATTATTTACATTTACATTTTAATGCCAATCAGATTGAGTTATAAAAATATTGACGTGGATACACACAATGTATAGCATTAAGTAGTGTTTATTCATAAGGATCCATGAAAAATGTAAAATTTTATTTGGTTTGTCAGATTTTTGCCATAAATTGATTCAAAATAATTAGAGATAAAAAAATTAGGTGACAACTATACAATGTTGTTGACATGAAATTGCTGATTTTGGCATCGAGGGTAAAAACGTGGCATAGACTACAAAGTTTGTTGAGGTCTTTTAGGAATTTAATATTATCATTATTTAATGAAGTTGCTTTTATTTGTGTTGTTGGGACAGGGTTTCCGCAGAAGTAGGATGAAATTTGTTTGGATGAAAGTATGTTTGAAACGCAACACAAGTTTTTAATCAATCACATAATCATAAAGAGGAACCCCTTCTCTTCCAGAAGTTGTAGCTATGGAGTAAATATGAATATATATAAACTACATACAAAAGGTAAAAGTGAGGTATTTTGTTTCATCTGTTCAAAGATAAATTAGTTTTGTGCTCACGTAGGGTCAATTGTGTAAAACGGATGAAATAAGTGTTCTTGTGTGTGCACTGTTTTAACAGGCTGTCTTTCTAAATAAGCCAATGAGGTACAAAGGAAAGAGAGGGCAACTTTGTGAAGGTGGGAAATAAACAGAAACACTCTGCTGTGGGTCATGTCAACTCAAACGAATGGTGGAGTGGTTTCCATCTTTGCAATTCCCTGATAACAATTTTATAAATGATGTTTGATATTTATGAAACTGAATTTGGGATAGCATGTAGTAGTAATTACTCATGTAATTTAGTTTATAGTTTAAGTAGAAATAGTTCCATCAGGAGTTATGGGAAGCATAGACCACTTGGTTTGTAGGTGGTTGCAACAAAAGAAATGTATGACACTCACTGACAGTTTCTATGAGATTGCGTTGCACACAATCCCTTCGCATACCTTGATTCTGGGATGATCTCATGCATCATATATACAGGGATATCCAGATCATGTAATCCCTCGTTAACATTATGTTTGATTATGATATACACGCGGTCAGTGTAAAGGGTGTCAGTCTTTTGGCTTTTAGCCGAAGTAAATCTTTGTTGCTGCTCTTCAATAATGTAATTACAGTCATTAACATCTAGTTATCTAGTCAGCTTCCCTCACTTCCAGATTCTGACTCATTCTCTCCTTTTCTCTCTCTTGTGCAGTGTCTTTTATTCCTGAAAGATGTTTTTTTACATGACTAAAATGTGTTTTTGCATTAGTACTTAATTGAATCTCGGAATAGGCCATATTTTCCTGAACCATTTTTACGTGTACATATTGTGTAATATCATTTTCTTTTTGTTGCAGCTAACTGCTCACCTCCGTGCAAGAATGGAGGCATGTGTTTAGGGCCTCACATGTGTGTGTGTAAGCCAGGCTCTAAAGGAAAGTTCTGTGAACAGACCACTCTCCCATCCTCTTCTCATCCAACTGGACCACTAAATGGACACCACAATGGTGGAGTGCCGAATGGAGGACATACTAATGGATACTCCAACGGCCATCATAATGTAATTCCCCAGCGCCCTATTCCTCAGCAGATCTTCCCACAGGGCCAAGGTCAAGTCCCAGTGGCTTTACCTGGCGCTGGTGTGGGACACCTGACCCTGTCCTTGAAGCCCTCGTCGAGCGGAGGTGTCGCGTATCCACCACAGTGAGTACAAAACATGGATTCTAGTATCTCAAAATCTCAACAACTTTCTGATGATCTGTTTTCTAGTGAAGTAAACCACAGATTTTTCTTGTTTTCGACTTGAAACCAGGTCTATGCTGTTTGTTTGAGTATCTAAACATTTTATCAATGTTTTGATCAGTTTACAGTTAAAAATGAACTCTTTTAGAGCAAGTCATTTTGCTGATTTGGTCAGGTTACCATTCATGGGTCACTTGATTAAACTTTGCAACAGTGGCGCAGTGGGTAGCACGGTCGTCTCACAGCAAGAAGGTCGCTCGTTCGAGCCTCGGCTGGGTCTGTTGGCATTTCTGTGTGGAGTTCTTATGTTCTCCTCGTGATCGCGTGGGTTTTCTCCGGGTGCTCTGATTCCCCACAAGTCCAAAGACATGCGGCATAAGTGAATTGAGTAAGAACAATTGCCCATAGTGTTAAAGTGTGAATGTGTGTGTGAATGTTTCCCAGCGATGGGTTGCGGCTGGAAGGGCATCCACCGCGTAAAACATATGCCAGAGAGTTGGCGATTCATTCCGCTGTGGCGACCCCGAAAGGGAAGAAAGCCGACATGAAGATGAATGAATGAAAGGTTAGAAGTTGTAAAAACTTTTTTTTACTTGTACTGCAATGTGTGACAGATCTTAAGCAGTACTAAACTGTAAAGTACGAGTAGAAAATGACTTCAATTTATATTCATTCAAAATTTTCTCTATTTTTTGTTTTGTTATATTACAATTTTTTTTACAATATTTATCAATTTTGTGGATATTGCTGTATTGTATAATGTTATTAGAAAAATTTGAATTAAGACAAACATTCATTGGTGGTATTTGAACTCTGAGTCGTGGAGCACTTGGGTTTTGTAGTTTTGAGCACTAATCAATATACCACGAGCTGTTCACACTTGGTTTTAGCCAGTTTTAGCAAGTTTCCCAATTTTTTTCAATAATTGAAGTTTTACCTATTCCTCTAGAAGACTAGTATATGTTTAGGTAAATGGTTTGATACAGAATAGAAACAGTTTTCTAAAAGTTGTTACCCTAATGCAGTACACTGCAGCTTGTGGGAGATTCCTGAAGCAGAAGTTCACAGAAACTAGTAATGTCATTATTTTGGACTGAACTTCATAGCAGGGTGTTCATGCCAGACATCAGAGTAGCAGATGTTAGTGGACTTTGCCCCCTGTACTCAGCCTCACAGTCTGCGTCTGTTTTTACAGAAATACCTACTGTTTCTCCAGTCTGACTCACTGAAGTCTTTTTACATGACTTACACTTGGGCTTTCACCAGACTGTGACTCCTGAACTCCTGATGTCAGCCTAGTTTCCCTCTTTCATTTGTGTTTGCCCTTTAAACACAAGTTTTACAAGAATCCTTCATCGTGACTGACTAAACCCCTGCAGACTCTTTAGTGCCCTGAGCTTTTTCGTTGAGTTTCTTGAGTGTTTCGACCACCGTGGATCGTCTCGAACAACTCAAAATGTCACAACTACTTTTGACACAGAGTACAAATTTCGTTCAGCCAGAGTGAATCAAATGTTATTTGAGAGTGCATGCTTCCAAAGTTTAAAATCAAAACTGTGAATTCACCACAGCCTGCTTCTAGGAAAAACTGCAATTCTTGAGAAGGGATGTGGCCATTGATGAATTCAATCATTATTTAAGTGGTCTATTGGCTGGCAGTATGTACGTTCGTAGTCAGAGTGTTGAGTAGTTTTTTACCTGCATAATTGCTAGCAGACCTGTCCAAAAGCGGTTTCAGGTTTTCACTACCATTTTTAGATTTAAAATCTTCAAAATATTTCAGACTCAATTTGGCAAAACAGTAAAGCATCACTGTTCAGTAACCTGTCAAAATATTTTAGCTCTAATCTAAAACTTTTAACGCTTTTTTGACATGGAATGAAACTTTTTGATTGCCAAATTGTCTGTGCATACCTGCTTCTCGCCAAAATAGAGCAGCACCAACTAAAATCATGCTGTTCTGTCTTGTCACAATGTTGTCAGTTTCTCATGTTTGCGCAGCCATCTTTCAAAAACACTTTTTAGGACTTAAAAAGTCTAAAATAAGCTTAAATAATTTCTAAAAAGTTGTATTTTTCAGATACCCCTGAAAGCTCACTTAAATTCTGTTTTTGTTGCTTGATTCATGCCATGTTTTAATTTTTAGTTTTGAGACCAACATGCAACAGACAATCAGCTTTCTGTTATTAGTGCAAGTCTCTCTGGGATTGTAAAGTCACCAAAGACACATTTTAGCTCTGAGGAAGTGTAGGTTTAGTGACACATGGCTCAAAAAATACAATATATATAGCTTGGTTGAGGGCAGTTCCTAACAATGTGTATACTTACTTTTTGTTGTACAAAAACGTGATTAAACTGGAACTGTTAGGTGCACAAGGCCTGGCTTATTCAAAAAGAAAAAAGGGTCTTTGCCAAATATAGGTCTTAAGTTTGATAATTAATGGTCTAAAACCGTCTTAAATTTGACACCATCAAACCTACAGTAACCCTGATTTAAGGCAAGACAAATTGTAATATTTTTGTTTGTGTACATTTTTTTATTTATTTATTTTTTTGTTAATTTTTCACTATTCTAATCATCAAATAGGTTTATGTCAAAATCAAGCCTTTATGTAGGATTTTTAGGCATGTGAAGATGATGTAAAGGCTAGTGATTCAGGTCGAAGTTATTACGAAAGGTTTATTGAAGCACAGCCTGAATGATTTGATGGTAATGAGGCTGGTCCGAGTGATTTAACAATTTGGCTTTAAATAAGTGAAAGTACACAGCAAAATTCACAGTGTTAAATTAACACTGCTGGTGTGGACCGAAATAAGCCCTTCCTTAGAGTGAGTTTAATTAATATATTAACTTTTAAAACTGGGGCCATGCGTATAAAGTTTAGCTCCAAGCGCGTCTCAGTTTTACCAAGCAGTTATTGTCCTGAGACCATCATGTTCAACAATGGACTCAAGCAAACATTTTTTTTTAACTTCATTAACAATGCAAGTTTTTCAACAGGTTACAAATGTATTGATCCATTCACAAACCTCAGTTGGAAAATGATCTGCATGAATCTGCTTCTAGTGCTTGTGTTAGATAAAAGCTTTTTTCATCAGAAAGGGGTCAAAATAACATACAAACAGCTATGGGTAGCACTGAAAAGCATCACTTTCTGCAACAAACAGGTCTAATAATGAATTCAGCTTCTAGTTAAACTAGGATTTTAATTTTAATTTAATTGTAATTTTAGCTGGGGGGCAATTAAGTTATAAATAACTGATATCTGCTAAGTAGAAACACATTATTTTTTGTTTAATCATTTAAAAAGTTAAGATAAGAAGAATTAAACATCAAATAAGTGCTGAAATTTTAATTGCTGCTTCTTCTCCAGTGCTTTTTGAGCTTTGAAACGAAGTGGTTTAAACTTGCACAGAGGACAATTTATGCTGATGGCATCGCAGTCTGTGATTGGCTGTTGGAAACTTTGCCAACCACTTGAAAAAAATCAGGATGTACTTGGTACATAGCAGTTGTGTTAACTTAACACTGGCTTTTGGAGTGTATGTTTAAGTTGTGATTAGTTACAATTGAGGATCTGTTATAAATATAATATAGTATATGAACTCTGTAAGGCATCACTAACACTGTAAAATCAGGTCACTTGATACCAGAAATGAAGTGAAGTGGGTTCAGTAGGCAGGAGTTTCACTGTCTCTCTGCTTCCATAATTTTCCCTTTACAGACTTTAATATCTAGACTGTAGAGCACTGAACTGGCAGAAGGCTCATATTAAAGTTGTAGTGAGAGGGAGCTTAAGATTTATGATTCAGTGAGTTTGTGGGTATGCACTCGAAAACCTGATCCATCTGCTGGAGCGCTGCTGGTAATGGAAAGAAGTGAGACTGATCCTTGAGCACTTTAGGAGAGCTTTTTTGCACTTTCTGTTGAGGCGTTGTTTTCCATGCGTTAATCAATGCTGAGCATTGTTCTCTGTATCCATCATATTGATGATCATATTGTTGCGCTGAGCTAATTCAAGTATTTATGAAAAAGCTACGCTTTGTATATATTCTGAAGATTATACTCTTTATTCTTCAAGCTTTATTGTGAAGTGCTTTACTAGCAGTTTGCTTCATTTCAAGATGTGTATAATGATACAATATTGGCCCTTGTCGGATGTGTTAAAATAACAATACATTTAAGAGCATTCAAATGACATAACGTATGTTAAAAATAGTGTGAAAAATGTCCGTCAGTGAACCATTCTGACAAGTCCCTTCACCACGTGTTTCTCTCTTCCTAATTGAAACGTTTAGTATTTTCACTACAAAATCATCTCACATCACTATTTAAAGATTGCAGCACAAAAACTGTAGAGCACTGAACTTGCTGGGATTTAATCTTGAGAGAAAGGCTTGCAAGAGGCATATTATGACTCCACTACACCATGACATAACTAATCCCTCCAGCTATAAAAACCCACCCACTAGGCAACAGTGCTTTAAAAACTCGCACCCACACCTGGCTCTGGAACTGCCATCCATCATGGAGGTCTGGAGTTCATCTCCTATTTTTCACTTCACTTTGAAGTGTCAGTCTCATTCAGGGTTACACCCGTACAGTGAGGTTCCACCCTCCTTATTGGAGGAATGTAACAGTCCTGCTAACAGAGAGCAAGACCAATAGGAAACTTTTTTGTCATGTTATTTGCCATTCTCTACATTTCAAGATTATTTTTTTTGCTGAGGTTATTTGTTAGCACTGTAGCCTTTATAAACCCCAAAAAATGGTTAGTACTGAAAATCAGCCAATCACACTGAATTCAACCATATCATATGTTCAGGTTTACACTTCAAATTATGATGATCAAAGAAATAAAAGATGGATGTTGCTTTATATCACTCATAGTGACACTGAACACACCATAGCAATTAAGTGCTGTACCCAGCAACCATCGCAGAATGCTAATATTTTATGAAGCTGTTATGAAGTTTACAGTTTTTAAGCTTCATTCTCAATCAATACAGCAAAAATCAAATGAGCGTACATCTCGCACTCTCCTACTATTGGCTCATTAAACACAGCTAGGAGATTTCTGATGACCGTCTTTAGACATCGTGCCAAAAAGAATAATTTCGATATTTTCCTTCTGTAGATGCACCTTAACTCAGGAAGGAAGGCATAACAAACTCGGACAACTGTCTTGAGATATATTTAGCACTAGAGTTGGAAAGTAGTGTTTAAAAACCATGAAGAAATGTACTGAAAAAAGTACTTTAATTATTTTACTCTAGCAATGTTATTCTCTACATGGGAAGTGATTTAAGCCAAAAGATTGGAGCTTTTCCTGTTATAGTCGATATGTTTGTTTATCTTTTGCTCTATCTTGATGTAGAATATGAATTCAGAGTGAATGGCGGTAGATGCAGAGGAGAACAAAGGCTTCTTGGCATGGGTCATTGGGTTCATTAGAAGAGAGAGCTGTGTAGTGTCTCGCTGAGCACATGGGAGGGACCACGGCCGATTCTGCCAAATTCTGAGAATAACAACAGGATAACAGCGGAAGGAGAAGAGAAGACGTTGTGGTCAAAAAGTGAGATGAGGAAATGGAAAACCGAGATGAAAAGAGGACTGATATTAGAGGAATCAGAGCAAGAGTGATCATGCGAAAAATGTGATGCAATGAAAAACATGAAAAAGGGTTTCTAAAGATTTTTAAACCATATAAGTCATCAATTTTGAGCGGGGTGTAGAGGGTAATAAATCCTCACTGCATCTTTTTTCATGGTTTAATTACTGCGTGGCTGCCAGCATGCAAGGTCGCGCCAGCTATTTTGTTGAGACTGGAATTGGAGCTTGTGTTTATAACTTTCTCTCTCTCTCTCTCTCTCTAGCTTGCCTTCTCTGACACCTTCCTATAACATCAACCCAGAAGCCGAATCATTCAGGCATAAAGAATCTGGGAAATAAGTTTTGTATCTGTGTTCCTTTCACTGTTTTCTGTAGCTCAATATAGCAATTACTTTGGATTGAATTGCTTCCATATATAAATTGCTTTCAGAGCTATTCCTCTTACTGAAGGAATTGCTGACTTCTCAAAAGAAAGTCAATATAAAATAGTTTAAAAAGTTTGACACCGAGAATTTATCAACAAAGTGTTGCTTTTATTCTAGAAGAATGAGTTAAAAGTTACAAAGTTGTTTTCTCTAAATGTGTTTCTTCTGTTCATTAGTGACCACAGAATTTTATGTTACGATGCAGGTTTTTCTTCATTTACTGAAGCAGTTGTTCTAGTAGCATGTCTGGAACTCTCCAGTTTGGTGCTTCTTTTTTCATTTTGTTTATTTTAGTATAGTCTTTAACAGTGCTTTAAGTGGACAACAGTGCTTTAAGTGGACAACTCTCTTTCATGGAAGTCTGAACATAAAATGCAGATGTTCCAGAGTGCAAAAATGGCTGAGTAAAAAGAGGTCCTAATCTCAGTATGTTAGGGACTTTAAGCAGCAAAGGCTGATAGGACAGCTACGGCGGACAGAGGCGACGTAGACAATAAATGTTATAAATTGTAAAAAAAATTACAGAGTACAAAGGACAAATATGTTTATTTTATGTAGTGAAAAGTTGAAACATGTCATTTAACAAATAAACCTACATTTTTATATCATTAAAATAAAATGAATAGTGTATAAGACCTTTTAAAATAGAATGTAAATATGTTATATCAAATGTAAATTAATTTGTGTATCCTCTTACAACAAACTCCATGCAGACGCTGTCTAATTCACGCATATGTAATAAGGCAACAAGGCTGTAGCTGTCCTCAAAGCTATTGCTGCTTAAAATCTCTATTGGGATTTACGAGTGAGTGAGCTGAGGTCAAATCTCTAATAGGAATAAATTGAGTCATATGTTGACCAAATACATGATTATTTTCAAATAATAGTGTGCAATTACAAAGTTAATCTCATTTGATTTCATTCAAAGAAAGTAATTTTTTTAAAATAAAATAACTACATAACATTACACACAGATGACTTTAGCTTATAACTTGTAACTTGTTGAACATACAAAGAACCTTTTTAAAGATACATTTCAAATAACTTTCTTCAAACCTGCAAAAAAAAATACAACAAATAGTATAGTATATTTATGAAATGTAACCAGAGTTGCATGGTTGTGCTTTCATGGATGCCTATTTCATTTTCACATTTGCGTTGTATGCATCAATCTGTCAGCGTTTCTGTTGAGTCCTGACACTGCCTGTGACTTCTGACGCATGCGCACAGTACAAGCGAGCAAAAACACTCCAGGTACCAAATGTGAGTAGAGTATCCATAAAGATTACTCAAGTAAGAGTAAAAGTAACTCCCAAATGATTTACTTGTATAAGAGTAAAAAAGTAAATTATCTCAAGTACTTAGTTACTAGTTACTTCTGATCTGAGCAATACAAAGCAAAAATGCTAGCTATTACATATAGTACTTCCCATAGATTACTTGTGTTTTTTTCCCTAAGTTTGTTGATTGTAAACTTAAAAAATGTGATACATGCAACAAAAAGACGTTTTGCATCTACACTCATATTTTACAGAATACTTGCACTGTGAAATCCACATTTATATGCATCCTCTGTCTACATGAATGATTCCTGTGCGTCTGCAGCGAGGACGGTCTCGACCTGCCACCGTCGACTCAAGTAGCAGGGCAAACACTTGTGCATCAGCCTCGTGCATCTCACAAACTTGCTAATGTCAAAAATAGCTGTATTCTTTTTTTTTTATAGAATTACTATTATTTATAATAGATTTATTTTCATGATATTAGTAATGGGAGAAAACAGTAACTAACCAAGTTATCAGTAACTAAGATGTAACTCAGAAGTAAAAGTACAGATATTTAACAAAATACTTACTTGCCTAAAAGTAAAACTACACATTTTTAAAAGTACTCAAAAAGTACTAGTTATCCTAAAATGCACTTAAGTAAATGTCACTAGGTAGTACCCACCTCTGCCAGGTACATTAAGGAGGCTGCAGTGTTTGGAAGCATGCAGCAGAATTAAAACAAACACATTCTCAAAGCTTGGACAAGAGATAGCACTCTATAGAGTTAATTTTAGAAGTGCTGGTATGGAGTAATGGTGTGTACCAGCCATTTTAAAGCATTGGTCCTTGGTTAGAAGTCCATTTACTGGATGTTGGATAAATGTAAAATCTGTCCTGCTTGTAAAAACTCTCCCATCTTTAACAACCACAGCTGTGGCGCTCTCGAGCAAGGCACCAGTTTCCCGACTGCTCCCTGAGCGCCGCAGCCATGGCTCCCACTGCTCCGGGTGTGTGTTCACTGTGTGTTTGTTCACTACTGTGTGTGTGTGTACACTGGGATGGGTTACATGCAGAGCACAAACTCCAGGTATGAGTGTCTCCATATCTGGCCAACTAGTCACTTTCACTTTTTAAAATCAGTCCTGCTTTGTGGTATAGTCATAAGTGAGCAGGCATGTGAAGCACTCATCTCACGACCCCCCCTCCTCTTTCTCCCATGTCATTTATCTCATAAAAAGGTAAAAACAAATGTAAAAAATATCAACGTAAAGTGGCTGGCTTTAGTAGTTTCTCAATTTACATTTCTTGTTCCGCTGTGGTCTCACTATTTTTATAGTGAGACGTTTAAGGAATGAATGGTTAGGAATTCATGCAATCAAGCATATATTGGAAGGCATGGACCAAGTGAGAAGTGAAAACAAAAGAATACACTTTTAAAATGATTTCTAAAAAACACTCTAAATTCTAAAATATGAGTTTAGCACCACAAAGTAAATATGTGAGATTTACAATCACTTAGCATTTACACAGTCATATTTTAAACCGTTTAGCCCTCGTAGATGTGCACATACCAACATTCCAAGTTTCTCTCTTGCAGTGCCTGTAACAGATATATTAGAAGAAGAGTGCTAAGCAACATCACATGCTCCCAACCACTATACTCAAACAAGCCTCATTACAAAACATATGGCCAGGATTTACTCTGAATTTCAGCCCAATGTCATCAAATTCTATATAAACAGATCTTTACTGAGCTGCTCCCTGTGTACAGAAGAATCATAGGGAAAATGAAAGTTAGTGAATTGTTTTAAATAGGAAAAGAAAACTGGGTTCCAGTCTCTGATAGGTTCCTCTTCATCACAAATGCTGCGCGTAAACAGAAGAGTTTCTGCGTGTGGAAATGGATCTGGCTTTGCTCTCAGTAAACTCTTTCTCTCACTAGCCTGCTGTGATGATGTGTGGAGGTAATGAACATCCCGCTGTCCTTTTGTAGTGCGGTTTTATTGAGACATCTGATTTCAGACCACACAGTTTGTTCAGTTAACCCCTCTTCTGCAAACCTCATTCCTTACTAAAGGAGGAAGCAAAGCAGTTTTTACTTATTAAAGTAATTTCTCATAAGCTATGTTCCTGATAGAGTAGCACTTTTTATGTAATGAATGGTGCTAATATACCTGCTTATAGGGCTTTCATGTTCTGTCTATTGAAAATACCCTTCACTTTTGCTGGGCATCTCTCAGGGCCACCGTAGATCTACTATAAAGGTCACAAGTGGATCACAAAGGAGTGAAGTTGTTACCTTGATATGCCATAAAAGTGAAAAATGCTATAGCCGCCATGAAAGGACTGAGTTGTCATAAAGAGTAAGGGAGGAAAGAAAGTAAAAAAAAAAGATAAGATAGAAACAGACAGACAAAAAAAAGAGAGAGGGTTGAAGGAAGGGAGAAAGGAAAAACAAGAGAGAAGGAAAGAGAGAATATAAAAGAAAGAAAGACACGATACTGGCAGACCGACAGGCAAAAAAAAGAAAGAAAAACAAGGAAAGAAAGAAGTCAGATAAGATACAGACAGACAGACAAAGAGAGAGAGAGAGAGAGAGAGGGAGAACGTGGAGTAAGGGAAGACAAAAATTGAAAGAGAGGGAGACAATGACAGAAAGCATGCAGATAGAGACAGAGAGAGCGAGAGAAAGAGAAAGGGAAAGAAAGAGAAAAAGATATATGCAGACAGATAGACAAAAAGAAAAAGAGAGAGAATGGAGGAAGGAATAACAGCAAGTGAGAGAGAGAGAGAGAGAGAGAGAAGGATTTGGGTAAATGTCATGTATGGTTATTCTTCATTGGAGATGCGTTTGAATGCATGATAATGGGGCTGAATATGGCTGAATTTGTCTGCTAAACGTTTTAATGCCATTAATGAAATGTGTTTTAATTCCATCGACTATCATTTTTATGCTTGGTTTTGCACAACTTCCCTGAATGTGACATGAAGCGCTCCATGAATGTCTCAATTCAATGATATGTTTGATACAGCAGATGCTAAAGTGTTCTTTCCTCTCAAACATCAATCTCCAGCTCATTTGGTGGATCGCAGTGCAGCAGAAAGACAATTATAAGCGGAACAGCACTCACTTGTCTTAGCTAAACACACAAAAAATAGCCTACAACCCAGAGCACATCTGGGCACAAACCCAAAGCTTTCCTTGCCATGATTTACGTCGCAGCACACATGTTTTCACAGATTTATGCCAGCGCCTGCTGGATAGTTAAGTGTAAGGGAATGCTATAATTCTCATGCATACTTCAGATGTGCTGTCTACATGTTACACGCGTGTGTAATGTGGTGTGCTGAAAGTGTTCGCTCAGCTCTTTTGGGAGGTGGAGAGTGGGTGGGGTTGTCCAGGAGAGGTCTTTTTTTGTCAAATGCGGTTTGTTGCGCTAAGTGGAAATCATGAAGTCCTAAATCGAAGATTACCTAAAAACTTTCATCAGGAGTAGAGTTTTACGGCTTATTGGAAAAACAGACAACATAGCTTTGTGCCTTTTTTTGAGGACCCATGTGTGTTTTATTGATGTTTTTATCTTCATCTTAAGTATTTTCAATGACAGAAAGAACACAATTTGGCTTGTGTTTGTATGCATGCGTGTGTGTTTTAAAGAGAGGGCCTGTGTGGTTGACGTGGAGTGTTTGAGCGCATGTGTTCTGAACCGTTGGTGTTTGAACCGCTGGTGATGGACCACTCAGGTTTCTGCTGGTTCTTAGCAGTCTTAACATTCTTAAAAAGTCTTAAATTCACTTTCCTAGGTCTTAAATAATTTTTCACAGGTCTTATTTGTACTCATGTCCATGTAAAGCTTGATGATTGATGTTTTTTTGTTGTATTTTTGTTGTGGCTTGGTGTTACACACCTAAAAATATAGGATGCACATTGAGTGGAGCAATTGGTAAACTCAAATGAATTGAGGCCAGGCACAAGCAGGCTTAAACAACAAATATAGCTTTATTTTTCAACAAAGAAACAAACCACAGTCCTCCAGGACTGGGTCCCGTTTTACCGAGGGACAAGAGAAAATGTTTCTAAATGAAATAAAAAGAAAATTGTAAAAAATAATGGTTAGGGTTGTCATAGTCTGCATGCATAACTTCTCAATAATGGTTCTTTGGTTAGGGTTGCTAGAGTCAAAAACATAGTTTAGCGGTGCCATAAAGTGATTGTTAGGGTTGCCAGATATTGACATGAGACTGTTGTTGTTGTTAAAATGTTAAAGAAGTTGAATGTGATTGAAGTTGAAAGGGTTGCCAGAGATTTAGAAAATACTCCTGAATATTCATCTTTATAAAAGATGTGGTTAAGGTTTCCAGATTTTGAGAACAATGGTTTTCAAACAATGAATTTAAAGCTAAACATTTTCTTTGCGTTTCTGATGTTATGATATATAGGTCTTAAAAGTAATTCTTAACCTCTTAAATTAGACCTTATAAAACTGTTCTGATGTTTTGGTATGAAGCTGAGAAATAGCCTGGCAGTGAACCAGAACCTGGATTCATGAAGTCCTGGGGTTTAGTGTAATAGACCTGTCCAGACACCTGGCAGACAAGAAGCCTTAGAGAAATGGGTGTGAGCGAGAGAATAAATGCATATCCACATCTGCCAGATCTCATACCTGTAGTAGAAGAGCTACATGATGCACACTGACAGTAACATGAGACAGGCATGGTGTGGTGTTCTCCAACTGGAGGAGATTATCAGGAGACAGCAGCCATCCCTCACACTCGACACAAAATTCAGTATTTCTGAGCACATGTGCTGTAAACTCACAGCTCTTTCCACACCGGATCGGGTAATACAGCTTGTGCAGATCACAAAAGCTGGCTTTTAAATTATAAACCCATTTTAATGGCTTTGGCTTCGTTAGTAATGATGCTTGTTCTGTCAACGCCCAAACAATCAGCCTGCTTCAGAGTTTGGGTCTGATTTGGTTAGTAATTACACAAATATTCTCCTTACATTTGCAAACAGAAAGGTTTCTCACGCTAACAATTATTAGAATGCTGTTTCTTTTATTCTTCTGTGTAAAATCGGAATCAATCTGTAGTATACCATATATAATATTTTAAAAACATTATTCACATTTTTTTTTATTTAAATGAAGTTATAAGAAATTGCTAAAACAGTTCAGTTTTTTAAGCTTCAGACCTATATAATTTTCTAGATCTGTAAAAACACAAAATGTAAATTGTAAGTAGTTTTACACCAAGGCTTATTATTGAAGTCAAACTCTTTATTGGATTTCATTTTGTGGATTGTTTGTGGACTGGATTTTGGTTCTTTCCATGAAGGAACAGGATGCAATTTCTTTACTTAGTTTTAAAACGTAAAGGTTGCACATTTATATGCTTTGTAATAAATATTTGACCCCTCTAGACCATCTCTGCACCCATAATAACTTTCAAAAGACAGTATTTATCATAAACAATGTAATCACCTCAATAGTTTTGCTTCACAAAACGAACCAGATGCCTTCTGTTCCTCCCTTCTTGGTTTGTTAGAAAACAAAAGTCCTCCCATTTCCAAACGAATACATTCATCTTTTGGTGTCAAAAACACTTCATTTTCATTGTTTATCTAACAAGGTTCTGCTTCGGTTACACTTCCGGGTCAGTCAGTGCATATGTGCTTCATTGAGATGAGCTGCATCAGCAGTTCATCCGATTGGGTGATGTTATGGGCAATTTGGCTTGGCTACGGCCAACTGGAAATTTCAAACTCCCATAAAAAAGAAAATATCAATACACAAACATGCATGAACCAATCTGATTATGACTTATAGGCATGTTTTTGGTGAGGAAACAATACTAAAACGTGATAGAAATGTCTGAAAAGTCCAGTTTAACACGATACGAAACCTTAAAGGAGTTTAAATTTATGTTCACTCTTTGTGCAAATAAATGTGTTTAAGAAAAAATCTAAAATATAAAAATATATTTTTTTTTACATCAGACTACAATTGAATTTTTAATTTTCCAACAGATTAAATGGTATCCACTTGAATGGGCGCAGCCCTCTCTTTCTCAGACTGGCTGGGATTTTCTCCTGATATCAGCTTAAACTGCATCTCCTATGGGTTTAAGCACCTACACAGCTTTTAAACAACGGACAAATCTTTTACCTTTGTCCTGTTTATGTGTGGGGTCTGTTCTCTGTAGGGTATAATCTCATTTATTGCTTGACTAGAACATTGATTTGTCATGATTGTACTTGAATTTCAATTTTACCTTTTTGCTAACAAATATGGTAGCTTTTGGTTGTTGACCACATAATTAATTTGTATTTGTTTTTGATGAATTAACATTAAAAAAAAAGAAAGAATCAAAATTCTTTCCCCAGAGGAGTTCAGTTAAGTCTTGCTCTAGGCATCACTTGCGTGCCTTAATGTTTTGGCCTTCAGTCTTCTATAGTTCTAAACAGAATGCAAAATAGTCTCTAAAGCCTTTTATATGTGTGCAAGCATGTGTTTTCAATCTCATAGTTGTAAACGGTTGAGTCAGTTGACTGGTCTTGAAGTTGTTTGTGTCTGCTGGTACAAATGCAAGGCAGAAATAAACAAAGACCCTGTTTTGGGGACTGAAAGAGCAAGCACAACACATTGTATGGCATTTGCAAATGTTTAAAACTGGGATCTCTTTGGGAACATCAAACGAAAGATTAAAGTCAGACTTGAGAGAGAAAAACAAACCTCTGTTTACTATTTCTTATAAATATTCTTTATGTGTTTACTCATTCAAAGTTTACGCTCACTTTGTCCTTGTATCTTGCTGAATTTATTTCCTGCTAAAGATTGAGATCCTCTTCTTTTGAGGGTAGTTTTATTATATAATGGTACTTGTACTTAATGTTGAACCCTGACATAAACATTCTGGGGAATTTTTTGTGGAACAACCACCAAATTCCTGGTGGAAACAAAGTTCCTACTGGAAAAATATGGGAACCAATTAGAAATGTATCAGTACAATCCTACTGAAGGGAAGGCAACCTTTTACTCCTGGCTCCCCCCAAACCAACTTAAAGACTGCTTGATCTATTTTCTTTATTTCGTATTTAAGCAGAGTTAAGATCTGAACTTCTCTCACCAATCATGTGGCACAAATCAATTATGCTGCAGCTCAAAGTGACCGAAATCCATTTTTGTTTTGCTCATAAGTAACCTATATCTGATATTTTCAGGAAAGTCTAAACAGCTCTGTCTAAACAAGTCTAAACAGAATCTGATACACATTGTTTGCCACACAAGCATTTATCTAGGTTTTGTGTCATCGAGCCCAACTTAAACACAGTTTCTCACAAAAAGAAGTTGCTGGAGAAGATGTTCTTTGTGCTGAAATTGTTACAGGAAGAGCTCAAAGACGCATTTCAAGCTTAATGAATTTGCGATTGTTATTCAAGCATTTCTACTGCGCTTCGTGGAGAATACTGTAATATGTGTTCTTTTCCATCTCAATCTTTTCTTAATATAGTTTAATACTAATAAAGCTGGCTCTAATCTGATATTTACACCCACAAAGCCTCAAGTGTGCCCCAGAGCAGGCATTTCAGTGTTTACATCTGTTAGCAGTGCATTCTGGGGGACGTAGTTTCCCCTTCTCCACAATGCCTTTCATTCTTACAGAAGACACATAGCAGGGGCATGTTATTTGTAATGCGAAGAAACAAAAAGAAACACACACACACACACAAAAACAGATTCCCAAAAAAAAAAAAAAAATCCAAACTGGGCATTAAGAACAGAAGTCTAAACCTAGCCTTAGACTCTTCACCTTATCACCTCCAGGCCAGCACACCTCACCACCAGCTTCTTAATGATCCCCAACACCAGTCACACCATCAAATCCCCGGGATTCTCTCACTAATCTGAGACTCATCTAAAGGTACACTCACCTTGATCTCCCTCGGGTCTCCAAAGCTCCAGCGGTGTCTCCTGTGTGTCTGCTTCCCCATCCACGCTGGTTGCTGTGTGCCACATCTTCCCTGGAAATCGTGCACAGTTGAGACTACACCTCCATTCCAATCTTGAATCAACTATTCAAACCCACTTGCACATTTTAATGTCTGTTCATAAACTTCTTCGTGAATTTGACTTACCTTTGCCTCTTTCTGTGACACGAAGGCTGCTGAATGAATTGAGAGTGAAGAGTTTAAATTGTGTTGTTCACTCTGTCCACAGGTCTGGCAAGAGGCTTGTGTTTGTTTTAAAATGTTGCCTGCTTTTTCTGCTTGCTTTCTTTCTTTCTTTCAATTTATTTACTTTCATATTTTTAATATTTTTTTTGTACTTTTCATTCTTTTTGTTACGACCCTGGCGGTTTTCCTTTATTTTCTCTGTCACCTGCTCGTGCGCGCGCCCATGCACGCATCTGATTTTCGCACAGGTGACTCCAGTGGCCCCTGATTTTTATGGAGCTAGAGATCTGCCGAAACAATCTGAATTTGAATTGTGTTAATTTGAATTATTGACAATTGTAATTTAATAAACCTGAATATTATATCCAATGAAAAAAGATTTAATTTGATTTGAATTTCAGATTTTTTTTTTTTACAGATATTCAGTTAGTAAAAAAAAGTTCAACATTCAAGTTACAAAATGTAAATTCATACTAAGAAATTCACATTCAAAGAAAGAAAATATTTTTTCATGGCATTTATAATATGCAGGTTTATTAAATTATTCAAATCAACACAATTCAAATACAAGCGTCAAGGTGGTGCACGGTCGTCTCACAGCAAGAAGGTTGCTGGTTCGAGCCTCGGCCGGGTCGGTTGTCATTTCTGTGTGGAGTTCTCATGTTCTCCTCGTGATCGTGTGGGTTTTCTCCGGGTGCTCCGGTTTCCCCACAAGAACAAAGACATGTGGTATAAGTGAATTGAGTAAAAACGATTGTCCATAGTGTTAAAGTGTGAATGAGTGTGTGTGAATGTTTCCCAGCGATGGGTTGCAGCTTGAAGGGCATCCGCCGCATAAAACATATGGCAGAGGAGTTGGTGGTTCATTCCGCTGTGGCGACCCCGAGAGGGAAGAAAGCCGACATGAAAATGGATGGATGGACAATTCAAATACAGATTGTTTTGTCAGATCTCTAGCTCCATAGATTTTCCCGCCAGGACGCGGATCACCATGACGGAAGGCGGAACGCAAACACCTCATTTGCTAATTAACCGCGGCAGCTGGAGCTCTCAAAGAACTCTGGGCGAACTGTTCGGTAGCGTCCTCGGCTCATCTGCGGGAGTGGCGTCCGTGGAGAAAGTGGCTCCACTCGCTGACCGCTCGAGCTCGTTCTTGTGGTGTTTGTTTGGTTTCGCTACACTATGTACCTGTGTTATTTGATTCGAGTTCTGTTCCTACCTGAAGTCACGTACGACGTTCCTGATCTCCAGGGTCTCAGAGGCAGCGTAGTACGTCACGTGACATACATCTTTGAATTATTTTGTTATACATACTAGCGGTGTCCGCCAGGTTTGTTTATTATAATATCTTTCTAGTTAGTGTAGATTAGTTCTAGCTGTGTGTGTGTTATTTCGTTGTCTTAGAATTGTGTCTACGTTTCTAGTTAGTTTATGTTTTATTTTGCCTGGCGCGCCCATTATCTCTGTCCCTGAATTGTGTGTATTTGTGTTTGGTTTATTTTACACATTGTTGTCACCATTAATGTTAATTAAAGCACATTTGATTTGGTAAATTCAGTCTATGTGGCCTGTTGTCTTCAGTGTTCACTTCTATTCCTCTACCTTTTTGTTACATCCCGACTTTAGATGCATCACCAATTTTGGGGTTGTTTTACTAAACTTTTCTTCAATATTATCAAGCATTGAACGGAGTCAAATATTTAGCTCGCTTGTTGAGCTCTGTAACATCTGCTTTCACACACTGTGCATACCAATATAAACACTTCTATCCTATCTAATGATATTTTTGAATGTGTGCTTGGAGTATGCATTTAACCAAGGACTTGTTTGTGATAATCCTAATGAATAATCACTTTGATTTATGTGACTGCTGATGTGTCACAAGCGATTGGTTTCATTTACATGTATCCAGAAGCATTCCTGAATATCACATTTATTAAACCAAAAGTCTGTGTGTTCAGTGTTCTGTTGTTTAAATTCAAGGCCTTAAGGTGGTAGTTAATCACGGGAGACTGGGTGAATTAGAATAAGAATGCATGAATGAAAAATGGCTGTTACAATGTGTAATATTAATATGAGCATACATCAATGCATCAGAAACGACAAGAGTGGGGAGGAAAGGCAATCTCAATTAAGATGCTGACACTTTTTTATTATTTGTGGCTTGCAGAGTGCAGAACCCAGTTTCGAGGACAATGCATCCAAGTAAATCCCAGAAGTTTGTGGTCCAGCAGAAAAACTACCACACGCACACTCAGGTGCAAGGAATGGGACCCACGCTCAACCGGGCCATCCCGCTCTCAGTTGGGCACAACCCAATTCTTGGTGAGGTTTTTTTTTCTTTCCTTGAAGTGCTTGGTTTCTTTATGTCTTTGTTTTAAAGTGTATTGTGTTATTTGAAGCATTTGAAACCAAAAATGCAACCTTTGAGAAAATGGGAAAATATCTAGGGCGATTACTATGAAAACAACCTAAGTAAACAAAAATAATCTTTGAAATGTCTCCGGCTTCATAGTATTTGACATTTAAATTTAATAAAAAAAAAAACTAATTTAACAAAAAATAAGCAAGTTGAAAAATAAACTGTTGTTGAAACTAAATGATATGGTAAGATCATTTATTTTACTTAAATTCTATATGCCTTTAAATAACACATTTTTAGTCTTCCGCTCTAGAGCTATTTAAAAGTGTATTTTTTTTTTACCTCTTTTACATTGAATAATAATAAACCCTTCACTTTATATAGTGCTCCACCATTGCATAACCTTTCTGGCCGTGTATTATGTACATAATGGTTGCTTTATAAGATATGAAACAAAATATGCCTCAAGCTATGCACATTTCATGGAAATGTCAGGTAAAAACGTGATCCTTAGGTGTTGTATTCCACATTTTCACATTACCGTTCAGTTGCTCACTACAACAGACATGTGGCTTGCAATTCCACCAGCCTCACTTCCTTTTCTGTCTTATAAACTTCTGTTTTAGTTTGTGCACAATTTGTTGTAATTCCGCATTGCTTCAGGTTATCCCTTTAGCCATGTGTTTTTCCAGAAGGATACTGTGGTGGAAATCACATAAAGACTTAAACATTGCCTTGTGTGCTGGTCTGTCTAAAGTGAGTTATTAGCCTCATTTTCTCCGAGTAATTTTAGTTAAAAGGCCTAGCCATGAGGAAAGGCAAGACTTGAGAGAGAGAGAGAGAGAGAGGGTGAAAGTGAATGACAGCACGCTACAATAAACAGTCTTTGACGGTTTTACGGTAGCAGACAGGTGAGAGGATCAACCGTCCACTCGTTCATTGAGAGGTAGACTAACGACATCTGTGATCTCACTTCCTGCCCTAAAGAATAAAACACAACTAAGAGGGCTGCTCTAATAGCCTGTGGGGTATTGAGTAGCTGGTTCTGCACTTGTTGTGGTTTGACTTACAGATTCTTGCTGCTTTTAAACCCAGCCAAACCACACTTTGACTGGATGTCTGCGTGTAGAGAAATGGCTCCATGGTTCACGTTCGGGGATACAGACCTTTACATATTCCATTACATTCTTACAGCCTGGGTGATGACTGTTAAAGACATCTGTAGAGCAATTTCTTGGAGATTTGAATCCTCCTAATGTGCCAGACTGGAGTGTTTTTCAACGATGGGAGTAAACTTTTTGGTAGCACACAAATCACATTTGCATTACATAAACTTGTAGGATGCATCACTGGCAAATACCAAGCAATTGAGTTGCAAATGAAAAGATGTTGGTGGGTCAGGTCCCAGATTGGGTTAGCCAGCCCCTAGTCTTGCAGGAAGGCTGGTGAAGGTTTTGGCCGCTGGGGGTTTTGGAAGCTTTTTTTTTTGGTTAAGACCCACCCAGGAGGCTGTTTGAATGACATGACAAACAACCAATCACACGTCGTTTTGCATGGCCTCATGTTTTGAGAAGCGGAAATGTAATTAACTGACCAGCATGCAACAAGTTAGCGAATTCAGTTGTAGTTTTTCTTTAAAATCGCACATTGCCAATGTTCTCACGCCTCCATGTTGTTTCCTGACTGAACGAGAATAAACACGACACTCGCTACCAATCAAATCATGAACTCAGGATTCAGAAGCGTTCCAAACAGTGTTTCCGTATCAAACTCATCAGACATTTTGCTAGTGTTCCATTGGCTTGACATCTGAGGTTGAGACTAGCTAGTCCGAGAATCTTGTCTGTACCATTAAAAAATGTTACTATACCATTGGATAGATCATGGTAAGGGAGTTCATCTGTACAGTTTTCCTAAACAAAAGTTAGCATAGCAGTTCTGCTAGTTCTTAGAGCAAATTAATTAATTCTATGTGAAACCGAAGTTTTATTTTGACAAATAACTAAAATATAAATTCTCCCGTTTTCATGCCAGTTTTCTCCGGTTTTCTGAACGTGGTCTTAATTTTGTACAACAGGGCCAGAATGGTTATTAAATGGTGAATTCATTAATCTAAAATAATTATTTCTAAACTTTTTAAATGTTTTGCGAGGGTTTGTGTGTGATGGACAGTAAATGAAACATAGGTGGTGTGGCTCAGATTTCTCAATATCCTGGCCGTCTGGTACCTGGGGAGGTCTCACCCACAAAACTCAATCTGACTCTCTCTCTCTCTCTCTCTCTCTGTCTCTCTCTCTCTCTCCTCTCTCTCTCTCTCTCTCTCTCATAGTGTACTTGCTGATCTCATAAACTCATTAGTCTCATGCCATCTACTTCTAACTGTTTCAGTGAACACTGTGCGTCTTCTTTAATTTGCCTTCCTGTCAGACTTCCGAGCGTCTCTGTCATCACTCATCAGGATGTGACTGATATCTCTTTTGTTGGTAGAGACATTGGCGGATCTTATTAAATACCAAACATGATACCTACTGGAGTATTTGTTTACATAATTAAAAAAAAAAGGAAATGAGACAACACTTTGCAGCAGAGATGGTTAAGTTGATTTACATTGGCCTTAGTCAAAAGTCTTTTATGTAAGAAGGGAGTAGCACCTTATTACCTACATAGAAGCCTGCGAGGAAAACCCAGGTGACTTAGTTAGGCGAGCAGGTAACCGTGCTGTCTGTGTTGGTCCATGAAACACATCACAGATACTTAAAGAAGTACCAGTGAACTGTGATCTTGACTCCTGACTTCAAAAGTAACCCTGGTATCCTTGCGAAATAGGAAATGGAGTCTCCCTGTAAAAATGTTTGATAAAATACACACACACAAAATTGTATAGCTTTAGGGAGTTGTTTTAAGTAAGTGTATGTCTTGTCATACCCCATATGAGTGCTTATTTACAGAGAAGGTAACAGTAGAAAATAAGTCTTAAAAAGCCAAAATGGGACAGACGCGTCTACAAATGTCTGCTTGGAAAAGAGTTAACCATGCCAGGAGTTTATGAGGATGTAATCTAAACCACATACTCTCAGATACGATGAATTAATTAGCAAGGTGAGCAGAGGAGAATGTGCGGAGCTTTAATTCCACATATTTTGGAACTGACATCATTTAAATTAAACGTTTCGAGACAGACTATATTAGGAAATTGCCTCCCAAGATTAAGATAGTTTCAGAGTCTGTATGATTATAAAAGATCTCCTTATCAAATCCTTGTTAACTCTCGTTGTTTATGAAATACTGGAGAATACAAAGCTAATGAAAATAACAATATCTCAAGATTCCATTTAGAGCGATAGCCTTTTAATTAATGGGAGAGATAAGAGGCAGTTCCTGGGAGATGGTTCCGCAAATTTTGAAAGAACTGGTTCTGATCCCAAGGTTTTTTTAAGCTGCGTTCACTCCCTCTCTTTTGCCCTCAAGTTCCAGACACTGAGATATTAGACCAGCGACAGACCAAAAGTGGGAATGGACAAAAAAGGAATCAGACAGTCACCGGGGAACACTTACTATAAAGGAGACAAGAAAAGACAAGAGAAAGACATTTTGCCATCCTCCAGCCTCTCTCGCTCACTCTCTCCTTTCACTTTCTTAAAGCTGAACTCCTGAGCTGTGCTGCCAGACACTGCCTACTAAAGTGAGCGAGAGAGTGAGTTGTTTTGGAAAGTCATGCAGTCCAGACTCATGGGAGTTTCTCTCTGTTTTCTCTTGCTGTTGGTTCTCTGCTGGGCTGCAGTGGGGAACCACACAGGCCGGATCAAGGTGGTCTTCACTCCCACTATCTGCAAGATGACCTGCACCAATGGCCGCTGTCAGAACAGCTGTCAGAAGGGTAACACCACCACTATCATCAGTGAGAATGGACATGCTACAGACACGCTCACCGCCCCTAACTTCAGAGTCGGTGAGTGGCATCAGAGCTTCCTGGCAGTGGTTTATATGGAGAGTATGTTTTTACATTTACATTACATTTACATTTATGCATTTGGCAGACGCTTTTGTCCAAAGCGACTTACATTAGGGAGAGACAATATGCAATTTGTTACACCATCAAAGTCTATCTCAACTTCTCACAATAGAAATTGTATCAACTGATCAAAAAACCAAAGCAGTAGGGGAAGAAGGTAAAGACAGAGGAGGGAAAAAGAAGGTAGTATTTTTTATTTATTTTTTTTTTTATAGTAGGTGTTCTCTGAAGAGAAGAGTGTAACTTTTATTTGTGTAACTCTATAGAACTGATGATATTTGGTTGGAAACGGGATTTTGTTGAGAGTATGTGTACACTTGAGTTTTTCTGTACTCTGAATAGAGAACAGCTGGTCGTGGGCCTGTTACATCATGTCCAGCCTCCGACAGGTCTGTAATTATGGCTGGTGTTTAGATGTGCGTCTATTCACTCTTCTCAGCAAGTTTTGGGGAAAACGTTTACCCATTTTTGATTTGGTCTCACAATGTTTGTGATTTATTACAAAAATATCAATTTACAGGCGTTGTGTTGCAGCTAAAATGTAACTAAACAATTTAATGGATGATTGTTCAGTTACTGTGACGCAAGTAATGCTGGTTATTAGATGTTTTCAGCATGTACAGGTTCTGTTATACACCACCAGAGGAAAAATCATGCCGCAAGATTAATGAGCGTTTTGTGCCCAGTCTCTGCTCAAACTCAGCACCATGCACCAGCCTGTCTAGATTAGCCAATTGTCTACTGCAGGTTTAATTTGAATAAAGTCAAAGTTGTTGATGTTTATCTTGAAAAATGAGGTGGAAATAATTATTTTTATTGTGTGTTTCTGGTATTAGTGTATGCTTTTATAGCCTTTGGTAAAAGTTTCAGAAAGTGTGGTTTTAAATAGCTGGTTATGTTCCAGAATAATGTAAAGTTAATATTAAAGGCCTTTTTTAAGTAATTAACCCAGCAACATAACTTTTTCTTAACATTTTCACAGATTTTGACTTAATTTGCAAAATACATAAATATCTGACATGACGTCATCATTTTTATCTTGGAGTGAGATACCAAAAGTACCTCATATTGGTATCTAAACCTGATTTCGTTTAAGCCATAGTGAATTGATATGGTAGTCTTTAAAGTAATTAGGTGATCTCTGTAGGTATCGGTTCTTTAAGATTAAGCATCGATTCAGAGACTTCTAGAGCTTCAGATGCATCTAAATTATTGTTGGCCATTCTATCCAAATAACATGTTCAATTTTGTTTAAGGTCAAATAGCATCCTGGCACCATTTTGTTTTAATTGTTTTAGATTAGTTATACAGAAATGTAATTACTAGTTTGTTCACTGCACTCATACTACCAACCTAATCAAGTTAATAGCAACTAGTTAAGCTACATTCATCACACACTCTACAATTAGCCGACTAGAATAATCATTATTTAATGCATAAACGAACCATTAGTTTATGATGAGTTAACGATGCTTTAATGGTTGTTAATGGATCATTATTTAATTATAAATTACATTTCTACAAGATATTTTTTTGTTTAGTTTACCTCAAAGTGCCAATGAATGCATTCACTATAAATTCAAAAGGATTGATTAATTAAGGTAGTAATATCACTCATGTAGGGGTTTAAGGACTTCATGATAAAACAATATGGTAACTCATAATTAACTAATCATGAATGAGTGGTTAATATATGCATTAACTAATGACGATTCATGTCACCTTATTGTAAAGTGTTCCTGTTACAATTTCAAAAACGTCAATCAACTCGTTATTTATTTTAATCATCCCATTTCAGATACTCCAGACTTAAGGGTGAGTAATATCTTAAAGGTACATTTCATTTGTAACAGATTTGTGTATTGAAAACCATTGACAAATTGGGTTAGTTTTAATTGTTGAAAAAAATGGCTTATTTTACTGCTTTCAAATCAACGTCAGTCTGTGTTGAGAATTTTTTCGTGACACGTTGGATTTTCAGTACTAAACAAAAATATGTTGTTTTTAACAAAATGCTGTGTCTTGCATAAAGTTGATGACTGCAGTAATTTTTTTCTAATAACTTTTTCTAATGACTTTAGTTCCGAGCTGTATCTGTTTTGAGTCCACACTGTAAAAAGGAATTCAATTAAGTAATTCCAACTTTTTACAAAAAGTAATATTTACTAATTAGCAAATTTTACTTGATGTAAAATAAGTTGCAATTACCTAATGAATTTCACACAATTCATTTAAGTAAACCTAACAAATTACTTTTTGCAGTGCAGTTGATTGCTTTGTTAAATTTTAAGAGAGTTGAGGATTTCTGGAACTTGCTCATTAACGAAGGTTTCCCTCTCTCGACTCCTTGTAGATAGCCACTACCATTTCTTTCAAAAATCTAGGTAGACTTTATTATAAAAGGGGGTTTTGTGACCTTGTAATTAGCTGATTTTATGCTTGTTTACTAGAACTATCCATATTCTAAATGCTATTAATCTGTTATTAGTTTGAATTAAAAAAACAGATGAAGTACAACCAAAAAAATGAAACAGTAGTGAAATTTCACAGAGACTGCTTGGAAAGACATGAAGGCGTGTGGTTAGGGCTCTGCCGAACTTCTTCTTCTTACCTCCGGCTCACCCTTTCCATGTTTGTTTACTGTCTGCCTCAGCCACAATAGAGAAAGAGGACCTTTGAGTCTCCTTCAATTTGTCTAACAGTACAATATAGTTTAGTTTAAACCTGAACACTACCCTGAACCTTTAAAACTACACAAGGTTTGGGGAAGAACTCATCATTTGCCATAACAAAATCTGAAAAATCTTGTTTTTCTGCTCTTAAGAAGACAATTTATGCAGATCTTGGGTTACGTAAGGGTTACTTCAAATCCAATTACTCTGTAGGCACAAAGGGTAGCATTCATCCAGCAGTTGTTTTCACCGCTGGGTTTAGTAATCAGTACCCTGCAGGGCGAGAGGCTGAAATTAGTATTTCATACGAGAGGGTCATAAAAGCTCAGAGGTGTAAGTGCTCAGACGGATACAGTCAGAATACACTGAGGTTATGCCTATAGTGTGAATGGTCATTCTCTATCTTTCTCTCTCTATCCCCCTCTTTTTCTCCATCTCCCTCTCCCCTATCTCTCTCTCTCTCTCTCTCTCTCTCTCTCTCACATCCCTCCTCTCTAGTTCTCTCTCTATGTGAGAGTGCTCGCGCCGCGGGGGCGCACGCGAACGGGAGACCAGGCGCGTCCGCGCCGCCCCGCGAGCGCCCGCGCGACGCCGGCACGCGCGAGGCGCCCACGCGAGCGCGCGCGCGCCGCGCGCCGCCGGCACGCGCGAGGCGCCCACGCGCGACGCCGCCCGCCTCGCGCCTCCATGGCACGCGCGAGGGCGGCCAACGCGCGGGCGTCGCGCCCGCGGCCACAGGGCACGAGCGAGGGCGCCACGCGCGGGGCGCGAGGCGCCGCGCGCCGCAGCGCGCGAGAGGGAGCCCACGCGCGGGAGCGCGCGCCGCGCGCCACAGGCAAGCGCGAGGGCGCCCACGCGGGGAGCGCGCGCCCGCGCGACCAGCCGGCACGCGGTAGGGCGCACACGCGCAGCGCGCTCCAGCGAGCCGACGGACTCGCGAGGGCGCCAAATGAGCGAGCGCGAGGCGTCGCGGTCACGACGGCGCCGCCGAGCGCGAGCGGGCCACTGCGCGGAGCGCGCGCCCCGGCGCCAGCAGCGCGAGGGCGCCCACGCGGGCGCGCGCGCACCGCGCGCCCCAGGCCGCGCGAGGGGCGCCACGCGCGGGGGCGCGCGCCGCGCGCCGCCAAGGCGGACGCGCGAGGTGCGCCCCACGAGCGGGAGCGGCGACGCGAGCCCTACGCACGCGCGAGGGCGCCCACGCTGGGATGCGCGCGCACGCGCGCCACGGCACGCGCGAGGGCCCCACGCGCGAGCGCGCGCCCGGCGCGCCTGCAGCACGGCAGGCGCCCACGCGAGAGCGCCGCCCGCGGAGCCACAGGCCGCGCGAGGGCAGGCCACGCCGCGGGTGTCGCTGCTGCGGGGGCCCGCGCGCACAGGCACGCGCGAGGGCCGCACGATGGCCGCGCCCGCGGGCCGTGCTGCGGTCGGCCCCCCGGCGCTCGCCCGGCGCAGCACGCTGATTGCTCCCATCTTTAGCGCGTCTTCGCACCTCATCCCGAGCGGAGCGCGCGGCAGCGCGCCCACAGGCATCGCGCGGGGGCGCCACGCGCAGAGGGCGCGGCCACAGCAGGCGCCACGCGCGGGCGCCGCGCTCGCGCCACAGCAGCACTGAGGGCGCCCACGCAGCGAGCGCGCCGTCGCGCCGCACAGGCCACTGCTGCGAGGGCGCGCTACCGCGGGGCGCGCGCCCGCGAGCCACAGGCACGCGCGAGGGCGCCACCGCGGGGGCCGCCGCCGCGCGCCGCCGGCGACGCGGAGGGCGCCCACAGCGCGAGCGCGCGCCCGCGCGCACGGCACGCGCGCTGGGCACGCGCGAGGGCGCGGCGCCACGGCACGCGCGAGCGACGCGCGCCGCGCGCCGCGGCCACAGACGCGCAGGGCGCACGCGCGCGCGCGCCCAGCGCGCGCGCCGCGCGGGCCCACCCGGGAGCGCTGGCTAGGCACGCAGGCTGCACGCGGGGCCGCGGCCGGGCACGCGCGAGGGCGCCCGCGCGCGCGCCCGCGCGCGCCGTGCACGCGCGAGGCTGGCCCACGCGCGAGGCGCGCGCCCGAGCGGGCCCGGCACCGCGAGGGCGGCCACGCGCGAGGCGCGCGCCCGCGCGGCGCCAGGCACGCGCGGAGGGCGCCACGCGCGGGGGCGCGGCGCCCGCGCGCAGCGGCACGCGCGAGGGGGGCCACGCCGTGGGCGCGGCGCCTGCGCGCCGCCGGCCCGCGCGAGGGAGGCACGAGCGGGGGCGCGCGCCCGCGCGGCCCCGCACGCGCGAGGGCGCCCACGCGCGGGGCGCGCGCGCACGCGCGCCGCCCGGCACGCGCGAGGCGGCAACTGGCGCGGGGAGGCGGCCGGGGCGCGCGCCAGCCTGGCACGACGCGAGGGCGCCCGACGCGCGGGCGCGCGCCCGGAGCCGCCGGCACGCGCGAGGGCGCGCACGCGGAGGGCGCGGCCGCGCGCGCCGCCGGCACGCAGCGGAGGGCGCCACGTCGCGGGGGCGCCGCCGGGCGCGCGCCGCCAGCGCAAGCGACGAGGGCGCCACGCGCGGGGGCGCGCGCCCGCGAGCCGCCGGCACGCCGCCGAGGGCGGCCAGCGCGAGGGCGCAGCCCGCGCGCCGCGGCACGCGCGAAGGCGCCCACGCGCGGGGGCGCGCGCCCGCGCCGCCGGCGCGCGCGAGGGCGCCACGCGCGGGGAGCGCGGCACAGCGGCGACGCCGGCCGAGCGGGGGCCGACGCGCGGGGGGGCAGCGCGCCGCGGTCGCCACAGCAGCGAGCAGGCGCCCAGCGCGCGGGGGATCGTCGGCCCGCGCGCCGCGGCACGCGCAGCGGGGGCCACGCGCGCTGTGGCGTCCGCGCGCACGGCTCGCCGGCGCGCGAGGGGGCGACCACGCCGGAGCGCGCGCCCGCGCGCCCTGGCACGCCGCGAGGGCGACCAACGCAGCGGGCGCGAGCCCTGCGCGCCGCCGGCACGCGCGGAGGGCGCCCAACCGCGGGGAGTCGCGGCGGAGCGGCGCCGGGGAGCGAGGCGCCCGCGCGTCCGCGGCACGGCGTCGCCCACCGCGCGTGCGTGCGCCGCTCCGGCCTCCTTGGCACTGACGGTAGGGGCCACGCGCTTTGCTCGTCCCCGGTTCCGCCGCTACGACGAGCGGCGTCACGAGCGTTCGCGCGCCCGCGCGCCTCTCCTCCGTGCACGCTCGTAGGCGCGCACTCGCTGGGGCTTCGCGCCTTCAGCGAGCCGCCGTGCACGGCGCTGCCACCGCCGCTGCGCGCCGCGCGGCCGCCGCGCTATCTGGAGGGTCCCACGCGCGGGGGCGCGCGCCCGCGGCCCGGCAGGCGCGAGGGCGACGCTCAGGGGGGGCCGCGCCCGGACGCCGCCGCACCGCGAGGGCGCCCACGCGCGGGCGGCGCGCCCCGCGCACGCTCGGCAGCGCGCGAGTCGCACGCGCGGGGGCGCGCGCCAGCGGGCGGCCGGCACGCGCTGCGCACGCTCGGGGCTGCCGCGCCCACGGAGGCGCCCACGCGCGGGGGCGCGCGCAGGGGCGGCGCCGCCGGCACGCGCGAGGGCGCCCACGCGCGGGGGCCGCGCGGGCGCGCGCCGCAGCCGACGGCAGGGCGCGACCCGGCCGCCGGCACGCGCGAGGGGGCGCGCGGGGCCTTGCGCAAGCGCGCGCCGGCACAGCGAGGGCGGCCACGCGCTGGGGCGCGCGCCGCGGCCGCCGGAGCGCGCGAGGTGCGCCCACGCGCGGGGCGCGCGCACCCCGCGCCGCAGGAACAGCGCGAGGGCGCACGCGGGGGCGCGCGCGACCGCGCGCCGCCGGCACGCGCGCAGGGCGCCCTACCGCCGGACGCGCGCGCCCGCGCGCCGCCGGCCACGCGCGCGGCGGCGCCACGCGCGGGCGGGCGCGCCGCGGCCGCCGGGCGCGCGCAGGGCGCCCACGCGCGGGATGCGCGCGCCCGCGGCGCCACAGGCACGCGCTGAGGGCGCCCACGCGCGGAGCGCGCGCGCGCCGCCGGCGCCGGGCCGGCACGGCGAGGCGCGGCCACGCGCGCGGCGCTGGGGCGCCCATAGCGGGCGCGACCCGGCACGGCCGCGGAGGGCGCCCACGCGCGGGGGGAGCCTCGCGCCCGCGGCCCAGGCACGCCGAGGGCACGCGCGAGAGGCGCGCCTGCGCTCGCAACCAGGCGCCACGGGGGGCGCGCGCCGCGCCGCGCCGCCGGCACGCGGAGGGACGGCCACGCGGGGGGCTGCGCGCCGGGGCGCGCGCCGCCGGCACGGGGAGGGCGCACCAAGCGGGGCGCGTGCGCCCGCGCGCGCACGCAACGCGGAGGGCGACCACGCGCGCGCTGCGCCCGCGCTGCCGCCGGAACGCGGCGGGCGGCCACGCTGGCGGGGGCGCGCGCCCGCGCCCGCCGGCTGGCCGAAGGGCGCTCCACGCGCGGGTAGTCGCTCGCCCGCGGAGCCACAGGCACGAGCGAGGGGGCACACGCGCGGGGGGCGCGCGCCCGCGGCCGCCGGCACGCGCTAGGGCGCCCACGTCGGGGGGCGGCGCCGCGCGCGACGGCGAGGGCGGGAGAGAGCGAGCCAGCACCGGGCCCCGCGACGGTGCGTCGCCCGCGACGCCGCCGTGCAGAGGCGAGGGAAGCACAAAAGCGGGCGGGCGAGGCGACCGACGCGCGAGGGCCCAGCGCGGGAACGCCGCAGGGCGAGAAAGCAATCTGTTTTATAGTTGGCCTTGCGCGGGGGCGCGCGCCGGGCAGCGCGCGCCGGCACGCGCGAGGGCGGCCCACGGCGGGGGCGCGCGCGGGGCGCGGCACGCCGGCACGCGCGAGGGCGCCCACTGGCGGCGGGGGCGCGCCCGCGCGCCGCCGGCACGCGCGAGGGCGGCCACGCGCGAGGGCGCGCGCCCGCGCGCCGCCGGCACGCGCGAGGGCGGCCAAGCGCGCGGGGCGCGCGCCCGCGCCGCCGCGCGCGCGAGGGGCGCCACGGCTGGGGGCGCGGCCCCCGCGCCGCCGGTCACGCGCGAGGCGGGCCACGCTCGGGGCGCGCGCCGCGCGCCGCCGGCACGCCGTAGGCGCCCACGTACGCGGAGCAGCGCCCGCGCGCCGCCGGCACCGAGCGGCGGGGCGGCCACGCGCGGGGGCGCGCGACCCAGCAGCGCCTGCGCGGCGCGCGCGAGGGGCGCCAGCGCGGGAGCGCGCGCGCCCGCGCCACAGGCACGCGAGAGGGCGCCCACGCCGGGGAAGCGGCGCCAGCGGGCCGCCGGCACGCGCGAGGGCGGCCACGGCGGTGGCGCGCACCCGCGGCCGCCGGCAAGCGCGAGGCGGCCACGCGCGGGGGCGCGCGCCGGGAGCGCGCCCGCCGGCACGCGCGAGGGGGCCCACGCGCGGGGCGCGCGCCCGCCGCCGCCCGGGCGCGCGAGGGTCGCCCACGCGCGGGGGCGCGCGCCGCGACGCCGGCCGGCACGCGGAGGCGGCCACGGCGGGGGAGCGCGCCGGGGAGCGGGCGGCGCGGACGCGCTAGAGGCGCCCACGCGCGGAGCGCGTCGCCCGCGCGCCGCCGGCCACGCGCGAGGGCGGCCACGCGCGTGGGGCGCGCGCCGCGCGCCGCGGCACGCGCGGAGGGCGGCCACGGCGGGGGCGAGCGCCGGGCGCGCGCCGCCGGCACGCGCTGTGAGCCCACGCGGGGGCGCGCGCCCTCGCGCGCCTGGCACGCGAGGGCGACCACGCGGCGCGGCGGCCTCGCGCGCCGCGGGCACGCGCGAGGGCGCCCACGCGCGGGCGAGCGGCCCGCGGCGCCTCCTCCGCGCGAGGGCGCCAACGGCGGGACGCGCGCCCGCGCCACAGGCACGCCGAGCGAGGGCGCCCACCGCGGGGGCGCGCGCGCCGCGCGGAGGGCACGCGCGAGGCGCCCACGCGCGGGGCCGAGTCCGCCCGCCGGCGCAGCGCAGGAGGGGCGCCCACGCTCGGGAGCGCGCGCCCGCGCGCGCCACAGGCCGCGCGAGGGCGACACGCGGCGGGGCGCGCGGCCGGGGCAGCGCGCCGCCGGCACGCGCAGAGGCGCCCCGCGACGGGGGCGCGCGCCGCGCGCCGCCGGCGCGCGGGCGAGGCGCCCACGCGCGGGGGCGGAGCCCGCAGAATCCGGCACGCGCGGGCGGCCAGAGCGCGGGGGCAGCGACGCCGCCGGCACGCGCGAGGGCGCCACACGGCGGGGCGCGGCCCGCGCAGCCGGGCCGAGGCGCGAGGGCGACCAAACGGCGGGCGGCGCGCGCAGCGCGCCGCGGCACGCGCGAGGGCGGACAGCACGGGGGGGGGGCGCGCGCCGGGCGCGCGCGCCGCCGGCAGCGCGAGTGGCGGGCCAGCGCGGGCCGCGCGCGCCCGCGAGCCGTGGGCACGAGGTAGCGCACGCGCGGGCGCGGAGCCGCGCGGGCGCGTCGGGGCGCCCAAGGCGGCGCCGCCGGCGCGCGGCGCCGGCCACGCGAGAGGGGGCAGGCGCGAGGGGGCGCAGAACGGCCGCGTGCACGCGCGAGGCGGCCACGAGGGCGCGCGCCCGGCGGCGACGAGTGCGCACGCGCGGGTCGCGCGCCGCGCAGCCGGTCCGGCGAGTGGCGCCCACGCGCGGGGGCGCGACGCCCCCGCGCGCAGGCACGTCGCGAGGCGGCCCGCGCGGGGGCAGCGCGCCCGCGCGCCGCCGGCCCACGCGCGAGGGCGCCCGCGCGCGGGAGCGCGCGCCCGCTGCGCCGCCGTCACGCGCGAGGGCCGCCACGCGCGGGGGGGCGCGCGCCGCGCGCCGCCGGCACGCGCTAGGGCGGCAACGCGCGGGGGCGGCGGTCGGGGCGCGCGCCGCCGGCACGCGCGAGGGCGACCCACGCGCGGGGCGGCGCGCCCGATGCGCCCCGGCACGCGAGGCGCCCACGCGCGCTGGCGCCGCGCGCCGTACCGGCACGAGGCGAGGGCGCCCACGCGGGGGGCGCGCGCCCGCGGCCGCCGGCACGAGCGAGGGCGGCCACAGCGCGGGGCGCGCGCCGGGGCGCGGCCGCCGGCAACGCGAGGCGCACACGCTCGGGTCGCGTCGCCCGCGAGCCGCCGGCACGCGCGTGGGCCCACGCGGGGGGCGCAGCCCCGCGCCGCCGGGCACCGCGAGGGAGCCACGCGCGGGGGCGCAGCCCGCCGCGCCCCGGCAGCGGAGTGGCGCCCACGCGCTGGGGCGCGCGCCCGCGCGCGCAGCCAGGCAGCGGCGGGAGGGCGGCCACGCGCGGGGGGCGCGCGCCCGCGGCGCCGCCGTGCACGCGCGAGGCGCCCACGCGGGGGCGCGCGGCCCGCGCGCGCCGGCCGCGCGAGGGCCCACTGCTCGGGCGGAGCGCCCGCGCGACGCCGGCACGCGGAGGGGGCCACGCGGGGGGGCGCGCGCCGCGCGGCCGCCGGCGCGCGCGAGGGCGCCCCAAACGCGCGGGAGCGCTAGCCCGCGCGCCCAGGGACGCGGAGGGCCCACGCGGTGTTTCGGGGGGAGCGCGCGCCGCGCGCGCGCGCACGCGCGAGGGCGGCCACCGCGCGAGGGGCGCGCCCGCGCGCCGCCGGCACGCGCGAGGGCGCCCACGCGGGGGCGCGCGCCCGCGGCCGCCGGCGCGCGCGAGGGGGCCACGCGGGGGGCGCGCGCCCGAAAGCGCGCACGCGACGAGGGCAGCCACGCGCGGGCGCGGCCCGCGCGCCGGCCGGCGCGCGGAGGGCGCCCACGCGCGGGAGCGCGCGCCCGCGCGCCTCCAGGCACGCGCGAGGGCGCCCCACGCGGGGGAGCGCGCGCCGCGCGCCGCCGGCAGCGCGAGGGCGCCCACGCGCGGGGGCGCAGGCCGCTCGCGCCGCCGGGCACGCGCGAGGCGCCCACGCGCGGGGTGCGAGGCGCCCGCGGCGCCGCCGGCACGCGCGAGGGTCGCCCCGCGCGGGGGCGCGAGGCCCGAGCGACGCAGGTCACGCGCGAGGCGCCCACGGCGGGGGCGCGCGCCCGCGCGCCGCGGCATCGCGCGAGGGCGCCCACGCTCGGGCGCGCGCCTCCGCGCCCGCGGCAAGCGCGAAGGGCGCCCACGCGCGGGGGCGCGCGCCCACGCGCCGCCGGGCGCGCGCATAGGGTGCGCCACGCGGCGGGGGGGGCGCGGCAGCGAGCCGGCCGGCACGCGCGTAGGGCGCCAAGCGCGGGGCGGCGCGCCCGCGCGCCCACAGGCACGCGCGAGGGCGACCACGCGGGGGAGCGCGCGTCCGGCGGCCGCGGCACGCGCGAGGGATGACCACGCGCGGGGGCGCCGCCCGCGCGCCGCCGCGACGCTCAGGGCGCCACGCCGGGGCGGAGCCCGCGCGCCGCCTCACGCGAGAGGGAGGCCAACGAGCGTGGCGCAGCGCGCCGCGAGGCCGCGGCTACGCGCGAGGGCGGACCACGCGCGGGCGCGCGGCGCCCGCGCCGCGCCGGCAAGCGCAGGGCGCAAACGGGGGGGCGGCGCCGTGGCGCGCTCCGCCGGCAGGCGCGAGTGCCCACACGCGCGGGCGCGGCGCCGCTACGACGCCGGCACGCGCGAGGGCGGCCACGCTCTGGGGAGAGATCTCCGCGCGCCGCAGGCACGAGAAGGGCGCCCAAGCGAGGGCGCGAGATCGCGCGCCCCGGCAAGAGATGAGGGAGGCACGCAGCGGTTGCTCGCTACCAGTGGAGAGCGCAGGCACTCGCGAGGGCCCACAAGCTCGGTCGCTCTGCGACAAAGAGATCAGAAGGGCAAGCGTCGTGCGCACCAAGCGAGGGGTCTCTCGAAAATGATCAGCCAGCAAGAGAGAGGGAGCAAAAAGCGAGGTCTCTATCTCACTCGTCTCCTCCTTCACTCTCTATTTCTCCCACTCTCTTTTTCTCTCTCCCGTTCTCTCTCCTCCTTCACTCTCTATTTCTCCCACTCTCTTTCTCTCTCTCCCCTCCCTCTATCCATTAAGCTGTTTGTGTGAATGAGCTGAATGTCTAGAGTCTGAGTGTATGAGGCCTTATAAGGAACACAGAGAGGTCTGTCAGCTCTGACACACATGAGGCTGGAAGCACAGAAGGGCATGGAGAATAGAGACTCCCCCACTAGGGCTGTATTCCAGGATTTAGCTTTGATACTCGTTCAATAGGAGTGAAATAAACAGTGGCATGTGAATAATGACTTATCTCTATACAAATGAGCTTAAGTTGACTTTAAATTTCTCATGTATTGCAGTTTAAAAGTGAAATAAATCCAATCCTGTTATTATTTATTTATGGAGAGTAGTCAACAGTAGTAAATATTCTTCCTCTGTAGTTTGAAAACAATCTCAGAATATAATCTTTAACGTCATGTATCAGAAAACGTAGTTCACATATGAGCACATTGACGTCTAGGTTAGGCACTCAGCATCAGCAAGCTGTCAATGCAGTGCTCCATTCTCCTGGTGATTCATGCAGAGAGAGCGTGTTGTTCAGACCTTTGCAATATTGATCTGCTCTGGATTTTGACTCAGGTGGTTCGATTGCGTCTCATAGAAACAGTAAAGCAGTCTCAAAGCAGATCGATATGTAACTGCACGCTCGTCTTAGATGATTTCACCAGGTACGGGAATGTTTATTAAAAACTCTGATTTTCAAAAATCATCGGTCGATGCAAACCAACTGCTGATACATGGAGGTGTTTAGTCAGTCATCTCACACTCTCAGGCACTTTACTCATGCTGAAACCTGTTGTAGTTTAACGTCTCAGCTTGTACTGTAAAAAGAACATTGTGTGTTGTGGAAAAGTTGAGTCTTTAGTTATTTAAATCAAAGTTTGTTTTATATTCTGAACAGTTTTTTTTATTCATATGTTAAAAGACAGAAGTGATTTGGAGGGGGTTGTGGAAGTACCTGCTGGGACTTGAACTCAAATTGTTTCAGCTATGTTGAGTACCAAGGTCACTAGCCTTAGGCTGTAGGGGCTGACGCATTAATAATTGTTTATAATTTCTTTTAATACTTTTGTATTTACGTATTGAAAATACATTCAGTGCATGTTTTTAGCATATCACAAGAAGCAAACTCTTGGCTAAGGCACAGCTGCACCGTTAATCACTAACCCCTATAATAAAATGGCTATCACTTTGAGTATTCATCATTATGATGTATCCTTGCGCATGAAATTGCATTAAAACTGGATAGGAATTGAAAAAATGACCTAAAGTTTAAACGGTTTCTAAAAGAATTGTTAATCTGAGATATCTTAGAGCAAACAGCAAACAGCAAACAAATTGTTTTAATAGTTTAACCAGCTCTTGACTGGCCCTCAAAGGTCAAATGTTTGAACCTCTGTGGCCTTGACGACGAGTTCTGCATTTTCTGTAACACTATATGGCGTTATTCATATCACAAAAAAAGGTTTTCTGTTGACCTTATATGTAAATCCCTCACCATTCCGCAGCAGGCCATGCTGCTGTGGAAGCGGGAGCGACGGGGGCAAACAAGGGAGGAGGCGGGGAGGGGGAAGAGCGAAGGAGGGTTGGGGGAGGGGTAGGAGCGCGGACGGGCGGAGAGAGGGGTGGGGGGGGCAGGGAAAGGGCATGGGGTGGGTGGGGGGGGAGGGGGGGGAGACGACTAGGGGGGGTGGGGGTGTGCGGGTGGAAAGGGGGGTCGGGAGGGGGGGTTGCGGAATGGAGGGGGGGGGGGGAGGTCTAAGGGGCGTGAAGTGGGATTTGAGGGGGGGGGGCGGGACGTGGTTTTTCTTCGGGGTGGGGGGGGGAGGGGAGGGGGGAGGTAAGTGGGAAGAGGAAAGGGGCGGGGAGGGGGCGATGGGAAGTAAGGTGCTATGGTGGGCAACGGAGCGGATTGTTTGTCAGGCGAAAAAGTGTAGCGTCTTCCATGCTCCTGTTTCTACTTGCAAAACGTTCGAGGACCCCGCGGTCGTATCTTTTGTGTGGGTGCCCGGGTTCAAAGCTTTGCCTCCCCAAGTCACTCAGTGAGGCGTTGGCTATTTTTCCGGTCAAAAGTGTGTCGAGTTCTGCGGGCTGTGCGAGGTGCGCGTTTCTTGGGCTGGAGTAGCCCTTTGATTCGGCCCTATCTGTTGTCGGTTACACAGTGCAGGGTCGTTACGTGTGGGAGGGGAAGGGAGAGCCTCATTCGGGTTGGTTCTAGGCAATAGGCGGGGTCGAGAGGGACTGTGGGCCCTTCGGGGCCTGGTTGGGCGGACGGCCCGAGGAGGGGTGGGATTTTGGAGGTATAGGACCGGTGTGGGAGTTGCCAAGGAGGGGTGGTTGCGGCTTCAGTGGGGGTCCGAGTGGAGGGGTTAAAATAAGGCCTAGTGCGAGGGTTCGTGGAGTTTTGCCTGTTTTGAGGTTAGGGAGGGGGTAAAAAAGAGGGTAGGGGGCGGGGTCTCTTGGAGGTCTGTGGTCGGGCGTGGGGAGTGTGGTACTTTTGGGGTGGGCGGCGCGCGGTCCGAGGGGGGTGTCTGCCAAGGCTCGGGGCGGGGAGTGTCGGCGTCTGGAGGAGTGGGGTTCCCGGGGGGGAGGGGGCTGGGGAGGAAAGTGAGCGGGGGGTGAAAGGGGTGACGGGGGAGGGAGTGGGGGGGTGGTCGCTGTGCTGAGTGGGGGGGGGGGGGTGGGGAGGTAAGGGGGAGGCCCCAGGGGGGGGGGGGAAACAGCGGGGGTGAAAGGGGGGAGAGGGGGGGGGGGGTGGGGGGAGGAGGAGGGAAGGGCAGGGGAGGGGACACGGGGGGTGGGGGGGGGGAAGAGGGATGGGGGGGGGGCGTGGGGAGGTTTTTTTTTTTCGTTTTTTTTTTCTTTTTTTTATTTTATTTTGTTTTAAACATTTTTGTTATTAAAAATCCTGTTTAAAACAGAGCTTAACCCCCTTTACCTGCCACACCAAGAAAAAGTCAATTACAAAAAATATTTGATAAGTAACTCCTAATATCACTATCATTGATTTTTTCCCCACATCACAATTTTTTTTTACATTTCAATGACTACCAAATGCTTGATATAGCCTACTTTCTTTAAAATGCCATACAAATATATAAAAACACATCAACATTAACTGCTATAATAATTTATAAAAAAAAATCTTACTTTCAATCTTTTTGAATGAGATATCACTAAAAATATTCAGGCTTTTCATTTGACACAAAAAATGTTTTGCTTTGATTTTTAATCTGTAAACAACTCAGGATACTCAACAATTTCCTTTAGAGGGCAGTTAAAGGGTTCTACATAATTTAAGCCAAACTATAATACATTTTCAGATTTTTTTAGGATTTCACTTGCAAGTATCGTTATTTTTTTATCTACTGCTGGTCTGAAAGACTAAAGTTGAATAATACACCTGATAACAGTCACAATAGAATAAATCTGCCAGCATTCAAGAAGTGGTTTTCACACTTATTTTCTAACATACCTCCCTGTTTCCTTATGTCCTAGACCAATCAGTGCAGTCGTGTTCTTTAGTTGATCTTTACAGGAAGAATGTTTGTGTGATTCAATGCTGATGCATGAGTGTGTCAAGCTATAGCCTGAGGTTCACCGTGTAGGCACCGTGGAAAAGCCCCTAGATTTCCCACCGGAGCAGAAATAATGAAAGTGTATGTGTCCACGTTGTGTATAAATCATGGTTTGTCAGTGTGGATGTAAATATTTATATGTGGATCTGAGAAAATATGTTTGTTGAAAGATGCTTTGGGGAGAAATTGTCCTCATAAGAAATTCACAAAGAAGACATTTTTGGTTGCACATAAAAAAGGACAAAATAAGTTTTCAGAAATAAAACGTTTTTAAATCGATTTAAACATATAATGATGGGTGGTTTGTTTTTTGCGTCTTCTCCAAAAGGATCTACGCTTGGCAACATGAGGAATGACATCACATTGTGTGGGAGTAGTGGGAGTTGGTGTTAGGACAACTCTGCTGTTTGTGATGACGTTATTGTCTTTTTTTTTAGGTTGTCTTGAAATATTCTTATAGAACATGATGTTTCATCAAAAAGATTTGAATTAGTGTCATGTTCTTTAACACACAGATATTGTTATACTATTTTCAGGCTCAATGTGTTTATTTACCTGAGCTGTGAGATAATTAAACCCATTCATCATTTTCTAGATCACTCCAATCAATTCAAATTTAAGAAATCTGAGAAATAGTGAAAGCAAGTGAGACTGAGAGAAAGCTGAAGATTGCATAGCAGACTGGTCTGTCAGCGTAATGGCTTGTTTTAGTGGAAATGTGTCACACGGAACTCTCATTACGCACCATCCCAGAATGATTTCCTGAGCATCTGCTCATACACAGACTGTGACAGCACATTTCAACAAAATGAGGACAAGTGTGCAGGTAAAATTTTCCGGATCAAATGGAAATATCTCTTTTTAAGAGCCTTTTTACCTCTTAATGTGGCAAAGTAAAAGGAGGGGAGGGGGGTTATTGGGGGTTTGGGAGAGGACCACCGACTTGGGATTCGAAACCAGATCAGCTGATGCATAGCTGCACCTTATATGTCCCGCTCACTGACTGCTAAGCCACTGAGAAGCACCATATTGCACATCTATTTGGAATCTCTTGAATGTGATGGAACATGATTTGTTTTCTGTGTTCCTGTTGGGTTTGATTAATCACATATTTTGTGTTGTGTGTCTGTTTTAGTTGTTTGCCACTTGCCTTGCATGAATGGAGGGAAATGCAGCGCACGGGACAAGTGTCAGTGCCCACCAAACTTCACTGGGAAATTCTGCCAAATGCCAAACCCAAACGGCCACCAAGGGCAACATAATGTTGTAAACGGGCAGTCCTCACATGTCTACTCAACTCACACGCTACCTCTCTCTTACGGCACTGGACAAAACCAGGGTAAAGTGTTTATTCATGTAGAATAACTTCAGCACTGCAACCAAAACCTTCTATAATATCTTTTGAAAAAATGTTTAATGCATATGTATTTCTTTAGAATATTTGATTATACATGTTTATAGTGGGGGCCTCACTTCCAATAAAAGAGCATTGCTTTATTATACAACTAGTTAAAAATATGTAAAGTCTCCCAATTATTATTATACAAAACGTAATATCAATGTTTATCTGTTCTTCTGACATTGCTGAATAAACATAAAAGGACAAGGTTATTATTAACAACTATAGGGTTTTTCACACTTAAATAGCATTTTAAAGCTTTACTTTTTGATAGGTTTGGTGAATGTCCATGTGAAGCATCCTCCGGAGGCATCTGTCCAGATCCATCAGGTTTCTCCAGTGGACAGTAATGGACAGGTGAAGAATACTCAGTCCAGCCACTCCTATAGCTACCACAGCAGCAGCAGCAGCAGCAGCCAGACCATCCAGCATGGACACACCCGGAGCGGTGTTGTTTACCCTAACCAACAAACATACCTTCAATACCAGCCAGTCACATCCAAGAGCCAACTGGGACGCTGCTTCCAAGAGACTGCTGGAATGCAGGTCAGACAGCCGTGAAACTTGTGATAAGTGTAACTGAAGTCATGTATAAGGTTTTTTCACAGCCATGGGGGAGTCTGTCTATTGGGTGTCATATTTTGTGTCTTTGGTAGCTTGCCAAGAGAGTATCTTTAAGGGTTACACTGATCCCGTAATCATGGTGGCAGTAAGGTGTAGATTTGAGAGGTCTCCAAGTAACTAGCCTTCTGAGGTTTTTGTCCTCGTTAGATTAAGGATTCTCCAATGCTTCAAAGTCATGATGAAGCAGGACTAGTAGACTTGACAGTCAAATTTGGAAATGTGTAGTAAAAAAAAGGACTCAAAGCTTGTTGTGTGCTTCAACGTTTATTTTTTTGGAACGAATACAGTGAATTTCAACTGGAGGAATTGTTGCAAAAGAGCGGTCTGCATCATTAAGAAGTTAACAAAAACTTTGATCTGCCAAATAAAAAATTATTGCAAGATTCATAAGAAGAAATAAACAAACAATTAAAGAAAATTTGATAGAGTTGTTCAAAATGTTGTGAAACCAAGTTAAATGGTTTTTAAACAATGTTCAATGTTGTAAATGTGCTTATAAAGCTTACAAAAAAAACTATTGAAAAGTTACAATGTTTAATTTTAAATGATACTGTTTATAAAAATTTTTGTCAACATTTTCACATATTACATTTCATAAAATACATTAAATTAATATATATTACATGTAGGTGACATTAAATAATAGAAAAACTAGCTTGGTGATGCTTTTTTAAATCAAGTTTCCAGTTTGCAGACAGTTTTTTGTGAATACTTCTCTATGTAGGCTTCTTCTATTCTGAAATGATAAAAATGAAATGACATAAGCAAGATTCCATTGTTTTATTTACATTTGCATAATTAATTAGATCACTCCCCGAAGTTTGGTGAAGAAATCTTATAATTCTGCTGCTATAGCCAGAATGGTTGTTTGACTGATTTCTTTAAAATATGTTTTTAAATATTTATTTACATTTCCTCACCCAGGTGACAAGTATTGCTCCAAGTTTTTATTTTACTATTTTAGCTTCACTATTGATGTTTGTTATAGTTCTGCAAATTATCTTCCCTAACTTTCACTTCCTCATTTCTGTCACTACTGCTTGGAACTGTGAACCATCTACTATTACTCTGTCTCCTACTTTTAATATATTTTTAACCAAACTCAATTTCAGCTATCACCAGTTGATCGATAAATAAAAGAAAAGACTAGTTGAGTAATGAGAAGAGACTCTTTGCGGAACATTGGGGTGCTCGAGGGAAAATCTGTCTTCTAGGAAGAGAGGTTTGGTTAATCATTACAGAATGATTCTCATGCGTGTTTTGACTCAGCACCGGACCTGTCTCCGGCTTCAAAGAAAATATATTTGTCCTCCACCACTATAGCAGTTATTATCATCAAGATCACCTCAGTGTTGACAGTGAACTTGTTCTAATCATAAAGTGTTATTGGAACCAAGTTGACTTAATTTGTGACTGTCTTTTCCTGTCAGGAGAGATGAGAATGTAATCAAGTTCTTTGAGTAATGGCTTCCAGTGGTTTTGCTCATGTCTGCTTCAGCAGATTCAATGCAGGCAGAGGCGAAAGAACAGATGAAAAATGTAACTGGGGTAAAATAAGAGCTTTGTGAAAGCACAAATGCGTTGTGGGTGAAAGTATAGATAGTTATCTCTCTCATTGCTCTCCTTCATTCATTAACTTTTGGTTGTTTGTTTGTTATTTTGCAGTGTGGGAAAGCTCTGCCTGGTCTGTCCAAACAAGATGCCTGTTGTGGGATGATGGGCACATCATGGGGATTCCACAAATGCCAAAATTGCCCGAAGAAGCAATGTAAGCTGTCGATGCACTCAGAAAAACAAAAACTGCTTTCTCAAATGTTATCTGTTTCAATGAAAAATCAACAATTTCACTTTTAAAAATATAATACACAATAATGTAAGCATCTTAAATGAAAGAATTAGATGGATAAATGTAAGCATTAGATAATTATTGTAATTCTAAACACTGATTTTAAATAGACACTTCTTTAGTCCAAAACTAAATTTCAAAAGATAGATCACTTAAAACTGTAGAGCTAAGAATGTTAGGGTCTAGTTTGATTCATTTCAGGGTGTGTAAAGAGGCCTATTCTGCTTGTTTTATTCATGGTTTTTCACTTTCCACTTGTTTTTCATTACAACGAGAGTCTATGTGATTATCGTTTGGTATATTTTACCTCAAAAACAGAGTAATTATATACACAAGCAGTACTTACCCGGTTGTTATTGAGAGTGGATTCACTCTGTACATCAGCTCCAGAGATCCAGGGGACTGTATTTAACTGCAGTCTGTACTGACACCGTTTTGCAAGAGGAATTTTCAGAAATTTGTGAAAACACTTTTGTGATTAGAAAGTTATTAACCCCTTCAGACCTGAATTATTTTCCAGTTTTCAGAAATATGCAAAAGTTCTAAGGAAGATATTTCAGCTCTCATGAGGAATCTCCAAAGTTTAATATTATGTGGATAACATCATGAAATCCTGATGTTTAGTTTGCTATAGTGAATTATGTTTTTCAACTTAATTTGAAACTTTGATCTTTTTGTTTCACAATCTGAAAATTAGTTCCAAATACATCAGTTAATGTGAACAAGGCAACTGAAAATCTTGCTAGATTCTTTGTCAAACTTCTGTTTAGAGTGGTACATTTTCTTTAGATTGGATAATATAATTTCTGCCATTTGATTGGATGGCAAACCTCCAACTTAATGGATGGAAAGGCTTGAGTGAAAGTCCTTAGAAGCCAAAACAATCCTGTCTGACATGTGACGTTCATTTAAATGGACGCAGGATCTGAAAGGGTTAAGATCACTGACGTCACATTCCAGATGCTCCAGATGTATAATCTGACAATTTGTATGAAACAATACTGCACTGTGATATTTTGTTACACTTCTGCTGTACATAAAAATGTACATACTGTGTTCACTTTTACCCCAAACCAAGTTATTTGCACCAAAGTACCCGCACATTCAAGACTGCACCTATTGACTTAACATGTGAATCACTTAAAACCATGCAACCTCAGGTCTTAATATGCATAAACATGAACGGCTTAGCTTTTCGCAAAGAAACCGACTAATGAAACCTGGCTCTTTTGTTGACACGAGTGGGACATAAATAAGCAGCTTCATACCCTTTATGCTTCAGACATGCTTCATACATACTTGATACATCAACAATACATACATACTTCATACACCCGCCGACTTCATGAGCAGAAGAGCAGAGCAGAAAAAGAAATTGCCGAAAAGGAGAATATAAACAATCAGAAGCTCGTCTTGTTGGTGACTGACCATCAAGAGCTTTCAACAAAGTGTTGGCAATGCTGTCCTCAGTGTAGTAATGGGAAGTTTGGTTCATTTTGGTGTTCTTTAGACTCAAGTTCACTAATCAGCTTTTAAATGAACAAAGGCCCCAAAAAATACAGTAGCAAAATTAACTCTAATCTGTGTTTTCTGATGGATAACAGTGTAATGTGCACACACCAAAGAAATGATTCACTCCCCAAAAAAAGTTGTTATTCACAAGTTATCATCAATACCCCTGAGCGCCATCCAAAGGCAAGGAGCAACACTGCATCTACGTCAAACAGTAGAGGTGTGAAGCTAACGAAAAAGCCGCTGGAGAGAAGCCTCCCAAAGGATCGTGCAAATCTCAATCTGGATAGTTGTGTACAGGCCTACTCTAAAATGCTAAAACAACCGTCAATAGCACAGCTTTATAGTCTGACATGAAACGGAAACGCCATCTCAACTTTTGTCCCACCACTCTGACAAATATAAGCCGTCTTGCGTTCACAAGCTAAATCATGTGCATCCCTTTCCTGAATTCACCTGTCACTCTCATCCGTTCATCTGTCTCTGTCTCTTCATTCAACATCCTGCAGTCAGAAACCTCAACCTCACACAAAGATACCTGTTTTAAATGTTCACTTCTCAGGACTGAACACGCTGGTGTATATTCAGAGCAGGACACACCATTAAACATGGTTATGTCTGCGCTCAGATGGAAGAATTCCAGAATGATTGTGCACATTATTCCAGAGTAGCGCTGTCAGAATAGAGCGGGAAAATGGTGATTCATGAGGAGGCCCAGACTTGATTTCTCACTCTCTAAAAAAGAGTACGAGGGCTTCGTTTGAGAGAGCTATGATGTCAAAGTGGATGTGACTCAATGGAGAATAAGAGGAAAAGAATGCATTCCTTGGAGAAAAGGCAAGTCTGTAATGAGCAACCAAAGGAAAAAGAAAGCTGTAAGGGTTTAAGTTACGTTCGCTGTATTGAACTTGGTGACATGCTGACTCACTCGACACATTCTCCGCTCTTAGTTTCTTTCATACTAGGATTAGCTGTGTAGGCTGATGTACTCACTGCTTAGTCAGTAATGGAAAATAGTTAGGTAATCATCCAAAATCTTTCTCTCTCTCGTGCTTTTTTTTAAATAAATTCATTCATTTTACAGGATCTCCCTGTTTAAAACCGTCTATTTGCTTTGCATATATGCTCACTAATATGCCACCAACACTGTTTTGAGAGAAAATATTTTTGTTAAGTCCAATTTGGATACAAGCAACACTTTCCTAAATATTCAATTATTGTAATTTATATGTTGGCTGCCTTTGGTTTAAGGCAGAAGGCGAGATCTGGTTCTCCATTAATACTAAATTATTATTTTCATAATTATAGCAATGTCCAAAGCTCATTCTCAGAAGTGTATTCAATGCTCTCTAATATACTATAGCGGTAATCTCCAACAACCCCCACCCCCCAAGTGCCATAAAGTTATTTTAAGTAATATTAATAATCTATGATTAAACATCTGGTTTGTATTAGCAGGTAATTTTGAACAAAATTTCAAGTGAAAACTGAACTTTAAAGATACCTGTAGATGAACGAGTCATTGAATCTATTGACAATGAATGTATTGAATAATTAAAAGGAATTGAGCTTAGATTTTTTGTTTTATTTTTGCTTATACTTCAAGCAAATTAAATGTTAGTAGAGTTCTCAACTCCTCTGGAAGTCACTGCAGCCAATGTAAAGTGTGAATGATGTGTGTGAATTATCCCTCCAATTCCTGCCCCAGCCTGCAGAGGCAGCGCAAAGACAAAAACACACAATGAACCCTCTTAGCCAAAAATGAACTTCACCAAAATACATTTCATATAATTTTAGCAATGTTAAGCCACAACCTAGCTTTGAGGTCTAAACTTAGTGCGCGTGAAATGATGTCACACCTCCATGATCACAAATAGAAGAGGCTAAAAAAGTCTTTAACATTCAATCCCTACACCTCCATCCTTATTGCGAGCTATGAAAATGATTCACTATGCCCAAATTTCAAAGCTGTATTAATACAAGGGAAGTTGTATAAATATAAGGGAAGCATAAAATTATGTTGTAACATAAAGCTTTATAACATTTATTATGTAAATTGTTTTGTGTGACATCTCTCTTTTTCTCAATGTCTGCCACAGCAATTCCTTTAATTGAATGTCCTCAAGGCTACAAGAGGCTGAATGCCACTCGCTGTGTCGGTAAGAGCCTTTTTTTGTTGTTGCTATTTTTAAGAGTTATCTCTACATTTGGATTGATAATCATTTCTGTTTCTCAAATGGAAAGTGACTGTGAACAATATATGTGTGCTGCAACCTTTTTAAGGTTTTTGTGTAATTATAATTAGACTGAAATCTCTGGAAAACAGCCCAAATGTTGCTGAGTGCTGGTTAGGGATAATACTCACATTAATTTATATCTCCATAAAAATGCTAATCTTTAGATGTCAAACCTTTTGCATTGTACCATTAATTATTATGCCCATAATGTTTGTGTGAAGCTCACTCTGGTGTTGAGGGAAGTAATCTTGTTTGAATCATTAATGATTCTTTCAGTTTTTTTTTCTTCTTCTAATCTATTAAAATACTTGTAAAATATATAATAGAATGCTCTATAAAATGTTGAACAGAAAATCTGATACAAACAAACAAACCCTTGAGTATTTTTTATTACAAATTAAATCACTCTTGTTTATTCCACGTCAGTTTCAACACAATTTATTTCCAATATATTCAAGTAAAATAGTTGTCTTCCCTTTCTCTCTTCATAAACCCTTCATAAACATCACAGTGCCACAGAGGGACATACTTCAACAGTTAATTAAGATAAAATATAGCTGCTTGAGGAATGAACGGCATGCATTATGGTTAATGCATAAAACAAAAAGTAGTAGTTCTTTATTACACAATAAATGACTATGGAAAATGTAGTACTTCATAATAGTTGTTGGAGTCAGTAAATCTGCAGGTATTTTTTTATGTTTGGTCAGCAAAAGCAGAATGTAATGCAGCCTAATTACTGCCTCCGTTTGAGATCATTACTTTCTCAGAGGTGCTGTTTAATTTTGTTGATGTAGTGCTTCTTTAATTTCCTCACAGCAAAGCGCTGCCTTTGAGACTGCACCCTAGATGGTTAAAATGTATATTAGATTTAATAAACTGGTCGGAAAACGCTAGAAGGCTTACTTCACCTCTATATCTTAATGAATATTTTAACATGTGCTGTTCTCCGAGGTGGCTTTAAAGCACTTTTTTTTTTACACCCAGAGCTTAATCACTCTCCTGGTGCCCTAGCCTGAGGGTTCAGCTAAACCTGAGGGTGTCTTATATCAGGGCAGAGCTTTAACCCCATATCTGGTCTGCCAGACCTCAAATCTTCATGAAGCTCATGTTGATTTCTTCGACAAATTTGGGATGTTGCCTTGATTTTATGCATTTCTTATTTTTCAAATATGAATGATATTTACTAGTTGGGTGGGAGTTGAATTAAGCGAGTAGGTGAAGGTGATGTTTGTTTAAAGTGTGTGATTTTGGGTTTAAATGCTGGGTTTGATTCCTTTAAAATAAAATATAACTTGGGTGGGATTCTCAGAGAGTGGTTGGAAACCAAATGCAAAACTGCCAGATAGAAATTAGACGACAGTTTGTTAAAAGGAAAAAAAAAACCCACATACAATTACAGGGCTGAAAACACCATGATAGTGAACATGCAAGAAATAAATATAAAGATAACATTTTGCAAAATGTCACTGCTAAAATAAAAGCAAACATGGTAAGGCTGACTTCAGCTCTAACATTGGAAGCAGCTGACATTTTGTATTGAAGATATAAATAAACCAGCACTGACCAGTGTACAGAAGAAAAATTTAAAGGGTACTAAAGATACGAAGAAGTAGCAGATGGGGCAAAAATAATAGCTATATAACAAGCCGAGTGAAGTAAACCGAGAATAGGGAACATTGCACAAAAAACAGCAAAGCTATGTGCTCAATAAAACAAGAGTGATGAGCATATGACTACTGAACAAAAACACAACATGGTTAACTGAACGTGAAAAAAATGAATAAAACCTCACCAGAAATATTAAGCATTTAGGAGTCTGGGAAAGTGAGTGAGAATTGTTTAAATGTGTCGTTTCATGCAAACTTGGCTCTTCAAACATTTCTTGCAGGTTTTAATATTATTCCCTCGTCAAAAGCAGGCCTCAAATCATATTTAGATTCATGCTTGTTTGTATGATCCTATTTTCTTTTTCTGGGAGCTTTAAATGGCCGTAGCGATGGCCATTGGCCATTGAATGCTCACTAACCAATCAGATGAAATGGTAATGTAGCTCATCTTAAGGAAGAACATACGCGCTCCTGACCTGGAACCGTTGTAGAACCATGTCAATAAACAATGAAAATAAAGGGTGTTTTGGGAAGTCCAGGGCCAAAAGTGTTTTTAGCTAACAAAAAAATGAATGTATTCTTCGAAAATGGGTGGATTGTCTGTGTGTATGTGATTTGTTTGGAGCACAACCATTTGAAGTTGTTAACGTTATAAATCCTGCCTTAACACTGCAGTGATAGTCTAGACACATTTTTGTCATATTTATTATAAATGTGTATACGATGGTGCATAATATGGCACCTTTAAGCCATATCGCTTACCTTGTGTAAGCGAGAAATTCATACTTTTGTTCCCTAAACATTCACCTTTTTTTGGTCCTCAGATATTGATGAATGCCAACTTCAAGGAGTTTGTTCTAATGGAAACTGCATCAACACTTTGGGTGGATACAGGTGCGCCTGTAACCCGGGTTTTGTTCCTGACCCCTCTTTGACCTCCTGTTTCCGTAAGTCTCTTCTATCTTTAATGTGGTACTCGGACGCCTTTTGCTCTGTGTCCATGCTTACCTTACCTACATCAACATGATACATCTGACTAACAGCATGATTTAACATGTCTTTTAACACTAACCCTGGCTGTCACAAGAGTCACGTTATTTCTGCTGTAAAGGCATTATCGTGTAATGGCGAAGGCTTAAATGTGCTGACATCACTGGTGGGTCAGAGGGGCCCCAACATGCACAAGCTTTCGCTTTGGTTTAATGAGGTAAATGAAGTGGTTTCTTTGTGATGAATATAGAGGATGATCCCACTTCTTAAAGGCAGCGTTTGCCAAATTACACCTCTGGTACTTGCCGACGTGTCCTTTTGTTCAGAGATCAGAGAGCTCTTTATATCCTCTGTTTAGCCTTCAGTCTGCCTTGGATATTTTTTAATGCTGTGTGTTTTGGCTGACAGTTTAAAGTATGTCAACGTGAGTCTGTTTGTGTCTGCCGCAATTGGTATCGTACACACTTTGTATAAGCCCAGTATGGGTCCCTCATTTAAATGAAAAATGCACAAATCAACACCTTAGTACTTTCGTAGATCAACACATTTACTCGAGGACACTGCTTTGCTTTATGGCTCTCGGGAGCAAACCTCTTTTGCAAACACCGGAGTTAGCAAATGTATGTATATGTGATGTACAGCAAAGACAAGGACCCAGATGCGAGAGTACAGTCTAGTTCTTTATTAAATCTTCCAAATTAAGGCAAAGACCAACCAAGGTAACTCCGAGGGGAATAAATAATTGAAGGTGACCCCAAGGGGAAAAATGTCAACAGAAGAGGCTCCAGAGGAGCACTGTTCAAACGAGGAGAGAGACTGAGCTCCGGCAGGCAGAAACTCTCATTTCCAGGAAGGCGCAGCCGTCTGTTGATTATAACTTCTTATTCACTAAAATTCAAACAATACTTTTCCCTTTGAGTCAATTTTTAGCTTATGATTCTTTCAAAAACCTCCTGTCTCAAGTCAAAAAATTGGTTTTCATTTTATCTCCCTTTACGACTAAAATTAAAAACATATCACTGAGCCTGAGATCAAACGTAAAATGTACTGCTAATTATGCTAGTATTTCAGTGCTTTTTATGAATTTATTTCCAACATAAAACGTTTAAAATGTAATTAAATGTAACAAAATAACAAATAATTTTAGGACAAATGTACTCAGGGAAACCCTGAGTTTGTAATTTGCTTAGCATTTTATACATAGCAAACAACCTGAGTGAATGTTAAAACTGGTTTGGCCCCCAGGACATCATTTGGACACGTTAGCTCTAGATTAACATTTCCAACATGCTTCGTGCTGAACTAAAATCTATGCTTTTTAATGCATGTATTGTTGTCCAACACTTTTGCATATCTTGAATCTTAAAATCCAAATCACAGTTCTACACCATTCTCCTTTTCCTTTTCACTATTTGGATCTGTTTGTGTGTTCTTCTGTTATTACATTTCCATTGTTTATTCAATAGTTGGAACACAAGGTGAAGGGAATCTCTTTTCTTTTCTCTTGTTGTCTCTACCATGTCTGTGTCATTCACCGTGCACATTCCTCCCCTCCCTCCCTCCTTCCATCGCCACGGTAACCAGCTGAAACCCCTGCAATTCACGAAGAGAAGGGTGCATGCTTCCGATATGTGAGTCCAGGGAAGCAATGCTTGCACCCGGTGGCCACTCAGCTGAGTAAACAGTTGTGCTGTTGTAGTGTGGGCAAGGGCTGGGGTTCTCAGTGTGACCGCTGCCCTCTTCCTGGCACAGGTAAGCTTTCTGAGACACTCCTCTTTTTACCCCCTCCTTCTCTGCTGGGATCATTCTATCTCTGTTCACTGTTCCCTGTGGTTTGCATGCACTCATCTGTCCCCATGTAGATGCTTTTACATGCTATTTTTCTGTTTTTGTTAGTTCCGCTGTGGACTTTATCCAACAGGCACTCCCTAATATGTTTGTTGACTTCCTGTTTTCATTTTGAATTGTATAATTTGTCTGTAGGTTTTGTTTCATCAAGTATGTTTGTCGATTGACAGACAAAAAGATTGCTAGATAGAGGTATAGATAAACAGTGAAAGTAGAATTATTAAAGATTCACAAGCAGTGAGAATCTTGTATACTATATAAAAGTAATTCAAGGGTAAGTAATTTGTTGACAGATGGTTGGTTGGAGAGATGATGGTTATAAGGATGGATGGACTGATGGAGGGTTGGTTAGATGAATGGACTGATGGAGCATTTGTTGGTTGGTTGGTTGGATAGATGGTTGGACGAACTGATGGAAAATTGATTGAATGGACGGAGGGTTGGTTCTTTTTTGTGTTAAATTGTTGAATGGTTGGTTAAATGGTTGGTTTGTTGGATGTCTGGACTGATGGTTAGTTGGTTGGATTGGTGGGTGGATGGATGGATCAATTTATGGCTGGATGGATGCATGGATTGTTTTTAGTGGGTTTTTTTTAATGGATGAATGAATGATTTTTCGGGTGTTGGTTGGTTGAATGGTTGGTTTGTTAGATATCTGAACTGATTGATGGTTGTTGGTGTGTTGATTGGTTGGTTTGTTTGATGGAAGAATGGATGATTGTTGGTTGGCTAGCAGGTGGATGGATGGAATGATGGATGGATGGGTGGTTGTTTGTTGACTGATTAGTTGGTTGGGTGAATAAGTAGCCATTACAATGGATAAATGGCTAGATCCTGACTCAATAGACAGCCCTTCAGGGTTTCTTAATTACTGACTGTCAATCTAACCCAGACAAATTTGTGGGTGAATAGCTAAATGGAAAAGCTAAATGAATGTTTTCTGCTTTCCTACATAGCTGCATTTAAAGACATCTGTCCAGGAGGTATGGGGTACCATGTCACCCCACCATATATTTATAAACCAAAACCCCCTAATGGACACAGCCAGACAGAGGTTCAGGTACAACACAATCCAAATATCAGGCACCAAACCCCAGTGGATCCTCCAGTTCCATTCCCTACCATCCAGCAGCCTGTGGAAGCACTCAGTATCACAGAGAGACAGCAGCCTGGTGAGCTACACTTTATTATGATCTTCAACCCTATATTGTTCTCTTTCAAATCCAATCACTTTTTCCACCAATGACTTGGATTAAGGGAGCGTCACGGTGGCGCATTGGTAGCACGGTCGTCTCACAGCAAGAAGGTTGCTGGTTCGAGCCTCGGCTGGGTCGGTTGGCATTGCTGTGTGGAGTTTGCATGTTCTCCCCGTGATCGCGTGGGTTTTCTCCGGGTGCTCCGGTTTCCCCACAAGTCCAAAGACATGCGGAATAAGTGAATTGAGAAAGAACGATTTTCTATAGTGTTAAAGTGTGAATGAGTGTGCATCCGCCCCATAAAACATGTGCCAGAGAGTTGGCGGTTCATTCCGCTGTGGCGAAATTGGATGGATGGATGGACTTGATTTGAATCGATCAATATATAGATACATTCATAGATACTATACAGTACAAACATATTCTGAATGTCGCAGAAACATAACCCTTTTGTATGAGAGGGATTGTCCTCAATATTTCTTCCACCTTGCCAAATCAATGCTAAAGCTATTGAAGGATTTCTGAAGATCAGTGTACACTTCTCTACAGCATGCACTTCTCTAGAATAGAATAACCTCCACCGTTTTTATAGCCTCTCCACAAAAGAAGCTCATAAAAGCACTCCACCTCAAAAAATGGAGTAATGCCAAGTTTAGAGATGAAGTATTTGTCCTTGAGGTTTAAGTTTTGTCATTTAGCTGAGAGGCTATGTTTTAATATCGCTCTGGAAATAGTTAATCATCTGAGGTTGATTCACAAGTGTTGTTTTTTGTGCTAAAATCAGTTTTTTTCTTTGTTTTTTGTTTGAATCTTCAGAGGTGGTGGAAAAAGTGTCCCCGCCTGCTCCAGTGGCGATTCCACCCTCCAACGAAGGTCAAGACATCACTCCAACACAGCTGGCTGGTGAGAACCTAACTTTTATATTATTTTTATTCATCAATATATCCATCAATGAATTCAAATCTACATTTAAATTCAACCATCAATACATTAATTGATTAACAGGGACTGTTCATTTTCCATCCATCATGTTGCTTGCAACATTTTACACACCATGTTGTATTAAAGTATTACATATTATATTTAGGTTTAGATATTATTAGTTAGATTTTTTTCACCAAATCAATCATTGAATGTATAACTCCCTAGTCGTCAATGCATTTTATTCATTAAACAGTTATTTCTCTATTTGATGTTTATCTCGTAATGAATAACAGCTACATATGCCCTGAAAAGTGTTTTGGTGAGTTTAATCTTAATTCAAAGCTATGTATACTGTCTATATAGAGTTAATCATCTATTTCCCTTAATTTACTGTTCCCCAGAGATCGATGAGTGCCAAGTGAAACCTGATATCTGTGGTCCAGGATTCTGTTACAACACCCCTGACAGCTACACATGTTTCTGTGATGATGGTTTTAAGTTAGACCGTGAGGGCACCACATGTGTGGGTAAGGATGCAAATTTTCAACAATATTTTGCTGATGCAGGCATTTCGTATGGCATTTTTTAATAGACAGTCCATTGTACAATGTAACGAGAAAAATTTACCTGCCTCAAAATTACAAATTACTGTTTTAATGCATCAATAAACATATTACAAAATACAAAGTGACTAAATTAAAACAACTATCATCAAAATGGATTTAAAAAACAACATTTTCTGCATAAAAAAACATTAATGGCCGTTCATCCTCAGAAAAATGGTCCCTGTTAAATCATCAATATACCTGTGAATTTATGCAGAATTGGAACAAAAGCACATTTTCTTTTATCTTTTTCATTTGTTTACAAAATACTTTGTTCGCTACCATAAAATGTTATTTCACAAGTAAACACTTATGTAGATTAAGCCTTAGCAATTCAAGGTAGCTGAAAAGGGTCAAGTACATGATACATTTTTAAATGTACAGGTTTTATAAAGGAAAAGTCATATTAGCATATTTTAGTAAGCATGTTTTGCTTATTAATGACAAATTTAAATCCCCTCTCTCCCATTTGAAGCATGTAGATAAGGAGGCTACATTTATAGCTTGTATAGGTTTTATAAAGGAAAAGTCATATTAGCAATTCTAAATATGTATTTTAGTAATCATGTTTTGCTTTTTAATGACAAATTTAAATCCCCTCTCTCCCATTTGAAGCATGTAGATAAGGTGGCTACTTTTATAGCTTAGGTATAGCCGAGAGCGATTGGCTAGTTATCTAACATTATCTTACCCAAAATGTGTTAATTTAACTAAAAACAAAAAGAGAGATTGCTCATCTCTCCTAGTTGTAATCGTTAATGTATTCCTGTGGTGGTCACTATAGTCTGTCACAACACCCGACACCTTTAAGTCTCAATCCTCTGTGCTTTCAAATCCAATTGACAACTTCTCAGAAGATGATATGTCACTGAAACATTGGACTGAAAATGGTTTCATGTCTTGTTCTGCCTCAGAAGACAGATCTATTGATCACCTGATGATTGTTTCTGACAGATGTCGACGAGTGTGCAGAGAACCCAAGTTTGTGTGCTAATGGTCGCTGTCAGAACACTCCAGGCGGATTTCTGTGCGTCTGCGAGCCTGGCTTCATGGTTAAAGAGAGCGTCACCAGCTGTTCTGGTAATTACTAAATGGTGTCCTACACTCATGACCAAAAAAAGAGAAGGTTTCGGAAGTTTCAGATGTAACATTTCAGAATGGCTTAGTTATAAGAGATAAATGAGTCATTCTGAGGTTTCGAGATTTTTCCTTGTGAGCCATTACCATATCCTCCTCAACTTTATTGCTGCTTAATTTGATCCAGACAGATCAGCACTTAAATGATCAGCACTTCTGGTCTTGAACCGCAGTGTGGTCATCTAAACACAGCCACAACTCAGTCTCTTTCACAATTATAAATATATCCTGTGTGTGTCAGACAAGCCACCTTCCTCTTAAACACTCTGAGGTTTGTGGAGGAAAGAGAGAGGCATAATTGTTCCTTCAATCAAAGCGTTGCAATACGTCATGAGAGAATTTATTGGGAAAACATATCTCCTTGTCGTCTGAATACAAACGTTCTGCTACACACCACTGCATCCTAAAAAACATACCTGTGCGATGTGCAACTTTGTGCACAGGTAAGTGTTTAAGGAATAGTTTCAAAGCGAAAAAGAAAAACATCACCATCTTTATCATAAATATACTCAAAACCAAGAAGCAACAAACTAAATTAAATCTAAACATTAACTCTGCTAGTGTATTTCAATTGGAATGTCTCTAAATTCAACTCAAAAAGACAATATATTACAGATAATTCTATTATTTTCTAACATATTATAATGTAAAAGTATTTATGTACACCTCCAGTAAATACACTTGGGAGAAGACACCATTTATTTTAGGTTGACAGCGATCAATCTCTGATTATTTTAAACATAACATTCTCCTTTTAATTAATTTTTGATAACAAAAACAACAACGCATTTTAGTTTCCAGTTAGTCAAGATCACAGGGCAAAAAAGAATTACAGCAGAACATCATTAAATAGACAGATAAATACAGATACTCACCACATAAAATGTACTTGCTATTAAAATAATTACAAAAGATTTTAAGTAAAGATTTAAGCAGAGATGTGAACTCCATGACAGAAAGAATGTTGCAAAGGTTAGATGCGAGAGAATTTCACAGATGGGGAGGGAACAGTGAAGTCAAGTTCAGCCAGGTATTCATGTGTGAGTACTGCAGAAAGATTTTCCACTGGATGCAGCATGTAATTGGAAGCTAGTGATGGTTCTGAAGACTACATTTATTTATGAAGAACATGGCGCTGAGTTTTGTGGATTTGATATGAATCATAATGAATAAATGTTTGTTCAAGCTCTGAAATACCTGTATCCATTTAGGTTTTCACACCCAACTGCTTTAGTCTAACAAATCCATTCAGCATGGAAACGGTGTTGTTGTGAGCCTCTGGTAACTGTAATAAAAGCAAATGGATGGCTGAAGAAGGAAGCAGGCATGGTGCCATCATACATCATGGTATTGCTATCAGTGGGGTTTCATGGTTAAGATGTTTTTCTTCAAGCTGCTTCATTAATAACAGAGTAGCTGAGAGACGGAGAACACAAAATGAGCTTTCCTCTACCTGAGTTGATCATTTCCTCTTTCCTTCACAGTAGGACAGCAACAACAGCCATTCGTAACAACAGGGCCACTTATCAAACCCTAACACCAGCCATATGCAGTCCTTCTGCTAGCAGCAGCCTGTCTTCTTATCTTATGAAATACTGCTTTTGAGTTTACATCATGTTTTTGTGACTAGGGCTGCAGCTATCGGTTATTTTGATCACAATTAATTGGATAATTTTATCTGATCGATTAATCGGATAAGCTCTTAGTTTTTGTAATCTCCTGATTTTTTACTAACTTACAATTTACTTACAACTTACTTTAATTACAATATCAGATATATTCCAGCACTTTATATGTTAAAGACAAGAGTCTAACAATATAAATATTTCACAGAATTCAATACGCATCTCTAAACGAATTATAATAAAGATTTCAGGAGAAATGTTTTATCGTTTTTTTATGACAAAAAAAGTTACTAGATTTCTGTTACATGTATCATAAATTTAGATATTTTATTTTTGTTCAACTGGAGCCTCCATCTCCCATATTTCCCTGAAAATAGCCGTGTTCAATAGAACATTATTTTAGTTTTTAAATATATTATAACTTTCAGTATGATCCTGCTGTACTGAACAGGACAATCAATGAGTTAACAATAAAACATTTGCTTTACTCATCTAAAACCTTAAAGTTAAATAGACTGTAGTATTAACGCGCTACAGATCACGGAAGAAAATAAAGATTCCAACCTGTGTTCTACACTCTGTTGTGCATGTTTAGCAAACGCGAGCTCATTTTTAGAGTGTGTCTGCTGAACCATGCTAAAGCTTGAAATGATCGTGCATCTAAGATAACTTCTGCCATTCTTTCTGAGAGCCTTCACAGGCTTGCTTTTTTCTTGCCTCTGATACGTTTGAATCGCTTACGCGTCTTGTTGATGCTCATGAATAGTGAAACCAATGTAGATTATACAAACTGGAAGAATTCTTTTAAACAAAGCTTTGATTTACAAAAAAATAAAGAGTTATTTTTTCTAATAGATTAAATCAATTAACTTTTGCAACCTTATTTGTGATTCTTTGTAGATATTGATGAGTGCCAGAATAGGAGAGCGTGTCCATCCGGCCTCTGCTATAACACTCTGGGCTCTTTCTTGTGTTCTCCTTGCCCCGATGGCTTTGAAGGAAAAAATGGGAAATGTGTAGGTAAGTAAACACAAGTAGTTCTTTTTCCAGTAATATATGTTTAGCAAAGCCACTTTTTGACGAATGTGAGGGCTTTTATAAACGTGACCCACTGAGGTGTTTTTCTTCAGATGTATTGTGTTTGTGACCTTCTCTGTTGCAGACATAAATGAGTGTCTGGATGAAAGAGTGTGCGCTCATGGCCGGTGCTCTAATCAGGAGGGCTATTTCATCTGCACGTGTGATAAGGGTTTCTCGCTCACTCCTGATGCCAAGGCCTGCGCAGGTACTATCCCTCAAAGCCCAGCAGCTTTTAGCTCTTTCAAAAGGATCTGCTTCTCTTAGTTTAATTTAAAGATGGATGTGCGATTACGCTTTGGATTTCATCTGGATTGTTTTCATGATTTGTGGAGGTTTTGGTTAAAATCTTTACAATGTAAAATCATTTTTGGCCTCAGAAGAGGAGACTACCACATGTAAAAATAACTAAACACAATCCTGGTAAAATCAATGATATAACTACAGATATGTACCTTTAACCTGTATTTATATATATATATATATATATATATATATATATATATATATATATATATATATATATATATATATAAAACCACAAAAACAATCACAAAACTCAAGTATGGAAACTCACACAGACCTATATTTTTTGCTTTCTCGTCTTTGCTCTGCTTAGCTTTTTTTTTATCTGATTTGCTTTGTCTTTTCTTTGCCAAGTCTTCGTTTGTTTTGTTTAATAGAAATGTTCTCTTTTTTTATTATGTACTTTTGTATTAGTTTAATTTAGTGCTTTGAGACACAAGCCCTTTGATGACTGCTTATGATTTGAGGCATCACTGTGAATGGCATGATTGTAATGATCCTTCAGTTTAAACAAATCTCAATAAACAATAAATCAGTGTTTTGTTTGCAACAGACATAGACGAATGCCAGGATGATAGTGTATGCATCCAAGGTCACTGTCGGAACACAGAGGGGTCATTCATCTGTGACTGTGAGCCTGGCTTTAAGCTGTCGTCCTCGGGAGATCAATGTGAAGGTAGGTGGAAAGCTTGTGTGTTTTCATGTGCTCGTGTTATAGATTTTCACATTGCTTATGAGATGTTCTGATGTTTGCAGACGTGAATGAGTGTTTGGTGTTGCCTCAGACCTGTGATGGTGTGGGCCAGTGTATCAATATTTTGGGTTCTTACCATTGTAATTGCCCCCAAGGGTATAAAGTCAATGGCCCCAATTGTCTTGGTGAGACCATCCACATAATTTCTTTCAAATATATTGCTTTTTAAATTGCCGTTTTCATCATTTGTTTATACTTGCATGCAGAATATCATATATTAAATAGTTGATGATCTGATTCTGAGCCTTTTAGGTATTTTTCTGCTGGTTTCCACCTAGAAACACATACCGGAATGTTTCTTTGATAATTTTTCCCATTGTTTTTGTAGATATTGATGAATGTGAAGATGACCCACAGCGATGTGTTCTAAACGGGGAGTGCTTGAACACTGTCGGTTCATTCCTGTGTGTCTGTGATGCTGGCTATGTGTCCACCAGGGATCCAGCTGGATGTCAGGGTATGTACACACAATCTCACAGTCATCCCTTATGCATCCTGCCATGGTTTGTCATGTTCTCGGTGATACTTATCTGATGGGGTGGTAAAAGTAATTGATTGGTTTGTTGAGAAGTGCCAGTTCTTTGACAGTATAAAAGAAGAAAGAGATGTAGAGAGAGAGAGCGAAAGAAAGAAAAAAGACAACGATTGTGTGTCTAATGAGTTTCACATAAGAACCAATGTTATTTTTCCTCTGGTGGGATGTGTTCACGAGCTCCCGGGATCTTGTGAGGTGCCAGAGTTGCTTTTAATGCCCAGTTCAGCCATAAAATGAGGAGAAGGAAGCAGTTGAGCTTCATGTCTAGACGAAGAGAAATACAGTATGTTTTGCTAAAATAACCCAGTGTGTGCGGGCATGTGTTTCTGTCTTTGCAGACCTTTTAAAGGGTTTATGAGTCTGTGGATGGGACCAGTTGTGAAAATAATAATACACTACAGGCTTGTATCTCAATTTTTGCAAAAGTGGTTTCTGGCTTGAATCCAATCAGAAAAGTATATTATTTGTGTCAAACAGAAGCTTGGTTCTTATTGGTTGATGAAGGTTCTGATCTATTGGTTATGCTTTCTTTATGTTTTAAGCACGTTGGCTCAGCAGTGCAAAACCAAACCAAAAAAAAAGACAAAAAAGCACAAGATAAGCCTCTCCTCTGAACTTAGCTTTACGTTCTTAGCAGCCTGCATTGAAAAGCACTGCTCATTAGCATAAACATTATTCTGAATCAAGAGGATGGAAACCTGCTCAGCTTCCGATCAAAGAATTGATTCTGAAAACTGGATATTATTTTTTTCCTTACACCCTTGGTCATGATCAGATGAAGGTCGGGGATGGGGGTTCTGTGTCCCTGACTAAGCTTTTTAGAGTTCACAGTCTCCTGAATATCACTATCCATGCTTCTTTTGTTCTATGTGGTTTGAGAAGCTTCTGTTTCCTCTGTCCTGGCCCGGTGAGCAGCATCTTCTGCAATTGCCCCTATATAATTCAGCAGAGAGTTGAATATTAACTCATCGTAGTTTTTGTTCTTGTATATCAGTTTTTTCATGCAATGTGATCTGTCTGCACTTTGTTTTCTGCACATGTCTTGTGAAAGTAACAAATGAAGACCAGATGAATGAATCAACCTTTCATTTTCTGGCTACTTCAGCATAAAATATCCTACTTTTACAGTAAACATATTTGTTTTACAACATTTTTATGGTTTGTTTTTAATCAATCTCAACACAATTTATAAAAACTTTCTGTTTACAACACAACAGAAACTAGACAACTGACTGATGTATTTATGTCCTGTTGAATCCATCGACCTGAGAAGTTGTGGTCTGGAGTTATATGTATATGGTTATTACTTTGACAAGGAGTTAAAGCTATGAAACATTATCAAAAGATTCCTTATAACATTTCAACTGGTCAGCATTAGTGTGATAAGGTGAACGACAGTGTAGGGTTTGTTGTTTTAGGTCACAGTAAATAAATTTGTCATCTATTCATCTAAACATACAAAGAACTCAAGCATTTCCTGCTTTCTGTCTGACTGTGGCTCTCTCTTTCTGTCTTGCTCTAGATGTGGACGAGTGTTCTCTGAATGAGAATACCTGTGGAAGTCATGGCACTTGTCTTAATACAATGGGCTCCTTCATCTGCCAGTGCGGCTCAGGATTCAAGGACTCTCAGGATGGCCAGGGATGTGTGGGTATGTTTTTTGCTTTTATTTATTTTTTTTTTACCATACTTTATTTTCTTTGCTAGTTTCCATGTGAATGAATGAGACCCCTCCCATGACACAAAATGTCATTGGAAAAAAAAATAAAATTTGAATATTGACTCACTCAATTGTGAGAAGAGCATTGAGTTGAACTTTCAGCAAACAATTACAAAGAGTTGCGTTTTTTTCAGCATTCTTTTACTCAAATTTACACATTCAGATTGTGTATATGCAATTTCATTGTGTTGAATTAATTATAAAGCTTTAACTTGGAAAACATTACTAGATCAATAGTTTGTTTTTACATATTAAATAATGTGTAATACATTTTGCACAGTGCTGTCGTTATTGTAGGATGCATTTTCATTGATTTTTGCATCTTCAAATAAAAAAATATATCAAAATGTATTTATATAGCTCTTTTTGTTTGCAGTTACTTTACAAGCAAGAGGCCAAAAGTGGAGTTAACATCGTTTCAGATCAACTTAATTTTAGTTCATTTAATGAAACAAAACAAAAATACAACTTTCCTTTTGGAACCAGGAAATATAGTTATTCTTTTTCTACACAGACCAACTTAATATTTACAAGAATGAGTCCTGTATTCATTATCATGCTATATAAGCTTAATTTGTCAGCAATATAGAGCATCCAGTTCACTTACTTTCATGTCATTGGGAGGAAAAAAACAGCAACCAAAGTAAAAAAAATCCACTTATACCTAGAACAGCAAGACATCCCTGTGCAAGGTGAATGCATGGCTGCATGTGATCTCACAAAGGAGGCCCATCATAAGACCCATCGGACACACATACTACTCACATCTTCATGCCACATGCTCATGCGCATTTAAACTCTTTGTACTTTTTTCCCACAAGTGGGCAACATGAAAAATGCCATTGTAATAAAAAAATGATTGGCACCAGTTAAGTCCTTCCTTCAGCCAGGTACTGTAAACCAAAGTTAGAGTTTCAAACCCAAGACCTTTATAACACTTCCTTTCAGACAACATAAAAAAGATGGCAGACACTTTGCCAGACATTTGATTGATGTGTGTGTTTAGTTTCCTCCAGTCTGAGTGTGGACGGGACAGACCCGGGTAATGTTTAAAACACAGCGGCTAGGTTAAATGCATTAGTTGCCCTCAACACACACACACACACGCGCCCACACACACAAAAGCACACATTAATACTTTGGAAACAGAGTCATGTCCTATTAAAATGATGGAGCCATATGTACTTTTGTGGCCTGGTGTTTAGAGGTTTGGAGCTGGTGGCTTTATTTAAAATAACACACCATTTCAAATTGTTGGAATATAATGTATAAAACATTTTTGTTGAGTTTCCAGCAATAATTGTGTGTTGTGGCAAAAGGTTATTTTAGTGAACTAAAATTATGCAACTGTTATTGAAATATTAATCAGCGTTTAACGTTATAACCAGAATATAAATGGTCTACACTTGTATATTGGATTTTTTTTTTATATATATTTTTGTCTACAAAGCAAGTTCATACGTAATCTTCTTCCACAGGAAGCATAGTCTTTAATTATGAATACAAAATCGAATTTTAGACAATTACAAACCTCATATTTTAAAGGTATTTTGTAAACACGTAACATGACATACTCTATGCTGTTCTTTGGTTTATGAATTTTCAGACTAGACACTCACAGATACAAACTCAAGCATACTAGCTAACTATGGCACACCCTCATGGTTAAAACACCACGTGTTCATAAAGTCTACAAATAAAGAATATTTATTATTATAGATTATTACTAATTATTTATTATGTACAGGCAACTTTTCTTGGTTTGTTTACCACACAGGTGCTAACCGGGGATTCTCAGTTTGTGGAAAGTAAATCCATGTGAGATATTTTTTTTTAAGTTGAGGGCTTATTGCAATTTAAATAAGTGAACAAACAGATCAACAAAGTTACTTTAAATTAAATAGTTATGGAGCCATCCTGTCTTCTTACAAGCTCGAGTTCAAAAGGATGTGCGCTTTTGGTCAGTCACACCATACCTTCATGTCCTATTTATAATTAACATAACAAGTACATAATCATATTTTTTAACAAGAAAATATAAGAATCTCCACTGTCCTCTCAATCTAATACATACAGTTATATTGAAGCATTTAGCCAAACCAATCAAAGCAAGAATCAAGTGATGTGTTAGAAAGAAACACTATAACCAGTTCTGGTAAATTTGATCTAATTTCATTAACCAAGATGCACTATGGTAATGTGCATTGTTAGTTTTTATATATTTAGCTGTGTTGGTATTGAGTATTGGTGTCTGATTTGGCAAACACAGAGAAAGTGTGTTTCCTCTAGTTTTATTTTGGTCTCTTTTCTTCCTTAACGATAGGGATAGCTGTAAAAGCAAAGCAGATTCAAGCCTCCCTCAACCATTGCGTGAGCACAGGAATTTAATGATGGTTGCTTGTGAAGGTCTATAAACTTCTCCAAATCTCAGCCGTGGGCCCTCAGCTTCTCTGGTTGTTTGAGCTGTTTTAATGAAGTGAAAGGATATCAGCTAATCCCTTTCCAGAGACTGAGCATCTTAACTCCTGGTGCACTTGAAAAACCATTAAAGCATACAGAATCGATTTCGATTTACTTTGTTGCACCTACAAAATGTCAATTGTTTTCACACTCTCTGGCCTGAATGTTTAAGAAATAAAAGTGTTATTTTTCTTTTTAAGCGCAACTAAACTTAAATCCCTTTTTATAAAGGAAGTGTTTGGATGGATAAGCTTATTTATTTTTAGCTATATATAATTTTATTGTATATTGACCAATATGTAATAATAATAATAATAATAATTCATGTCATTTATAGACACAGATCTCAATTTTCAGGCTTTGCCGGTAATAGAGTACAGTCTTATGGAGATCCTGTATTCTAAACTCGCACAATTTAAGTAATTGACAATTCAGTTTTTGTTAATTGTTTTGACATAAAATAATTATGGACTTTTAGCTCCCTTTCATTTAGTTCAGACTGATTCAAAATAACAACGAAGAGCCCTTAAACTGATTGATTTGAATTGTTTTCAAAATATTTCATTTCAGTCAGTCGTCTTCTTGTCGGCTTAGTTCCTTTTATTTCAGCAGTCGGCACAGCAGATTGGCCAACTCATCTAGCATATATTTTATGACGCCGATGCCCTTCCAGCTGCAACCCACGACCGGGAAACATCCATTCACACTCATGCACTATGGACAAATGTGTTTACCCAATAAACCTGTACCCCGTGTGTTTGAACTTGCTCGGAAAACCGGAGCACCCAGAGTAAACCCATGCGGTCACGTTGAGAACATGCAAACTCCACACAGAAATGCCACCTGAACGAGCGACCTTCTTGCTGTGAGGTGATCGTGCTACCCACTGCGCCACCGTGGCGCCCAATATTTGATTTGATGTCATCTATTTTTTGTGCATTTATACTTGCTATGTAATACACTAAAACACAATGGCAGAAAGTTTTGCTCTATCAGTTCATTGATGTATAAAAAGTACTGCCTTAATTACTTTTAAACCTAATCATCCGGAACAAAATCATTATCAACACTTTTTTGACAATGTCTTCCACTTCTTAATTCCTCACAATGAAAAGAGAATACTATTGAAACCTAATGCAGAGTTTAACTCTCGATTCTGTTGTATTTGTCTGTTAAGCAATGGGACAGAACACCTACATGACAACAATCTCATTAAGATGTAGAAAGTGTTCCCCTTAAACTCAAAATGCATGAAAAGCCACTGGTATATACATCAGCTCTTATGAGGTCGTATCTGTCATGTACATCGTCTCTCCAGCAACGGAGTCTGTTTCCAAGTTTTTACTGTTCCCAAGTGGTGCAGCACCCACGTCGCCTCACTGCCGACTCCAGATGAGCGTTTAACACTTAGAGCCTCATTGACGAGCTGGCCCACCATCACTGAGAGGCTCTGGAGTGTGTGTTCCTGCCCGTATGGCTCCATTAGAGCGTTCAGAGTCTATTCCACATATATAGACTCTCCACACACAACTTGATTTATAGCATCCTTTTGTTTGTGCTGCACTGAGATGATTGATCAAAAGAAAAGAACGAAAGTCGCAGATGTTTGATGAAATGAGAGGAAAAATAGAGAGCATAGTGCAGAGAGGAGGAGAGTGGCATATTGGTGGAAACACACATTGGGTTATTGTGGTGCTTTGGTCTTCATAAATTCAAGTCGTCGCAGATGTCAGCTGAAAAATGGCTTTGAAGTCAGTTCCAAAAGCTTGTTTTTGAGGGGAAATCTTTGTAAAATAGTGCATTAAACTACTGAAAGGAAAAACTATGACTGGGATCCCACCATCACACTCATGAAGGACAGCTTATTTGATTAACCCTAGAAAAAAAGATTTGATCAGTTTTAATGTTTGTATAGATCTCCAAGTTTTGTTGAAAGTTTGACAAATTTAGATTTGATTTAGTCTCTTTAAATTAATCTAAGATATTGCCAAATGTGTCACTGAGAAGTTTCCAAGTAGTCCTCACTGCAGCCTGTATAACGTTGATGATCTTATACGCTTAAGATGTGGTGCTTAAAATATTTAGAAACACATTTGGTCCTTCAGAGCTACCATACAACTGTTTAATACAGAAAATAACACATTTAATATAGACATACACAAAATAACGATTGCACAATGACTAGTGTTGTGTTAAACTCACATTTGTTTGAAGCATTCAGAATGTTATACTACTGTGTCAATCGTTGGAAAGTTCATTTTACACATGCTCACTTCCAGAGTGTCTCAAACTAAGGAGTGTATCTCTGTTCAGCAACTTTCCACAACATTCAAAAATATGTAAAAGTTATTTTTACATGTATTAAACTTAAACACAGACTACCTGAAGCAACATACTCTTAACCTCTCAGAATCCTTTTGATACTGCTTGCAGTTAACCAAGCTCTCTTCAAGATAAAAGCCATGCTTGTTTTTAAGACAACCCTCTGGAAACGCGATGTCAATCACTGTAGACAGCGAGACACATGTTAATAATTAGTCACATATTGATTTATATGTAACAAAGACCCTCCTTCATCTTAAGCATGGGCGTTATCATCACCACAGGCTGCAGCGAGAAAAGTTTTGAAGTTTCATTTACAGTTTGATTCATGCTCTGATGAGCTTCCCTGTTTAGTTTACTCTCATATGTCACTGAAACATTAACATTTTAATATATAACTTCCTCATGAATGAGTGAGAAACGTAATGTTGCTTTGTATATGTAAAATGTGTTACTACTTATCCCTTAACTGCAGCTGTTTTGGACCAAATTGGGTTCTAGACAAGGGCCAGGTTTGAGCCATGATTGGGTCGAACCCCAGTCTAGCCCATGTCTTCGCCTCTCCCAGAATGGCCCATTCTGTAGAAAAAAACTAATAATGAAAGTTTTTTTCATTCTTTTTTTTTAAAGATTGTATTCTCAGTGACTGTTGACTGGATTAAAAAAAAGTACGTTTAGTCAGTTGTTGTTTCAGAGTGCCGTGTTGAGTCAATTAAAAAATGTTGGTTGAGTTAATTTTGGGGATGACGAAAACATACATTTTCTAGTGAAGTTTTAAGTTAACGAATGTACATTGAGCAAGTAAAAACTATATAGTATAGCTCAATTACAGTACAGCATTATGCGGCTCAAACCAACCTTTGTGTTATTTTATCCTTTGAATATTGCAATTTTATTGTATTTAAAGACTGATGCCTCATACTCTCTGCTCTGCTCTACAGTCTAAAGGCTTCAGGCTGGATTTACATAGAGAGATTTGTTCATGGTTTTAAAATCTTCTAATTAGACTGGAAGCCCTCCGCATAATTCTACCCTGAGCGCGAGGCTTCCAGTACATCATAACAGTTTCATTTAAAAACGGTTTTCCGGTCAATTTAGTCATGATTCATTTGTGTAAATGTCCTGTAATTGTTATACAAATGGATCTATTTCTAACAGATTGAACGTCGGCATTGCCAGCCAGGAATGTGACCTTGCGGTTATTTGATAGTAAAATAATTAAATGGCACACATTGCATCAGTTGAAGCTTTTGTCTGCTTTGGTAAATTTTTAAAATCTTTACAATCCATTTTTGCGTGACTGAAGCACACAGTTCCACTTACAAAATCAATCAAACATTTAAAGCTGCTCACTGAAAAAAATGTATTAAGTTTTTTAGGTCAACTCTAAGATCTATATACTTTAGTTTATAAATTTACAGTTTATTTAAGTTTGTACAGATTAATTAAAACAATTAAATAATATGACTTAAATCATTTGAACACATAAAAGTTTGCTGGCACAACACTATAGTAGTCATAAATTAATTATGTTGCTGCATTTTACTCGGAAAAAAAAGTTGTCATTTTTTTATTCAACACTTATGTAAACTTATGCAATAATTTTTTTGAGTTTGGGGAAAAACTTGAGGGGAAAAAGTAGCCGAAAAATGTGCCAACTAAGTTAATTTAGGTAATTTATTTGAGATATTTAGAGATAATACATTTCTCTGAGATGTATGGAATTACATGTCTAATTGAAATCATTTTTACAGGGATTTTAAAAACTTGCTATGCCTTTTTAAGTCAAATGCATTGTGATCAAATCCCAAACTGAATACTTGCTAAATGTATTTTTTAATTGAATGGTTTGTGACATGCTGTACATTATATAGGGTGGGTGATTTAGCGAATTCTTTTGAAATCTCTCAATCGATGGCACCACATGACCACATGACAGAAGTACTTCATATTATGTCTTCCCAGTTTACCAATCAAATTCTTTTCCTTGCCTCCAGATTTGAATGAATGTGAGGTTTTCGGTAATGTTTGTGGTGAAGCCACTTGTGAGAATCGTGAAGGCACCTTCCTGTGTTTATGTCCTGATGAAACTCAAGAATTTGACCCAATGTTGGCCAAATGCATCTCTACATCTCCAGGTAAGTTCTAAATCTTCTGTGTGATTAACCATCTCATTACCAAAATCTCTTCCACCAGCAGCGCTCTAACCTGAATCTAACAGGCATCTCTTTGCCACATATGAACTTTTATCAGTATAGGCGGCCCTTGTCCTCCTCCCGAGGAATTTCATTGCGCTAGAGAAATGATTCTGAAGCTCTTCAGGTTTTAATCTCAGCCATGGAGATCCGCTAGTGCAACAGGACATTAACTTCCTATCATCAGGGTCCAGCTCCGGGTAGAACAGAGGGAGGCAGAGCGTGATGAATGGGGCTTGTAAACGATCTGGCAGGAGAGAAATGAGATTCAGACAGAGGATTACAGAGAGACCAAAGCACCATGAGGCCCAAAGCAAGTAAGAGCCGAAAAGTAGCTCCCACACTTAGATAAGAAAAAGACAAGAGAGATGTACAAGAATCCCATCAGCATGAGATGTCTGACAGCTGTCAAAGGTTTCCGGGTCCATCTTTAACTATGAGGTGCTTGAGTATAATCATTTGTCACTGCTGTGAGGATATGGGCACATTTGTTGTTTGCGTGTTCATTTAAATTAAGCTGCTCAGTATACGGATTTACTCTTACTTGTGTGGTAAAGTTACATTTATGGGAAACTTCAGTGGTATTTTTGGGTTTAAGCAATACATTCAATAACTGGTTGTGTGGTGCTGATGGTTTAAAGAGAGCAGACGTTTAACTAATTGAAGTTATATTAGTCATTATATTCAATAAAAATTGCATCCATGTGTTTTCTGAGCCATTTAAAAGGGAATTACCTCCAAGAAAATCTGTGAAACTAGGCTTTAAGATTATCTATGGCAAATAACGGGTTTGTTATCATTAAATGATATTAATTAGTCATTTGGGCTTTTCCAGAGTGATCATTTTTAACAAAAAGTGTAGTAATGACAACAAGCTAAGTAATTGCCTGTTACCTTGGATAAAGATTTTTAAAATCATGTTTAATTTCAGCAGAACAGCCAAAGTGCTGTATTCAGACAAATTCTTTTCAGAAAAAAACTTTTAAAATTATTTTATCTCTCCTTTCCCCTGACACACAGAACACAAAAAGATGTGTGGATTGCAGTATGTAAAAACAAGAGCATTTAATAATGAAAACCAGAGCATTGAACAAAAGTGGAGTAAAATCAACCACAAAAACCTTTCAAACTTATTTACAGTAATGTCTTTTTCATGATTTCTCAGGATGTAAATATCCCACCAAATTATATATGAAGGTGAATCATTTGATGTTTCACTGCCTTTCTCACATTTTGACTTATATATAAATTATATATTTTATATATATTATATATATAAAAAAAAAAAAATAAATAAAAAAAGTGTGTTGATCAGCCACTTGATGTCCTGACTCCAGAAGTGAGGTGGTTCTCAATTATTAGATTGATTGACCTTCATGAACACAACAAATTCATTTTAAAAATAAAACTTTCAGCCAATCAGACTCCTTCACTACGATTGTCCCACCTCTGTGAACGCATTTTCACTTACTGGCTACGCCCACTCTGTATATAACATGGACGTAGCAAAGTCAAAAGAGGTTCATTCAATGTGGGTGACACGTAAGACCAAAAGTTTTTGACAAACAGTATTCGTTTACAGATTTTCTGATTTTCAAATGTTAATATTTTATCTGGACTATTACTATTAGTGAATCGGTCTTTAAATTAACATTTTTACCTCCTCTCGTGATGTCGAATTAGTTTTTTTGTGTTACATTTATTGCACACTGCTGGTTGTATTTTGTACTTAAGGGCTTCATTTAAAGAGCAGGGAAAAGCGATCAGATGTTCATCGCCTTTGTAGTTGCATACCAGCTGCTTTGAGAGATAAAGTAACAGGAAACCATTCCTTAGATCTTTGCCAAATGTTTTGGTTAAGAGTCCTCTTGCAAATCCACGCAGCTAAAGCTTCACCCCTATAAACCTGGCTCTGTCTCCGACGTTATTTTAGTTTTTGTTGTTTAATGAACAGCATCCCAGTATCTCTTACAAGAGCATCAGCATGTGAATAATACCATATAAAAACACACACAGAGAAAAACTGAAATGGTGATATCCAAGAAATTAAATCTGTAAATCTGTGAAGCACAATATCAGTACATATTGAAATGAGGTTTTTCACATAAAAAATGTGAAAAATGTTTTTGCCAGGAATATTCTTCAAGGTAAATACACAGATGCGCATGTTTTTTTCCCCACAGCCCCATTGGTGGAGAGGAAGGAGTGTTACTTTAACCTTAACGATGAGAACCTGTGTGATAATGTGCTGGCGAGCAGCATGACGAAAGAGGAGTGTTGCTGTACTCTGGGTGCTGGGTGGGGGGACAATTGTGAAGTACATCCCTGCCCCATACCAGGAACAGGTACATACTTAATGTTTTATAGAATGTAGTGAACTTAAAGGAACACCTTGGTTTTGTTAAAGAAGCTGCATGTTGTGGATTATGACTCTGAATTTTTTTTTTATTATTAATCAATTGATTATTCTATTGTTTAATCTTCCAGAGCATTTCCATGTACCTTGTAGTATGCCTAAATAAGCGAATACAATATAATTCTAAAAGAGAACATATTTTAGTCTCGTTTCAAGTCAATTAAAAGAAAAATTGCATGACACCCCCAAAATATTGGTTTATAGCACTTTGTTGATATTTTGATAGATATTGCTGATTGGCTACATGTTTTTTTGCCACCAGCAAGGTTCATCAACAAAGTCTTCATGAGAATTTTTAATCCCATCTGAAGAAAATCATGCTTATACTGCTACAAGGACAGAACATTTAATCCAGAGGAAATACATATATAGGAAACCTTTTATCACATTTCATGGCATTTCTAGATGAAAAAAAAACTTATATATTACGTTCCCAGCTAGCAAATGTATGTTACAAGAACATTCTGGAATCGTTACCACTAAAGTTGCATAAATGTTAACGTTTTAATGTTCCGTTAACGTTCTCTCAGAGTTATTAAAACGTTTTTAGAACATTTATCACTCACAAAAAAACATTCTAGGAACTTTATGGAAATTTTATTTAGATAACGTATGTATTAATTCAGTTTTACATTAATAGAATGCTATTATAACGTTCTTTTGGAAACATTATGAGCTAACATTTAAACAACCTTTAAAGAACATTAGCGAATGTTATGAGAACGTTCCCCCTAAGCTGGGATGCTTTCAGATTCTGCATTATTGACAAACTCTTTTCTATGCAGATCAGTTTGCACAGATGTGTCCAGCTGGGCGAGGTTACATTCCTCCTGGAGATCTTATGGTTCCTGCAACCAAATTAGCCGAAAGCTACAAAGGTACAACCATCATGTTCTTGGTTTTACTCAATGCATGAATTATTTTCTCTGTAGAGTCCAAATAAAGATCTGAACCTATTGTATTAGTTTCCATTTTTTAGACAGGCCATCAGAGTATTTGAGCTTTGATTACCTGCGCTATTTTTGTCAATTCACGTTGATTGAATCTGTTTTAGATTGTATATAATTTCCTAATCTTTATGTTTCCTTTAATCAAGGCCTCAAGATCAGAGAGGAAAAGGAAGCAGAATTAGACAGTAAAAAAATGTCATTTGATTTGATTACCATCAAAATTTTACAACATTAGGGTCAGATATTGGTCATTTGATGATTTAACTCATAAGAGCCCCACCTCCTTTTTCATAACGTATTTGCCAAAAATATAAAAAACAATGGAGCTAAATAAGGATATATCTAGAAAACATTATTGGCTGGTGACACCTGTGTCATGATGGGTTCTTATGGGTTAAAGAGTAAAACTCTGCACATCGAGTGTCTAGTACCATTGTTCAATTGTCACACTCTATCCATGCGATGAGAAGATACCATTCCTTAAAGCTTAAATCGTCAAGGCAGTGAGTTCTGTAAACCCATATGATCTCAGTCTAGAGACATCACTTCTACACACACGCACACACACGCACACCCACACACACACACACAATTGACATATGTCTGTGTAAAGCTACAAAAAAGAAAGCTACAATCTAAAAACAGAGACTCTATTTGGGGAACGTTGTAGCACACTGTTGAATCTCTTGAAGATTCACTCCAGTGTCAGAAGTGTATGAGTTAGGTTACAATGTACAAAAGCCTCAAGGGACATTGCTTTGCATCTGACCTACATATGTTGAAACACACTCAGCAGCTTGTTTCTCTGTTTGGGGAGCCATCAGTCCCACCTCATGAGCTGATTTAATTTATGAATGCAGCGAGAGTGTGGTTTCTATTTGGCTGCTTACAGTGTGAGTGAATGTAAAGCGGTCAGGGATTGAGTATGTCGGTGTACCTCTCCATATACGTCTCCCCTCAAATGAAATGTCTGCATTTAGAGATCCCAGAATAAGAACACTCACTAGAGAGCCACATCATCTGTGGAGAGACTGCATCTGCATGCGTGTGTGGGTGTGAGATGAGGGTTTTGGGTTCATCCCGACATTTGTTCAGTAGTTTTGATGAAATAATGGAAAGGTGTCGATGTGTCTTGCAGATGCAGATGAATGCAAGCTTTTTGAAAATGAGATCTGTAAAGATGGATTTTGTCTCAATACCCTCGGCTGGTATGAGTGTTACTGCAAGTCGGGGCTTTACTACGATGAGACAAAACTGCAGTGTGTTGGTAAGGTCCATAGTAACTTTTACACCTATTTTCTTGAGAATAAATCACAATCACAGTTACATTTAATCCTTTATTACAGGTATAAAGAAAACACAGTTTATGAAAGATTTTATATTATTTTATATAATTCTATAAATTACTAATGATGACCGGTGTTTAATTTAAGTGGCAATTTTATTTTAGTTTATTAAAGTTTATTTAAACTGCACTTGAAACCATTTTTTAATACATTGAGAGCATTTTAGTCTGAGGTACCTGAGCAGGATGGAAGATAGTGAAGTCTGATTTGGACGGACCGTCATATTTCCTGTACTTCTGTAGATAGATCTTTAGGTTTTCACGCAAAGCACAATTCAATGCATCCATGAAGTCAATTCTCCCCATCCCATCAAAAAATATATAATTTCAAGTACTTGAATTGACAGTGCCATGATTGTGCTCCAACGTGCCATTTTAATTAGCATCTGTACTTTTATAGTTTTGGAGATCAATATTAATAAAATATGTTAAACTATAATAATAGGTCACCCAGAGGTTACTTGTCCTCATCGTATGTTTAAACTTTATGAAACCACATGAAAATCTGAAGAATAATTATGCTGTGATTGTAATGCCAAGTTTTTTTAATCTGTGCTGCTAATATTGTTAAATATATGAATATGTTTTGTCTGGTTTATTGATGATATCAGAGCCATAGATGACTGTACAATAGTTAATAAAAGAGAGAGTGGAGATGAGGCACATATATGTGTAGATATAACAACATTGCTAGGAGGAAAAAAAAAACCTATAAAGCAGACACAATCATTGTCCACATTCCAACACAATGACAGCGCTATCAAATAAAAAAATAGTTTTTAAAGTTTTGATAAATATTTTGCATATATATAATTAGACATTGAGTGTTAAAGGGTTACACCACCCCACAAATAGCCAAGCCATGTTTTTTAAGTGCTTGAACCCCATGTTCCTCGTCTCAATTCACTCATTCCCAACAAAAACATTAATCTTTTGGTTAGCTAAAAAAACTATTTTGGCCTGGGATATCCAAAAACTCAAAAATTTCACATGGATCTACTACAGTTATACTTCCGGGCCATTCGACACGTACGTTCTTCATTGAAATGAGCTGCATTGGCTGTTCATCTGATTGGTTAGTGGGCAGTGATGAGACGTTGTGAGCTCCCAGAACAAGAATATAGGTTTACACAAACATGCATGAACCAATCTGAATATTACTTGAGGCATGCAAGAATATCTGAAAAGTCGAGTTTATATGATATCGCAAATTTTTAAAAATGTTACAACAATATTGGGGATTTTCCTGCATATCTTTAAACAAGAAGCATTAGCTTCATTCTTCTGCTGTCTTAACTTTTCATGAAGCTCGAAAGGGATATATAAAAATCAAATAATATCACCATATTTGATGTCATGCATCACTGATTTCGATGTTGAGTTCCTTTTAACTTGAGGTCATAGCATAATTACATATGCCACAATGTAAAAAATAGAAATAATATTTTTATATTTATGCAACATAATTGATCAAATGCAAAAACTTAGCTTTATTTAATAAAATGCTTTTAATAGATATGTATTATATACATATTGATTTAACTACGTTGTTTTCAAACATAGGCGAATGTATTGTAGCAGAGTGTTGGAATGAAGTTGATAAAAACCAGCTGGTCTTAGGTTCTAGCTGTCTTTTTGACAAGATAATCTGATTAAATGTCAACTCAATGTTCCTGGAGTCTTCCACAAGATGGACTAGGTTGATGGACTGTGACTCTGTACCCTACACTCAAGCGTTCCCACAACATCTCGATCGGGTTGAATACACTTACGACTAAAACAGGAGCAAACAGAACCCCTGCTGACTCCCCGGTAAAGTTTTTGGACACACAATGGGTCATTAGCCTGAAGTAGGGTAGAAATTCCAACGCAATGGCAAACTTTTGATTGCTGATGTATTTTAAAACAAATGTAAAAACATTGGCCTATTTTGTATCACCATCACACCCAAAAAATAAAAAAATTGGATTTAAAAGTAGGCTTTAGAGCTTCTTTCGCTGACAGACGTGTGGCTTGCGGACACGTTATGCCTGCAGTTTGTATCAGTGTGTGAGCTGAGGCCAAGGGGCATCATTGTGCACCCCGTAAGGCTGGAACAGGCGGTAGGAGTCAAGCCGCACGCAGCTCTATGGTACACCACTGTCTGTTTGAATAAACACATGCGCCCTATATACCCTGCACACACACTCGGCCATACAAACCACAGACTCATGGAATGATGCCCGGCTGCTCTGCCTTAAAGCTACCACACCACGACAGCTTCAAACACACTCATGAACATTTTATTTAGCCAGTCGGTTGACTTTCAGCATTCACACTGTTACAGACATGCTGTTTATAGACACTTCTTATCCTTTTTCTCATACCAAAATGTAGCAAACAGCTGCTAATAAAGACGTGAAACATGTAGTTTTTAGACAAAGTCGTTTTTTTTTAACTATCTATTAATAATAATGATTAACTATCAGTTGATCAACACTAATCTTAAAATGTAAAGGGATGTGCAGTTATCTTGCTTTATTTATTTTGTTTGTCAATAAAAATTTTGTGCATTAAAAAAAATTATACTCCGGTCAATGAAAACTTCCTGTTTCACTTTAAGTTTACACAGGAATCTTAAAAGAAATGCTCCTATAACAGACATGGACAACAGAGAACAAATAAGAGCAATCCTTTATTGTATGCTTACAGTATTGTCTCAATGTATAAATCTGTGTCTTGTTATGTAAATGTCAATACATTTTTACGGGCGGCGAATGGATCAAGACACAGAAGTACACTTTTTGTTATAAGTATTATAGGAATAAACCAAATAAGCAGATTAAATCGTAGCCACTTTCTCTAGCGACAGGGGAAAGTGCACACATACCTGCACTGGGGTAGTAGAAAACTACTTATGCCTGGAACAACTTAAGCTGTTACTCCACTGAACACAATTACGCAGACTAGAACTTTCTGCTACCAAAAAAAACTTTCTACCGTCTAGTAAAAAAAGAAAAGGACATTCCGTTCATTTCAGTAAAAGATTTCCTTTAGGCTCTTATTTCTGGGGTTTTTGGAACTTCTGTTACATTCAATGTGAAAGAGAGGGGTTCTTTGCCGAGGGAGATCTTTTCTCTGCATGTGTGTGGGTTTTTACTCCGGGTTCTCCGTTTTTTTTCCAGATCAATAAAAAAATAAATGTCTTGGTTGCTTTATTTGACCACAAAGTCAGTTTAAACCAGGCTCTTATAATACATCAGAGATTACTGGACAGTTTAAATCAATACTTTCCTCATACTAACAACCTTTAACTCTTAATCCATCCTAGGCCTTTGAGAAGCTGAAAAAAAGCTAAATTTTGATTGATTTAAAATAGCTTAACCTACTCTAATGCTGCTTGCGAACAGCTGCATCAACAGCAATCATATTGTTTCTGCAAATTGAATTTCTCTGCATCAATAGCAATTCTATTCTTTTATTTGTATCATCTGATTTCTTTTAATCTCAACAGATGTGGACGAATGCACAGATGAGTCCAACTGTATGGATGGTAACTGTATGAACACATACGGTTCATATCAGTGCTTCTGTATGCCACCATTGGTTCTGGCGCCAGACACCAAAAGATGCATTTTACCCACTGTGGCAGGTAAGGTGTTAAATCAAATATTAAAACATAACTCCTATCCCACATCACCAGGGGGAGTGTTTGACCCTGAACCTTAAAGCTAAGTCTAATTCTGTGAAATGATTAAAGGTACGTACATGTATTTATTAGGCTCTAATTAGCTAATTAGCTGAGTTCTGGTGACTGAATCTAGTGTGTCTGATTAGTGTGACACCTGACACCTTTGGGTTCTCATAAAAGAGCTGAATATCCTTTAAATCCTTTTTAGCTGATCTCTAAATTCTCTCCAAACTATACCATCCTCTCAAGTCCTTTATTTTACACAGACACGAGACTTGAAGCTAAAATCCTAAAATCTCAGTCACTTGCTGTGACCATTAAGCACTGACATGGCGTCATACTGCCACCTAGAGGGTACTTAGTGAATTTAAAAACTTGCTGTGAGACAAGGGTATCAAATGAATTTCAATCCAAAGATAAAATTATAAGATTGTAAGATACCCTTCCATACCATCATTCATACATCATGCTTTATTTATTTATCTGATTCAAGAGAGAAATCCAATCAAGCACATAACTTTTCCCCCCAAACAGAATAGCATACTAGAAATATATCCATTTTTTTTCCAGGACAACGAGAAGCTGATGTGTATGCAGGGATTTGCTGGGAGATGGTGGCAGAGCGCCGGACCTGCACGAAGCCTCTTGCAAACCTCCAAACAACTTTCACAGAGTGCTGCTGTTTATACGGAGAGGCCTGGGGCATGGACTGTGCCCTCTGCCCAGAAAAAAACACAGGTATTACATACATTTTCAAGATCCGTTGTGGACTTTTAGCAGTTTGTTACCTGTAATAAGGTTATATTGTGACTATCAGTTTAATCTTGACACAACAGAAGAAATAATGAAAATACATTTACATGACTGAGGAGAGAGTGATTAATAAAGACCTGCATTTTTGTCCATGTTTTATTAGGCATCAATACGAAAAGGTGTGTTTTGTTGCTTTATTTTACCACAAAATAGGTTTAAACCAGGCTATTATAATAAGTTAGAGATCACTGGCCAATCTAAATCAACACTAATTAATTTTACAATCCCTAGGGTGTAGCAGGTTCTATTTCTTCCCCATAGAATTATCCAATAGGAATTTTTAGCTAATTCTTAAACCACGCTAGGCCTTTGTTAAACTGCTTTGAAGCAACTGCTAAAAAAGTCCTGTATAAAAACACATTTATTCATTTATTTAGTGATTGATTGATTGATTGATTGATCAGGCAGAAATGTAATGCTATAGCTCACGCAACGGAAGCATGTACTGTCAACGTCCTCACCTTAAGCTGCTGAGAGCCCTTTTAAAGTACAATGTTTAGCTTAACTGAGCTCCTTGAAAAATGTACCGAATGCAATTTCAGATCCCAAAGTAATACTCCTTACTCTTACTCCTGAAACTACACAAAAGAACAATTTTGCTTTTTAATACAGTAAATCTATAGTCAACCCAGAAACATGCATCACTTATTTTTACAGCCGTGAATTTCTTGAGTAAATGATCCATTTAGTTCCTCATTTAGACAGACACCACCATCTGCTGGCAGTTTTAGATCTAGTGTTTTTTTGTTGTTTTTTTGCATGTCAAAATGTATCCAGCCACAATACCTGTAAAACATGTACTATCAAAAGCAATTTAAAATCATCTTATCTGGAAAAAGGCAACATTTTGATGATACATGCTTTCCAAAAACAACTGCTAAGAAGTGTTTTAATCTTCTTGACTCTGTTTTAGCGGAATATGCGCAGATGTGTAACCTCCGCCGGCCGTACGGTCGAGACGCTCTCGTAGCTGGTCAAGTCCATGAGTATGAAGTCGGACCTGCATATAACCCTCGACCTCTCACTCCTGAAGGCTCTCTGCCATTCTTTGAAGATTATGAAGAAACGAGAAGTGAGTTCATGCACACACCTCTAATTCACAGTCATTTTTAAGTTGAACACTTTCCTCACTTTGGTGTTGGCTGGAATCCTGTCTCCCACAGATCCATACGACGCGTTTGAAGGGTTGCGAGCAGAGGAGTGTGGAGTGTTGAATGGCTGTGAGAATGGTCGTTGTGTGCGAGTGCAGGAGGGATACACCTGTGACTGCTTCGATGGCTACACTCTCGACATGTCTCGTATGGCATGCGTGGGTGAGTATTCAATTAGTTTTTCTTTGTTTCATGGAATCCTTAATCTACCTAAAATATCAGGCAACAGGGAAAGCAAACTTGATTTGGAAAGAATTTTTGTCAAGAAAGGTAAATACACTTTTGAATAAATCTTAAAACAACTTTAAATATCATTGTTTGTGGTGTATCTTGAAATATGCACATTTTGTCATAGTTACAACAAAAAAGGGTCTAAAACCACCCATGCCCACAGTACCCCAAACTGAGACAGTGTTACAAATACTGTATTTACATTCAAATACAAAGTATGCAACTGAAATGTTGATAAGAGCCTCACTCCTCAATCTAAAGTTCCAATGCAGGAGAAATTCTGACTGCCAGACATAGCCTCGGAAAGCCTGCGGGAGTTCACCTCTACATTTACATTTATCTCTGTAACAACCTGATATTATTAGTGTACATTAACTGAAATGTTAAACTGACTGTTGAACACTTACTTGATTTGATTAGATTAAGTTATGAGGATTTTTGTGTACGTGAGCATCACAAATGAAAGGATAAATCCAAACTAATGGATTTCCTGAGTAGAGAACAAAGGAGAAAAGAGAAGCAGTAAATCCTGAGGGAGAGTAAAATAACTACAGAAGAAGTACGCTAAGAGAGGAAGAAAATTAGTAATGTATTTGTCTTTTGCGGGAGATTATGTACATAACAACAACTGTGAAGTTATAATGGAAAAAAAAAACATCTACTTAAAAGGTATACAACGGTTAATCATGCTTTATTCCATTTTAAATGCATGACATGGAGACAAAGAACTGCCCGATGCGAAGTAAATGTAAATGATACATTTCTTTTTAAACAATTGTAATGCTAACTAAGGTTAAAATGTGAAACCTACTTTAACATATTGAGCATATACGTTCATTGTTGACGATTCCTTTCTTGTAAAGGTTCCGCTTAAATGATTCCCCCATTTTAGCAGGCGTGGATGTCTATTTTTCTAAGTAGTCTAATTAATTATTTTCAAGCATAATCACCAACAAATTCAACCTTCCACGTATCATGGTGAGCTCGCGTTGTGGAGGAGTGAAAGAAATATGTTGCTGTGAAGATAGTAACAGTTTTTAAACAATCATCAACAAAGTAGGTTAAAACTTCCCCACAATATTTTCAATTTAAGATATTTGCATGAATAAAGACAGGCGAAGGCAAATGTGACACTCATTGTTTCCATTTAATGTGAAATTTTACATGAAAAGTGGACAATAACCTACATCACCCCGAGCGCTCCGTTTTCTCAAAGACGCTGCTAGCTCTTGTTCTCCGTCGTTCTCCTTTGCACAGACAGCTGAATCAATTGAATGTCTCTTCATTTTTTGTCCTGCAGAGCTCCTCAAATGGCAGTTTGCTCTTGCTCATAAGTACCTTACATCGTAAGCATGATTGGGGAGCAATGGAGAAGCGTACTAGACGAGCCGTCTGAACGAGGAGTTCGGGATCAGGAAGCGACCTGGGTTTAGGGAGAATAGATTACGCAACGTTGTTGTTATCACCTTGGGTTGTGTCTTATATACTAGAATATTGTATGTGGGACCATATGATTGGATGGTCAGTTATCGCCAAGCTCCTTCCAATCAATTGATTAATTAACCTTATTTTGTGTGAAAAACAAATTACAGTAAAACTTAAACAATAAGGTCGCTAAAACAATCCAAGTTGAGCAAATCTGTGTCCTGTGGTCTAGCGCTTGTGTTAAGTGGTCGACTAATGTTTGTTGCTATGGTTACCAATGTAGCGCAAGGATACATTGTGTGAACTAACCGACCTGGACCAATCAGAATGGAGTTTTCTGACAGACAATGGCATGAAAGAAAAATGTACAATCCATCGTAATTTCCATCAACTCCTCTAACCCAGACTGCGATTTTCTCGCAGACATCAATGAATGCTCCGAGCTGAATGCCAAGATGTCTCTCTGCAAGAACGGAAAATGCATCAACACACAAGGCTCCTACAAGTGTGTGTGTCTCCCAGGATTCATCCACTCTGCCCAGCACAACTACTGCGTGCCCCACAGAAAGAACACAACCAGCTCGAGTCTGGAGTGATGAACTCAGGGCGCCAGATATTCTAAAAACACTCTTATTTAATCCAGGCCCATATACTCTGCACTGTCCTAAACAAACACCCCAAAACAATGTTACTTGAGATGAAGAGAGTTTAATGTGCTATCCTATGGTGTCTTTGAGAGATGTTTATAAAATAGTTGTTTTATTGGTTTATGTTTTATTTTCACCCTGTAATGAAGTAGAGAACTGTTTGTGTGAGAATATTTCATGAAAATCGACAAACCCTGTAAGCGTAATCTGGGGGATTGCATTCTTTTACTCGGTCACAGAGCATTTGGATTTTTAAAAGCACAGAAGCTCTCATTTCTGATGGTTTTCTTTGTTTGATGGTTTCTTTGTCACTTTTATGTTTTGTGTTTAAGGCCTTTAGGGGCATAGCAAACCAAACAATGCCCTTACAAACCAATACCATAGGAAACCCAAAGAACTCTTAAGTGTCCTGTCAAATAAGCTTTTTCTATGTTGTGCCTTGCATTAATGTCAGACACTAGCTAATTCTCTGATACATACAGCCACTGCAGACGTCTGCCCTGTGGAGCAGGCATGATTGTTAACCTCAGCTTTTTAAATTTTATTTTATTTTTAGACATGATGTTTTGAAAGAAAATAATAAAATGAAGTGTCTTTTTCATATTTACTTTTTTGTGCATATATGGAGTTGACTTGCCAGGTTGCAAAGCTGCTATTAAACAGCCATGGGATTTTTCTCACACTTAAAAAAAAAACATTTTTAACAGAGTTTGTACATTTAATAAAATTTCTTATTGTTAAAGTCCGATTTTTCACTTCTGTGTTCTTTAGTCCATGTTAAAATCTGAAACGTATGGAAAACAACAGTGGGGGATAGAACATTAGATCATCACTTTGTACGTAAAAAGCTTCAAAACAACATCTAGAATTATTGACCACTGGCTCTCAGAAATCGTGCATGTTTTTGTTCGATGGCCTTTGTTCTCATTTACCTGTTTGTCCCAAGCCTTAATTGTGTGTAAAAGAAGTCAGGTGATCGATGAGTCATCTCAGTTGTTTTTCAAAGAGAAACCAATGGCCAAGAGCTTGCTAACGGATGTTGCATCTCACATCTACCCTGCTGCCCATACTCTAATCTTGTTTTTGGTGGTGCAAAGAGTAATTTTGTGCAGCACTTTTGTGAAGATGAAGTAATTCCTGCTTATTTGTAGTAATTATCAAAACGTCAAAGAAGAAAATAAGATATTCACAAACACAGCACTCAAAAATATTTAGATTTTTAATGCGCCTGCAGGTCATATCTAGGGGCAATTATATAATACAATTATCCTTTAGACATTTGTTTGATAAAAAACTAAGATTCCCTTAAATTGACCTAAACATTTATTAATGCGTGAACGTGAAAGTAATGCTATTGAGTTTTTGTAATTACATTTGATGAAAAACAAACAACAAATAAAACTAGCTATTCCTTGGTAAAAAGGCAAGTAGATTGTGGTTGGTTTGTGATGCACTTACACGTTTGACCAGCAGGGACCCCTGTTTGGTTTAAGGATTTGCAATGCAGCTGCAGTCGTTGATTAAACTTTTAAATGTGTCGTTTTACCTTGAAGAAAGGACTAACTTTTTTGCTTTTTGTTAAACACTGACGTAGTTTCTATTAAAAGCGGAAACGTTGTTTTTTATTGACGGATGGGAAGTTTCAAAACCCAAAGGAAACAGTTGTTGCAGGTTTGGATTCCGTTTTGGAACTTCGACCGAAAGCGTTTAAAAGTTAACGTAACCAATGTCCTGTTAAACTTCGGGTAATTTTCCTAATTTACATGTAAGTATTCTTCTTTTTAGTCAAGCTCCAACGCCACATCAAACGCTTTTCCTGTTGTGTTTTTCTGGGATTTATTGAAAATGTATCCATCTGTGTTACATGCTCTTATTTTTTTAAATAATAATCTTCATCACGCCAACCTTCTGCGTTAGTTTTCCATCGTGCTTGACTGATTTAGTTAGCCTCGCCTCGCCAGGCTGTAGCTCTCCATGGCCTGCATGAACCCACCACCACCACATGAATTCATTCATTTAACTAATTGGTAAATAGTTGGATAATTCCACAATTCTAACAGTGAGCTCAAATACATTGTTACTCAAAGTAAACATAATTGGCATTGCACAGGCTGATCATCTTCCAGAAATACATGTAAATATAAAAAAACTGAATGGTGATGAAAAGTAAATACTTGTAAACCTGGTAACAAAAGTAAAAAAGAAAAGTAAAAAGAAAAAGACAACTTTTGGATTAAGTTTGTTCTTTCGTCAGTGCATATATTTCAAGATGACAATTCCGGGATTCATCTAATTAGGCTAAACTTGCTAGTGGAAACAGGCTCTGCAGGATAAGAACTCTCTCGTTCTTCATTTGTGGTAAAAAAAATAAAATGTTGGGTTGTTGAAGATGCAAGCATGTACAGAATGTGTCAACACATTTTTTTCCCTGCATATTAAGTGAAAATAAAAAAAAAATTCAATAGTTAAGTTCAAAAAGTCAACTATGTTAAATGTTTTCACTAAACACTATGAGAAATATTGAATTCCAAACCTCTCTTTTTTTTTTGTTTCTTTTTTTTTTCGTTAAAGGGCAATCACGCACATTCTTCTTAGAGTGTGTTTGGAAAACACATTTGGAATTTTGAGAAACCTTTTTAACTTTGCATATACATTTATGCATTTGGCAGACGCTTTTGTCCAAAGTGACTTACATATGCAATCTGTTACACGTCAAAGTCTCTCTCAGCTTCTCATAATAGAAATTGTATCAATAAACCAAAGCAGGGAGGAAATAAAGGAAGACGATAGAGACAGAGGAGGAGAAAATAAAAGAAAGTTTGATATATATATATATATATATATATATATATATATATATATATATATATATATATATAATATATAGTAGGTGTTCCCTGAAGAGAAGAGTTTTCAGTTGCTTTTTGAAAGCTGCACTGTGAGATCACTCTTAAAGGTAAGATATATGATCATCGGAGAAACTCGGTCCTGATACAAACTGCAGATGGCAAGTTGACTTCTAAATTACATTAACACAAAATAATGCTCTTAAAAGAGCACTTTGGAGCTCTAACTAACAAACCAGTAATTTTTCTCCTTAGCCCAGCTCAGATGACATTGGTTCATGAGTAGCTTGAGACAAAGATTTGTAGCCCAGCTGTACAATGCAGACATCTTGATGCACTGGCACCAGTCTCAGTTCACTTATTGTGAAGTTTCTCAATCAAACGTGTTTCACAATCGTCTCAAGGCTGTACTCATCCCTGCCACTTGGGAATCATTTCTGGGTGCATTTTTCTCCTCCTCATCACTTTGTTAAAATACTAGATACTACTGTCTGTGATCATCTAGCGTCTTTTGCAATTCAAACGTTTGTTCTTTATTTAAGGTGCCACCAGTCATTCTAATATTGACCATGAAATTGTGCAAATTGCATTTGGGTTGATAAATTTGCCTAATGGAATAATTCAATTTAAAAGACCTCCTATTTATCAAAAGAAAATGATTTTGGAGGAGCTGGTATTTGAGGCGCACTGAAATGGGCGTTTCACAAAACTGCATTGGAAACCCTTTTTTTTTTTTTTTTTTTTTTTTTTTTTTTTTTTTTTTCAAATTAACTGAGTGACGTGGATAGCTTTTGGCACTTAAAAAGTTGAGTGTTTCGTGTAGTTGAATCTAAAGCTCCTCTGTAAAATCACCCACCACTATCTCCAAAAATCAGTTCATAACGTTGCTTCGTGTTTAATAACATACTTCTGATTTAGTGGAAACAATGCAATTTAAATTGAGTTTTTTTTTTTTTACATTTCTAGAAATTCCATTTATTTTTGTGCAAATGTGTAATGTGCAGCAACTGATGGTGGACTTCTGCACAAGTGATTCTAAAACCTTTTAAACTATCTGAGGAATTTGAGGTTTTGCATTAATAAGCTAACTAGAGTGGGACACGGAGCGTACAATGTTCAACTATAAATGCTATTTACCTTTAGGTTTAAAAACACCTTTAATCCATGTCCGTTAAAATAAAATAAAAAAAAATAAAGGCATAAAATATTTCACTTTTTGTGTAGTGAAGCAATAGTAGAATTTCAGAGGCATCGCAAAGAACTTTATCTCTTTTTTTTTATCTCAATTCTATATTGGTTCATACAGGTATTATCTGTGATTCGTGATCTAGATCTAGCTGTCTCCTTTTTATTCTCCAGTTAGCGTACTAAAACAGTGTATGACCGTGCGAGAGAAGTGGCAAGAAAGAGTTAGAGGATGATTGATCGAGCCGATAGAAACAGCAGCAGGAGGGGTGGGACGGAGTGGAAGTGGAAGTGCAGGAGAGGAGGAGGAGGAGGAGGGCCTGACAGAGACATGGGGAGGAGATAGAGGTAGAGAGAGAGCGAGAGCGAGAGAGCGTGCATCTTTGTGAGTTTGTGTGTGGGGGTCACTATCACATGCTCGCCTCTTGCACACCACTCTCTTCCTGACTGTGTGCGTTTGGAGCTCAGTGTACTGTGCGTCCGTCTGTGTTCTTCTTCTTCTTCTTTCAAGTTCAGAGATGCATAAACTTGTCAAGAATTACTCTGAATAAAATGCTCCTGTCCTCCTGATTGAAAGGAGCTCAAGAGATCTCCATCAGCAGGTAAGCTCTCTTGTCGTTGCTGTACTGACCAGTTGTCACTGCTGGGCTGGTTTGTCCAGCGGCTACAGATTGATTCATAATAATCCATGGCAGAAGAGACGGAAGCTTAGTTTGTGCAGTTACGTGTTTGCTGTGTACTCGGAGGGTGTTACTGTGATAATCTGAGTAGCGTGGAAGTACACTTCATGCTGTAATCCGAACATGTTGCACCTATGGAACTCCTAGATCCAAACTTTTTTGCTGCTGACTGTTGAGGATGACGTGACCATGTGTCGTTGCATGCATCTGAATGTAAAATAAACCTTTTTTTTTTCTTCAAATAACACAACCGTACAAACGTATGCAAATGTTGCATGCTTGATCTTTTCCATTTTTATTTAATTTAATCAGCATTTTAATCGTTTGAAATCCAGTTTCACTTGTAAACATGCAGACAACTTTCTGTTTTGTTTGTTAAGACTAAATATAAATCACAGCACAAATTCCTTAGTCGATAAAGTCCACAAGACTCAACAAAAATGTGATGAATTAAAATTGACATCACTGTCAATAATGATTAATTATTTAAAATATTAATTCTTAATACAGTGTCAGAAAAGGAAACGCTTCTCATTTTGCATTGTGTGTATATATTTGTTTACTCTTTCAATCAGTTGCGCTAAAACTCCAGTCTGAACTTGAGGTGTAAAGGGTTTTTATTCGGTGTGTGAGAGTGAATAAAGGACTGTTTTTAGTCAGACCTCTTTGCAGTCTGCTTAGATGTTTTATTGCAAATGTTGTAGTTTCAACTTTTGTTCGTAAGTCACAGGGACGATCATGGCCCAAGGACATATGCGTTCCCTCTGACTCTCTCCGTCACACATGGACTCACAGACAGATTCTTTCTTTCAAACACATGCTCTTTCTCTCTTTGAGTTTCACTCTGTAACAGTGGCATTCGTTTTATTAATCATCACTGGGTTTCAAGCATGAATGGAAAAATCGATTTAAATCCTTTTTCTGTTTTGTCTTGTGAAAATACTAGGATTTGTTTATTTTTTATTATTATTTGCCATTTTTTTAACTACACCTAAAAACTGAAAGGGTCAGAGAGCTGCGTCACGATGTTTTTTTGTTCTTATCAGGACCCCATTACGATGAAAGTACATGTGCAAACTTAGAAGAAAAACTCCTCTCCACCAATGTGTGCTAGCAGCGCCACTTGAACAGCGGTAACCTCCTGGCCTGCTGCTATTGGCTATTTGTTAAAATCTTTTGACGGTTAATGACTCTTGGATAGCATTCTGAGTCGAGTCATTTACTCAGATTTGGAAAGGAACGCCACGTTCGATTTATTTATTCATAAAACAACCAATATGTTCACAGTTTAGTGTAAGTTTTAGAATTAACTTTTAGATTTCATAGAATCAAAATATTAACTTAAGCAGGAATCAAACTTGAGTTGCGTTCTTTCATTTTTTTCTAAGCTGATGTGTACAGTATATTACTGCTTAAGCATAATAGAATGTAGACTGAACATTACCATCTACGCTGTAAATTTAGAAGAGCACACATGATTGAAGGGCACTTCAGATTCCATTTTCATGCATGCAGATTTTTTTTTTTTTGAGAATTTAAACCCTCAAAGCAACTAGTTTTCAGCCAGACTCTGCATCTTCTGCATCCTGGCTTCTTTTCCGTTCAGTCATGTCTCACTCAAAAAACGTGAAAAGCAGGAAGACATCCAGCATTACCATAAAGTTTTACCTATAAATTCACTCTACCGCTAAAGCAATGAAGTTTCTTTTATGCCTTGTTCGTATGCAGTAGTTCTGGTGTTTATTCATTGGTTTGTTTATTTATAGTTTGTGTATTTATTTTGGAACTCTATTAGCGTTCAGGATGGTGGTCGCTTACCTTCATGGAGCGCTTGTAAAAAAAAACGTTTGAGACATCATTATAAGACAGAACGCAGTCATGTTGTGGTTATCTCATTATCTCAAATTATCTGGAGGGCTCCCAAGATGCCTATGGGTCATCAGACATCAACATTATTACTGCTTTGAAAATGTGATATCTTATGTATAAAAATGTTGCATAGTGTCTATGAACTTGGGTCTGTTTTTTCACACTGGTCTTAAAAAACAGTACATGTGTAAACAGCCGTAGTTTTAAGCATTTAAATGGCAGGGAAATGAAGCTATGACTAACATGAGCTGATAATCTGTGGGTCAGAAATATCAAGTAGGAATTTTTAACCTCTATTAACACACTCGCACCCAAGTGTTTGTCTGAACACTATTCAACATGCGCACACCACACACGCGCGCGCACACACACGCGCACACACACACGTGCGCACACTCTCCGATGGCATATCTTATTAACAATTTGTTTCTTCCTCATCCTATGTTTTTTTTTCCATTGTACCTTTTTTAATTTCCACTTCAAATAGTTTATTCTCTTATCAGTGTTATTTTGGAAACTGTTCTCAAACGCCCTTGCTCCCGTTTCTAGTAAAATGGCAGGCTATTTTTAGAACAAGAGTGTTGATGTGTGTATGCGCCCTGCTGTTGTGTGCTTCTGTGTCTGTTTTCTATCCATATCTGAGATTTGGATTAGCTTTGGCACGGGGAGTTTACATGGGAACTTTTTCTCTTCAATGTTTGTTTCTGAGCTAGATCACTGCAGGCTTGACTGTTATTCACATGGTCCTTAGAGATTTATTGGTTAGTCTGGTAAAGTATTCTACATCATTACTGATTACTTTTAGTAAGTTTACATTTCAAGCGAATAATCTGCTTCACTGAAAAATACCAAGGACACTTGAAGGGAATGCTATTTTTACTTTTCCAGAAGAAAGAGGGGTTAGTTTTGTTAAGAAATGTTGTATTTTACTTGATAAAGGTTGGATATGAACCTTGTGGTGATGGCTTATGTGTTGCATTCCTGTGGTAGCTCAAGTAAATAAATATGGATCATTTTAAATAGGAAGAAGTTAAGGTCATGAGCAATTTAAGCAAATTTGTCTTCCACTAAAATCGGTTACGGTGTGGAAATGCATATCTTAGAACCTCCAAAGAGCTACAGCAAAAAGTATACAATCTGCATGTTTGGTGTTTCAAGTATCGGATCACACTGAGCTGACAGTATCTGATTTATAATTCGTCTTTCTCTTAGCTCTGTCACCTGTCCTCCAATTGGTATCAGTATCAGTCCATTTTATTTCACTATTTTGACATACAGTGTTTACTGAATGTAAAGTGGACCTGCAGCAGTTGCCTGGTTTCTAACAGCAAGCATGATTTCACTCAGTCACACATTAGCCAAAGTTATCGTTTGAGCCACAAAATGGTCACACAGTTTAAAACCTCTAGCTCCAGAGTCAGGAGCTGGGTTGTTTTTTTTAAGACTACACTGTTTATGAGCACCTAGAATAATTGAAGTCTCTGAGAAAAGTGTAGCCAAAGAGTTTTGGAAGCTTGAACCCATGGATGGACGTGTCTGTCATGATCACAGAGCCAAAAATATCTTCCGTGTCCAGTACAGGTTTCAAGGAGATTCTTTGTGAATGTTTGGAAATAGAGGATATGGTTTTCTTTAAATAAATCTTTGATTGGTTTTCTTGTGACTCAAATCTCTGCCAAGAGACAATCGTTGAAGTGATGACAATCAAATGCAATTCAGTCTTTTCACATTTTCTCGGAAGTGTCGTAGTCATCTGATGGAATGTTGGCACTTCATGTAGATGCTCCACTTGTTTTGTTCTTGTCTAGCAGATTAGAAAATTTCACTAACAATAGCTGAATGCTGATGTTCATTTATTGTAGTGTTTCACAAGGATTAGTCTACTTTGTCTGTTATTATGTAAGAACTACATTGTCGACTAGTGGCTATGTAAAGTTTATATGGGTTACAGCTCAAGGTTCCAAATTAAATCCTGCATGAGGGGTAGAAAAAGAGGAAAAAAATGTATTGTAAAGCAAAGTTGGGAAAAATATTGGGAATATAACTCTTGAAAAATACAAAATAAATATATGTGTTTTCACTGTCTTTGAAATTCAGCATGTTATCCATTTATCAGATTAGTTGATTGATCAAAAAAATAATAGCTGACCAATCGACAATGAAAATGATTGTTAGCTGCAGTCGTAGTTTAAAACAGATACTGAAAAGTTGTTGCAGACTGTGATTGCAGAGCAGGATATGAGCTCATTGTTTGTATTTGGCTGATTCTTTTTTGGACTGCAATAGACCAAACAAGATGGTCGCAACCACTTTGAATGAACAGGAAGAAAGACCAAAAACAGCTGCTAGTGACACAAATACTCACACAATACACTAAATACAGAAAGATGGGGGAGGGGCTGTTTAATGTAGCTTTGGTTCACTTTCTCACTTGATGATATTCACTCAGCTGAAATACTTTTCTTTAAATAACGGATGAATGTAATTGGGAAGAGAAACACATCAAGAGCACATGTTGCTATTATTTACATTCTCTAAGAACCAAGATCATTGTTAAGGGTTTTAACTATTGTGAGTGCTTACCTTCAATCAGGTTAAACTGGGATTTTGTTGTTTTTATTCATGTTTCCCATTGGTCATATTTTCCTTGGGTTAACAATTAATCTGTTTCTCCTATAGCCCTTGGTTATGTAGCCCTAAAACCTTCTTATTTGCATATAAATCCTGCCTGCTTCGCTGATTGAACAAATAGATCATTGAACACTATTTCTGTTTTTTTTACGAGTATTTTATTGATGGTAAAAATATGTGCTGTAGTCAGTCTCCACTTTAATTTTCAGAGTTGTTTTTAAATTTGTTGGTTGATAAACTGTTTCTGACCCTTTCAGTTTTAACCGGGTAAAAGAAATGCTATTAGTCAACAAGGTGAAAATGAAGGTGTGAACAGATGATGAACAGTCAAAAGTCAAAAGGTTTAAAAATTACCATCCACAGGTCAACCATTTCGAACTAAAATGATCCAGCTTTGTGTCTAAAATAGTGAAAAAATAATACTTTTTTTTTTTAATAATTTTTGAAGCTGCCACTGCCAGTTTTTTTTTATTTTTTCCATTTAAAAAGATTGTTCAATGCATGTTCGACTTTTTAAATCCGAACCATTTCCTAAACTCAAAGGAAAGGTACAAGAAGCTGCTCCTTTTCACTTTCGTTCAAAATCTAAAATATGATATGCTCTGTCCACCGATGGTGATTTACTGAAAGAGACTTATTGTGGAATAACAAATCAAGGTTTTCAATGGAAAAAAAAACAAATACATTATGACAAAATAAGTCTTCTATTAACAATAAATTAAATAAATACAAAATCTACCTTTACTTTACAATTAATGTTAGCTATCTGCTGAAAGTTTAATTCTAAAGTTGCAAACTAACAAATTTTTTAAAAGAGTTGAGACGTATTTAAAGACACATCTTACATTAAATTCAGGTAAATATCAAGCAAACAATATTTTGTCAGATACAGGAAGAGGTTTATTCATATGTTGATGAGCATCAATAAACGTTCTCTGACATTTTTACAATTTAGTTTAATCTGCCTCATTAATCGCGTCTCTCTGTGATCCTGAAGGCTTTATTTAGCAAAACGTTTCATTCTGTTCAGATGTTAATGGATAGCTTGCAGAATGTACAGAACAGAACAGAAAAAACCGAAGCTCTCTGTTCATGGTAATGGTGAGGACATTATGCAAAAACCAAGCAACATTTTCAGACTGGAACTCAAGTCTATGAGACCATTTGTTGGTTGACTTTCAAATAAAGACTTTTCTCTGCAAAATGATGATGCAAGAACGTTTGACAACTATACTGACAACTCAGTATAAAACAAACTTTCATTGAGCACCGTTATCATTTGAACAGTTCTATTTTAATGTGTCCGTTCATGCTCATCTCGATGCCTTCAGATTTTTATACATGTTTTAAGTTGTTGAAATATTTTAATAAATGTATTTGTAATAACTGGCCTAAATAAAGTTGTTTTGAGTAGCAAATTCTTTCAGTAAGATGCATTCTAAAAGTTGTAACTCCAATTAAATATCAGATAAGACATTGAGGTGTACTCAATATTTTGAGAGTAAAACTGAAAGAATTGAAATGTGCACGCACAGAATGAATCAGATTGTGTTGGAGGTATGGAACTGACATAATGTCAATGTAACAAGTAAAAAAAACTGCCTTGTGTGGAGACTTTACGTTGCTGTAGCGGTATAACATTTTAATGGTTTTCTATATTGGCTGCACATTTTGTAACATTTGAGTTTAGATCACAAATACATTTTTACGTGTTTTTAATAGTTACATTCAACGTAAAATGCTTGTATATTGTTCCAAAAAACTATATAAAACAGAATAAAAAAAAATCTTTTTTGGAGAAGGGTAAGGTTAAGGGTATCGATATCTTCCTCCATGACTGCTTCACTGTCAATAACTCGGATATGGGAATGTCATTTCAATTCGTTGATATATATTCTTTGTAGCACCATTTCCTTGTGGAACTCTTAGTGCCTAAAGAGTGAGGCTAATCCTTCGTATATAAATATATATATTAATTTTTAGATCTTTCATGCGCAGACAGATAGGACAGAGGTGAGGAGACCAGCATCCTTCTCTATGGGTGGGTTTACATGTGTGGGATGAGTTTGATGTGTTTATGATGCTAATGCAAGAAAATTGATTTAATGACCCAAACAAATGAATGTGGTCATTTTATTCCGCTTCATAGGTAAAATGATAAATCCTCAGTGGTTTTGTGAGCCTCACCTGTAGGTAAATATCAGTTGATACGCTTACGTGCTACCAAGCGTCTCTTGTGCAAAGCTTTTCCGTTCCGAAACCATTCTTTCCCCTGTACTTTTGCATATGCTAACCACAGACAGATCACAAAGCTCACACAGCGGCTAGTGCCTCTGAAACAGACCCCATGGGCAGATGGGAAAATGAAAACATTTAACAGTGAGCGATCGCTGCCTGTGTTGGATGCTGAACGACCACCCTGCAGGTTAGGAAGTCCTATTGTCTTTGAATTAATTCTCCACTGTATGGAAACCAGAGGGGGTTGTCCCTTTAGAGAATTGAAGCGATAAAAAAAACCTGGAAATTTGTGTGTGTGGTGGTCATTATATTATATTTGGCTGCTCTAATTTGAATCGAGGGCCTTTGAAACAAAAGCGAGAGTTGAAAATTGAGGTTATGCATTGTTTGAGCCGGTCGTTCAAGCCTCTTGCTTTTGTTCAGCCTGAGAGTTTGATGTATTTGCAATTGTTTTGTTGATGTCGTTTACGTTCAGATCAAGGTCAGCCTGTTTACTAAAGCTTTAGTTACTCAGACTTGATTATTCTAGGGAGGCGAAGGCCATGTGATGTAAATCCACTGTGTGTCTGACATCCTGTTGAAAAGCCACTGACTGGGAAAAAACAACCTGCCTTTATTTTAGCCGCTGTGTGGAAGGAGAAATAGAGAGACAGTAATGATAACACTCCACTATTGTCTCTCTCTCTCATGATCTTTCTCTTTTCCCCACACCCCCTTTCACACATACAAAAGGACAGATTGGTGGTCAGAAGCTCCCCTCCCTTGAGTGCATTGTGACGTGCTTCCTGTGTGTCGACTTGGGTTTACGGTGTGTTTTGGAGTATTTTTAGCCTGGCATTGGGACGCCTGCTTCACAGACAGGAAAATGGCCAGAATAGAAGGAAGTGCATTCGCCTTTTGCACAAACAATCCCTTCATCTGCATCAGCGAACTGTGGGAGAGAAAAAGAGGACAAGAAAGAGCGAAAATGAATATTTCTCACATTTACTAGATCCACATGACATTCACAGCCTCTTACAGATTTCACTATGTTGAAGTCCAGAGATCCCAGTCATGATATTTACTCTAATTATTGCAGATTTCTCTCACTTCCCCTTTATTTCGCTGTTGTTATTCTGTTGTTAAACTAAAACCTTATTAAAACACATATATGATCAGTAAATGATTCTTCTAATTCTTGAAAAAAGAAACAAAATCAGTCAAAATTGAAAACCACTGTTGGTGTTTTCAAGACACCATAACTTTACTTACAACATTTTTGAATAATAACTATAGCAGAAAAATGGGATTTTTAGAATTGTGGATGATTGATGCAAATATTCATGATTTAATCAAATTGCAGATAAAAAATAATGATATAAGCTAATATGTGCTGTCAAAACAACTCTATGTTTATCGGAGCACTTAAACTGCAGTTTCATGACTGTTCCTTTCCGAGAGACGCTGAACAATATAATTATGTCACAACATAATATAATGAGGCCAGAAATGTGCACGCAATAATGCATTATATAAAGTTTCTTAATAATATGCCAGTCTAAAGAGTTTGGTCTTCAAGTTGAACACATTAAATGCTGATCGATCAGTGATGGCCATCATCTCACCCGGCAAACCATGACCGCATGGAATGAGCGCACAACAAACTCTTTCTAATTTGCCTTGAGTACAAGAAGATGCTGACCCTAACGGCAGGCTCGGACGGTAAAGTCCGTAAGACTTTAAGAGTTCAGATACTTCAACAAAATAATGATATTAAGAATTTAGTCTGGTAGCTCACAATTATCTTAGCGATGGATGGAAGCGTCACGCTGGCGCAGTGGGTAGCACGGTCGTCTCACAGCAAGAAGGTCGCTGGTTCGAGCCTCGGCTGGGTCGGTTGGCATTTCTGTGTGGAGTTCTCATGTTCTCCTCGTGATCGCGTGGGTTTACTCCGGGTGCTCCGGTTTCCCCACAAGAACAAAGACATGCGGTATAAGTGGATTGAATAAGAACGATTGTTCATAGTGTTAAAGTGTGAATGAGTGAGTGTGAATGTTTCTCAGCGATGGGTTGCGGCTGGAAGGGCATCCGCCGCGTAAAACATATGCCAGAGGAGTTGGCGGTTCATTCCGCTGTGGTGACCCCGAAACAGAAAAAGCCGACATGGATGGATGGATATCCATTGATGATGCCTGAGAAATGAAAGGAGGCTAATTATTTTTTAAATACTCGTGAATATGATTTTTTCTATCATGGCACTGATAATCAAATAGACTTAACTTCAGGTTAAAACATATAAAACAAATAGATTTAACTTCAGGTTAAAACATCAGGCTAATTTAGCATTTTTTCCTATGTGTCCTTTTTCCTTTCAATACTTGTGTGGGTGTCCCCTGGATACTCATCCTAAAACGTTACAGGTGAATCGATGACTCTCGATAATTAGCTCTCAGGAGTTAAAATATGATTGAATTGCGAGTCATTGGGGCCCTGAAGTAGATGGCGGCCCTTCCAGTGGGAACCCTTCTTTTTTTCCCCTAACATGAACTGGAGAGCTTTGTGACAATAACTAGAAATAAATGATTGATACATCCTTTGGTGAAAGTAAAGAAAATGATTGGTGAAAGGAGGAATGGAAGAACAGTTGTTTTTATAAAGGTAAATGAGAAAAAAGTACAGTGTTTAGCGTATTATTTCTGATGAATTATAATCATTGAATATGCAGCCAGGGTTGCTCTAAATTGAACTGAATTTAGTTACCCATCTGTCAAGTGTGCTGCAATATGCAGAAGTGATATATTCACACACAGATTTCTCCCTTTCATCAGATTTCTGACCATGAGTAAAAGCAGTGGCTACGCAGCCCAAATACATTCCCTAGAGATCATTTTAGCCCTTTTCAAATGCGTCATGAATTATATGAGCTTGTCCAGTTCCTCTCTGAAACCTTGGTCTTAAAGATACAGCGAGTCAGTTTGAACAGGCCAGCAGAGTTCAGATGTTACTGTGACTTTTTAAGTAGGTTAACCTCATCATGGCTCTTTAAATATGTATGCTGTTGAGGACGTTTCTGCACAGTGAAAGGAACAAATGACAGGAGGACTTTATGAATTATAAACTCCTTTTGCTCCTCTGGATTGTAATCATGTTTTCTTTATTTTCTAACAGTTTATTACAAGGTTTTGTACCCGCATGGCTCATTACACCGAAGGATGTTTCAGCAAAAGTTACTGAAGTGGTAACAGTTTTGCTCACAGAAGTCGATTCTCTAGTTTGGGTTTCAATATTGCTTTTTTCAGTTATGTTGCAGGTATTTGGGTTTCTTTTTTTGCGTTTTGCATTAAAGTCTCTTAGTAGCAGATCAAGTGGTAGAGCAAGACACGGTATATAAATATATGTATATATAAATACATGTATATAAATGTATATAAAAAAGTTGTAAAAGGCTTGCTGGAACAGTTATTTTATTGTTGCTAATCAGTTTGTTCAAACGGTTGAAACACTTCAAGTGATTCACTGATTTGTTTCCTTACACAGGAAGTTGGTGTGTAGTTTTTTTTATGGTCTTTTTGAAACAACATTTTGTGCAGATCTATTTTTGACTACTTTTGACTTAATGGTGAGTTTTTCAGCATAATACATTCCTGAATTGGTTTGGCATTGCTAGCAAAGATTTTAGTATCTGCTACATTGGGGTTGTTTAATATGCTGTTTCAATGTTGTTTGAAGGAAATTTATACAGAAGTTTTGAAAAACATTTTTAGGGCTGCAGCTATCAACTATTTTGATAAATGATTAATCTATCACTGTAATCGAATAATTAAATAACCCATTTACATTTTTGCATTTCTTGATATTTTATAGAATTCTATATAGAATTCAATAATTGGTGTATTGTATATTCAAACCTTAAAATAGAAAATACAATTGATTTCAGTTCTGTACAAAATATAATTTTATTTTAGAATTTGCTTCTTCAGAGTCTCCATTTCTAAAATTAGTCCTAAAACATGCACATTCAAAAGTACACTAAATATGTTTTTTAACCAGAGATTTCATCCTGATCATGCTGTACTGAACAACACAATCAACAAATTAACAATAAAAAACACTATGCACATCTAAAACGCAATTTTCTATGGTTAAAGTTACAATAGACGGTAATATGAGAGGCTTAGCATTAACACGCTACAGATTGTGAAAGAAAGCAACTAAAGAAATAAAGAATCTATGAATTCCATGCACCCTTCTGTGCATATTGAGCAAATTCAAGCTCGTCTTCATTGTTTGCACTGAACAGGTTTTCCATATTTAAGCTTCTGATGGTCCCTCACAAATATCCGCCGTTTCTTTAAAGCTCCAGTCTTGTATTTTATCTTCGCTCTGTCTGTCGCATTTTCAAAGCTCGCAAACAATACAAGTCTTGCTGGTTCACCAAGCATAATTTATATATATGTTTTCTTTTTTTTATTAAATCATGCTTCAGTTTGCAATAATTTCTGCAATAAATCGATGAACTGTTTCAGTCCTAGCATAATACTGTTTAAAAATTTATCACTTTGGTTTGACACAAATTGTATTATTCTCCATTCTATGCTAATGATTTTATATTGCGTTTTAATATGATGTCAAACTGTTAACTGTTAGTGTAAATGAAAAATGAATACAAATATTTAGATTCAACCCAAAAAAAACTCAATCAAAGGACACTGATAAACATTTCATTAGTTTGTACAACATGGCAAACTCACTGGCTTTGGAGATGAAATTTTGACAAGACCCTTCTCAGGTTTGGTCCTTGATTTGATTTGGAGCCAGCGGTGGTGTGTTTTAGGTTTAAAGGGAGTATTATCATGGATAATAAGCCGTTGTCTTTGGGTTTAAGCTTTAGATGACTGTCTGATTATGAGGTTGCTGAGAGGTAACTCATTTACTGATTAAAGGTTTCTGGCCTTGTGCGAACGATTCGTGCACTGCGCGTCGTCGTGTGGATGAGGGCCATTCTGTCTGTGTTCGAATGTGTGTGTGGGATCGTTGCAAGTTGTTTTTCTGTTCTAATTTACATCAGCAACTGTAAAAAATCTCGTGCATATACAAAAATATACAAAAAAATGCTTAGTAAGATGACACATCACTAACTACATATTCTTCTTTAGACCACTATACATGATTTAAAAACCAAACTTTATATACTTGTGTTTTTTATGCTCAAACCTGATTGAAATCCATAGTTGTGAAAAACTAGATAGTGTTTTTTTTTTTTTATTAGATTAAACATTTCTCCAAATTACTGGTCAGTCCATCTCCTTGCACCCAAAAGATCAACAAATGCATTATGGGAAAAATCTAACATTATATACTTTGTATTTTTTTTAAGCTGAACCATTAAAGAAATCCATGATAAACCATCAGGAAGAACACTCCTTTCCATGTTTTGCCAAAGTTATAAAGTATATAAAACTCAGCCAATCAGCAGAGGCTATCAAAGTCAAGAGAAGGAGTGATTTGTCTAGAGGCGTGTTCGTTTTTATAAATTGAAATGTTTTCATTGGCTCTCAAAAATGACATCCTGTGATCACTTCGCAGTTGCCAGCGAAACGGAAATATTTATATTTTAAATGTAGACTGGCAATGTCATATTGAGAAGTTGTTGTACAATAGGCCACAAAAACCTTGAAGATGACCACTGACACCTTGTTGTTCTAAATATCATCCAATCTGGCTTTTGTAAAATGCATAAATAAAATCAGATGGGGTTGTTCAAGAAAGTATCCACCGCCGTGATATGTTACCCTTAAGGTCATCTGCTAAAAACATGTGACCTCTCGAGGGGTCAGCGAGAACCGTCTGGGTTTTGGGCAGATGTTGTCCTATGTACTGAACCGGGTGACACTACATCAATGTACCCAGACAGATGCTGAGTCCAGCTGTTTCTTTCAGCTTGCTGGCAAGACTGACATCTGCTGCTCTTTCCTGTCCTTTGCCTTCATGTGATCTTTATTTACTGATGAGTTTATCAAAGTGGAACAATGTCATATTTATCCCAATGTGCTAATAGGAAATGCACATCACACTTTCGTTGTTCTGTTTAATTCTCTTTTCTCTTCATGGCACTGTTTCACTGTCTCTCATTATCTCTCACTCCACCCTTTTTATGCCTCTTGTCTTCTGATGATGTGAGTGTGTCAGCTGTCAGTGCATCTTATTGGCTGGGATGCTGTCATGTTGTCATCAGATGTGCGTTGGTGTTTACAAACAGGCGTGAGGGACAGTGGGATAGTTTCGTCTTTCAGATCTCCTGGAGTCTGTAGATCCTCGTACGGGATTAAGAGTGACACTGCGCTATAAGTAAAGACTTTAGGGTAAGTGAACACAAGAAATACGAGTCTACTGTAGTTCTTTGTGAAATGTATGAGAAGTATCATCAATCTGTGCTGACGCTGTATGCAGTTGACATCATCCTATTCATCACTTTCATGCTCTGAGTCCTTGCTTTTCTCCTTGAGTAAATTTGTCACTCTCATCTGCTTTTCAAGAGCTCTCTCTGTGTTTCTGCACTGATGCTAGTATTAAAGGGTTTATGCCTGTGTGGTTCATTCCAGGCTTGATCTATTAAAAACAATGTTTTTGTCGTATATGTTTGGAGTTTGTATTCCGTTGCATGATGTGTAGACTTGTACCTTTCTGGCACGGATTAGTATCCTATTGAATTAAGGCTAAGCGTTACGGTGGCACAGTGGGTAGCACGGTCGTCTCACAGCAAGAAGGTCGCTGGTTCGAGCCTCGGCTGGGTCGGTTGGCATTTCTGTGTGGAGTTCTCATGTTCTCCTCGTGATCGCGTGGGTTTTCTCCGGGTGCTCCGGTTTCCCCACAAGAACAAAGACATGCGGTATAAGTGAATTGAGTAAGAACGATTGTCCATAGTGTTAAAGTGAGAATGAGTGTGTGAATGTTTCCCAGCGATGGGTTGCAGCTGGAAGGGCATCTGCTGCGTAAAACATATGCCAGAGAGTTAGCGGTTCATTCCACTGTGGCGACCCCGAAAGAGAAAAAGCCGACATGAAGATGAATGAATGAATGAATGAATTAAGGCTAAGTGTTGGTGAAGCTTTAAGAGAATGCTTAATTTTTCCTTCTTTTGAGTTACTCGATCTTGTATTGGGAAGAGCACAAATGAGGTTCTTCAACATAGCTCTGAGAGACAAAATAAAGAAATAACGATGGTAAAAATATTAAACGAGCATTTATTATTGTTTTACTTAATTTGCATAGTGTTTTACATTGTTGGAGTAACTGCATTTAATAATTTTATATTTTGGGGAGCAAAAAAATATATAGCAAGCTATTTTACTTTTATTCAGTCCACTCTATAAGTACCTGATCTATACATTTTAATGCAGTGTTTCTTATGAAAACATATTCTGGAATTGTATATTCTCTGTGTTTAATTAAATAAAACAATGATATCTCTTCAAAGCTTCACATTTTTTCAAAGTCTGGGGGCTTCCTCTTCACTGCTTAGTCTTTATATTAAAATAAAACCCACCACTGAACCTACACAAAACCTCAAAAGTAAATATTTTTACATTTTTTAGGGGTTGATGAGACAGTATGATTGTTGTTATTAATTTTTTTCTCTGGAAAAGAAAGACCTGATAATATATTCTTCCAATGTAATAAATAAAAACACATACACAAATCTCTCAATAATATACTGCAGGGAATTTAGTGTTCATGTGTGCAAGTAGCCAATAGTGTACACTTAAATTTATTGCATTTAATATCCCAAGTTAAAGTAGTTATTTTTATTAATTAAAATGAAAAAGCAACACAATGCATTGATTCCAATGTAATACTTTCCCTAATCTTCATGTTATAGCAGTTTGAAGCAGAGAGTGCTTATTTACTCTTTCACGTGTTTATTGTATTTACAATCAAACAGCTTTTTTCACAAGACAAATATAAGGACTCTGATCTGGATAAGGCAAGTCAAGACAGGCTCCAGCCATCAGCTCTCGCGCTCACAGATGAGGGGGTGAAAATTAGACCTAGATATTTATAACCAGAGCACAGTTCTCTTCATCTCTTCGGTCAGGGATCTCTTTGGTTGCAAGTCTACTTTAAAATGCATTTCATGTTGATCAGCGTGGAAATATCGGATGTCTTCGCAACTCCTGTTGATTCCATCATCTGAAGAATCCCCTTCCTTTCATTCCCTCACACACTGAGGTCATTTATGACATTAAGAGAGGGCGTTTCCAAGACAACGGCAATGAATTCCGAACAGAGTTATTGACAGTCAGCACTTACTAGTGTGTCCCTCATGTGACCTGTCACAAGGATTTTTCACATTAAAGAGCAGAATGTCAACTGAGCATCCCACAAGATGAATCTGAGCCCTCTCAGGGGCGCCGGCAGCTGCGTCATGGCAGCTCTTGTTTTGTTCCTGTTATGGCTGGAGTAAATCATGTTTTTATTTTGAAGGTTAATTGGTGGTTTGTCTTCTCCATTGCACCATTTTTGATCTTCACAGCAACAAAAATAATCTCTACTGAAATAACCCTGTAGCTAATTGGGGATAGGAACACACACAGACTTTCCATCCCTCTTCTGATTGCAAGCAGATAAAAAGTATAAATAAAAACCCACGTCATCTGAAAAACTCAAGACAAATATAGCCCTGACTAATTCAAGAGAAAAGGAGGTCTTTGCTGTTTTATCATTTTGTTTGTTGACACATAGCTGATCAGCACTAATGAGTAAAGACACTATAATGTTATGTAAGCAGTAATCAAGTAGTGTGTGTCCATATCAGTGGGCTTGAATGATGTCATGCCATCTGTGTGGAGTCGTGATCTGTGATGTAGCATCATGCTAACGGTCCTCCTGCCTGAGCGATGAAATATTGATAGCTGCCATGGGGAGTTGAGAGAAGAAGAAAGCAGTCAAACAATTCTGTTTTAGCTCTGGACTCGCTGCTGCTGCTGCTGCTGCTGCTGCAGCACAGAGTGGCTGGATCTATTGAAAGGGGAAAAAGAGAAGCTCAGATAAAGAGAAAACCCTTAAAGTTCACGTGTGCAGGCTTTGTTAGCGGTTCAGGGCAAACATTTTTTGTTTTGGTCAGTTCAAAAAGTGGAATTGCAGAAAGAATGTTTTACTTTAGATGAAAACTTCATGCGCTACTCACGGTTTTGCATCAGATATTGTTGCCGGATTACATTTTCAGGAATTCCTAAACTTTTTAACTTTAAGACTTTAACTTTTATTGTTGTTGCAAATTTACTTATTGCAGCTGCATAAACATCCCAGGGATAAAATTGAAGTTGTCACAGTACTATTTACCAAAGTATATTTATTAGCCCCCCCCCCCCCTCAAAAAAAAATTCACCATTTTTAAATTGTAATTTCTTCTACAAAACTCTTTAAACCATATGTTGGCCAATTGTAATCAAATTAAACCGCTGTGGGCAATGTTTGTACAGTTGAAAACAAAATACTTATGAAAATATTTTAAATATACTTAATTTATTTACATTTTTCCTTATTTGTCCTTTTTTAATGTATGTATTTACATTGTGATTTATTATTTGGCATAATTTAAGCCTTGTTTTGTTGTTTTTCCATCCATTTCCCTGATCAGAAAGCAGATGGTAAAATGTCCAGTGTGACAGACTTTTTTTATTCTATAATTGTAAGTTTTTTTTATGTGTGTTTTCATATCTTATCTGTTTTTACTTCTCTGTAAAGAACTTTGAATTGTTAACGCGTATCACTCCTCGTGATCGCGTGGGTTTTCTCCGGGTGCTCCGGTTTCCCCAAAACTCCAAAGACATGCGGTATAAGAGAATCGAGTAAGAACGATTGTCCATAGTGTTAAAGTGTGAATGAGTGTGTGTGAATGTTTCCCAGCGATGGGTTGCGGCTGGAAGGGCATCCGCTGCGTAAAACATATGCCAGTGAGTTGGCGGTTCATTCCGCTGTGGCGACCCCGAAAGGGAATAAAGCCGACATGAAGATGGATGGATGGATGGAGTAAGAACGATTGTCCATAGTGTTAAAGAGTGAATGTGTGTGTGAATGTTTCCCAGCGATGGGTTGCGGCTGGAAGGGCATCCGCTGCGTAAAACATATGCCAGAGGAGTTGGTGGTTCATTCCGCTGTGGCGACCCCGAAAGGGAATGAAGCCGACATGAAAATGGATGGTTGAAGATGCCAAAACAAACCTGCCATTCTCTATAGTGATGGGCGATTGCTGAAGTGATTCCACTTCATTCAGGAAGATGCCTCATGGTTTCATTGATGATGATTCAAGCATGTGATTGAAAAACCTCTTTCTGGTTCATAAAATATCTGTGTAAATTTTTTTCTTGACAGTATATTCTTTGTTTCTGTAGGAAGTCAGTCTGCCATTCTTCAACTGACGACAAGAGAAGAGAGGGGGAAAGAAGACAGAGAGTGGGTGGTCTGATGGCAGAAAGCTGGATGTGCCAGTGAGGTGATGGGGTCCTTTACGCTGGGGAAAGCTGCTTCCCTGGAGCTTCTGCTGGACGCCTGCATTCAAGCGTTTGGTGAGTTTAAAGACGAGATTTCATCACTCTGAATTAGATTTGACCTCTTTTATCTCTGTTTAAATCAGTTCAGCTGGGATTTTTCTTAGCGATAATGACATTAGAGACATTTTAAAAGCTTTAAAAGAAATAACAATTTTTTTTAATTTTATAAGATAGTAAAAGATAATCATTCCATTACCCAAAAAAAGATTTATTTTATTTATAATTAATATTTGACCCCTCTAGACAATCACAGCAAGCTAAGCATGTCACTGCATATCGTTCTGTGTATGACTGTGTATGTGAGAAATAAAAATTATTTTTTATAATAAAAACAAAATGAGGATTAATGTGGCTTGTGTTCCTCCCACTGGTTCTGGTGGGTTTTGCTTGGTGATGCACAGACAATACTACAATTTCCATCAAATATATTCGTTTTTTGGTAGGCCAAAAGACACTTTTGGCTGGAGACACCCAAAAAAAATGTCATTGTTTGTCAGACGTGATTTTACTCCATTTGCACTTCAATTAAATGAGCTGCATAAGCAGTCCATTTCATTGCGTAGTGCAAGGTACTATGGCTAAAGGGCATGGCTACGGCCATCGAACTGTTTTGAGCTCCAAGAATAAGAAAATAGAATTACATAAACATACATGAACCAATCTGAATTGAGGTATCATGAATACTAAATACTAATACTAAAACATGCAAGAAATCTCTGAAAAGTCTGGTTACAATGATACATCACCTTTAAGTTTGTCAGTGACCCTATAGTGATGTAATACAGAGTGATCTCAAGCAGTGAAATTCCCTTTTTCCTAATATTGGGTAACTATTTTCTTACATAGACCTTTTCTTTAATTACTCGAGCAGCATTCACCAATTGTCTGCCATTTTGGTTCAGGTTTGTTTACTGACCTTTAACGTTTAGCTCGAATTTTTTGTAACTATGACTCATCAAACTTCAAATGAGGTAAAGAGTAGCTCTCTATTAACCAAATAAGTCACTCACAACCCTCCTTAGATTACTAATCCATTGTTTGCTGAAACTTTCTTTTAAACATTGAATACTTACATCATACCATTTCAAGTGTGTCCTTTTGTTCCTATTCAAGTTCTACTGTGCCACTTCATTATAGATGCTGATGGAGAGTTACAGGAAAATCTGCTTCCTCGAACGTTTCTGCTAATGCATCGGTGGTACGTGTCCTCTACCGAGCTTGCTGGGAAACTTCTGATCATATATCCTGCATCTGCATGTGTTCATCTGTTTTGGAGATGTGTGCATTTGCTGCTGTTCTTTTCAACTTCTTACAGCCACTTTAAAGACGTTACAAAAACTACAATGCAGTTGTGTGCTCTAGCTGTAAATTCACGTTTAACACTCCTTGACTGTCAATCACGTACCGTGACTGTCGGGGAGAGGACTGCCAACAGACACGACTGAAGATCTGTTACTTGATGAGGTAAATTAAAAGAGCCTTTATTTAATCTTTTTATGTTGAATTTCTGCTTTTGACAGATTTTGAAAGTGCGAGTTTGTATTGCTAGGCAACAACCGTTGAGAGAGAGAACATGTCGTGAGGAGGTTATTTAGTGCTTTCATTTTTATTCCCCTCTCATCTTCCTCTTTCTTTGCAGACTAAGTGACTGTCATCTGCATTCATAAAGAAGAGTGATGATCTCATAGGAACTAGCCTCTTCCTCTTCAGTGTGATGCTTGTGCACAGTAGACTTTTCATGGTTTAGCTTATTGTATAGGAAAGAGTGATTCAGCACTTCATCCCTCCATTATTAACGCGGGTCACCGGTCCTTTCATTTGTGTTTTCCTCTATACATGTTTACCTCTTCCTGTTGGTTTCAGATCCGTGACTTGATCAAAACCACTAGCTGTTATTCGGGATTTCTATTAAGAAAATAAGCGTACGTCTGGAAACAATTTTATTAGGGATTTTTTTTTTTGTTTAGAAGTGTCTTTAGGATGCCAATTCCTGGAGAGATAAAGATTTTTTGTTTTCTTTAAATTAAATTTTGGCATAATTATTATGTAATTCTTAACCAAGTTAATACATGTATAGCTTGTTAAGTTGGAAAAACAAACTTATTTGTTAGAAAAAGGATGTTTTAACATACATTTGACTGGTTTTTATCTTGAAAATAGCGTTAGAAGCTGGCATGGTGTCAAAAAAGAAACAAAACAGAGCCGCTAACACAAAATGCAAATAGAATTTTGTTGAACCCATCAATGAAAAATATGTTTTTAATTACCAAAACTTTGGCCTTTCATGAAAATGATATTTTTCTCCTTCTCCATCCATTCATCTTCATGTTGACTTTTTTCCCTTTCAGGGTCGCCACAGCGGAATGAACCGCCAACTCCTCTGGCATATGTTTTACGCAGCGGATGCCCTTCCAGCAGCAACCCATCGCTGGGAAACATTCACACACTCATTCTCACTTTAACACTATGATCAATCGTTTTTATCCAATTCTCTTATACCGCATGTCTTTGTTCTTGTGGGGAAACCGGAGCACCCGGAGAAAACCCACACGATCACGGGGAGAACATGAGAACTCCACACAGAAATGCCACCTGCCCCAGCCGAGGCTCGAACCAGCGACCTTCTTACTGTGAGACGACCGTGCTACCCACTGCGTCACCGTGACGCCAATTTTTCTCCTTCTGTAACATGTAAATATAGATGGTTATAGAGATTCCTTGAAACGAAGACTTAACAAATTATATTAAATAAAAGTCAAAACATATCCTGGACAATACATAAAATTAAAACACATTTTCTTCTATAACATGTTTGATTAAAATGTAGAAAGTTAGATCCTGTAGAGGTATAGAAAGAAAGACTCCCACTTTTGCATGACAACAGAAAGAGATGATTTGGACATTTTTCTTCGTCAAATGGATTTTTTTCTCTTGGAGAATCTGTATATTTAGGCCTGTTTTGACAAAAGAATCCAAAAGTGCTGACTGGGTTAGTGCCAAAAAACAAGAACATCTGTAGCCAGCAGCAGGATCCATGAAACACTATTGGTCAAGAATGTTGTTGTCTTTTTTAATTTTAAATGTCAACACTGACTCTGAAAAATATAATCTAGCACCTTCAGTTGGGCGTCACAGTGGCGCAGTGGGTAGCACGGTCGTCTCACAGCAAGAAGGTTGCTGGTTCGAGCCTCGGCTGGGTCGGTTGGTATCTCTGTGTGGAGTTTGCATGTTCTTCTCGTGATCGCGTGGGTTTTCTCCGGGTGCTCCGGTTTCCCCACAAGTCCAAAGACATGCGGTATAAGTGGATTGAATAAGAACGATTGTCCATAGTGTTAAAGTGAGAATGAGTGAGTGTGAATGTTTCCCAGCGATGGGTTGCGGCTGGAAGGGCATCCGCCGCGTAAAACATATGCCAGAGAGTTGGCGGTTCATTCCGCTGTGGTGACCCCGAAAGGGAAGAAAGCCGACATGAAGATGGATCGATGGACCTTCAGTTGGACAAACTGTTTTAAATGTCAACAAGGGGAAAAAAAACAGGGAGTGTTTTATCCTTCTAAAATGCTGTATTGTAAAATTCTAAATTGCACAAGTTTGTAACTAGATTATAAGCAGATTACTGTACTTGTGCAGATCGGTGCTTAAACACAGCGTAATATAGTTAATCTATAACTCTGCGTTACACACAAACTAGCAATACTTGAAAATGAAGAGTAGACTGTTAGTGGGAAATGTCACATATGTGCACATATCAGGATTTCAAAAATACAATTCTTAAATGCAGCCTCCTGAACATGTGACAGTACAGTACTTTTTCAATTATTCTGACTTTTGTGGTCATGTATATGCAGAATTTCACAATAGTAATAGGATAGTTCCCTTATCTGCATGATGTCACTCTGATTCACTCTGAGCACTGCTGCTGCTGCTGCGGATGATGATGATGATGATGTTTGTGTCTCAGAGGAAAAAAACAGAAATTCAAGAAAAAGAGCATGTTTTGTGTCTCTGTGCCCTTGGGGAGTCTGCAAGTTGAAAACATCTCCTTAATTAATGATAAACGGCAAGCTTCTGACACAAATACGCTTCATCCGGTCCCTTCTCCAGAGACTCGGTGAGAGTCATCAAAACAAAAACATCTCAAATTAAAAGAGGTCTGTGTTTTATAGAACTCCTTCCTGTTGGGATCCAGTCAGGAGAGCAGCAACACTAACAGCTTTCAAAAAGCAACTGAAAACTCTTCTCTTCAGAGAACACCTACTATATAAAAAAAAAAACTACTACCTTCTTTTTCCCTCCTCTGTCTTTACCTTCTTCCCCCACTGCTTTGGTTTATTGATCAGTTGATACAATTTCTATTGTGAGAAGTTGAGATAGACTTTGACGGTGTAACAAATTGCATATTGTCTCTCCCTGATGTAAGTCGCTTTGGACAAAAAGCGTCTGCCAAATGCATAAATGTAAATGTAAATGTAAGTAACCTAGCTGGATTTTAAGATTGACCTGTTCTGAATTATTTTATGTAGGTACTCACAGAAAATCGGTTCCTCTTACATTGAAATAAAACTTGAGTTTGAGTTCAGAATTTTTAATAAAAAATTTTTTTTTTTTTACATTTTGGGCATTTTTTGCCTGTCTACTAGAAAGATGTCTATTCATTAGTTATCTCCTGTTTCTTCTTATGAGTCTCGATGAGAGTTTGATGGTTTCTACTCCAGCTTCACTGGGGTAAATACAAACGTGAATACTCAACGATAAACCAGTTCGATGCAGGCTCGTGTTTACAGAGAAAAAATGGTCAAATGTTTTGCTAAACCATTCATACACTCTTAGTTTTTGAATGTTGATTCTTCACAAAAGTTCCTGATTTTGGAAATGGTGCTCATTTAAAAATCAAACAATTCTTATAAGCATTTCAAAGTGTAATATTTTATGCACCCTCAAATGGTTTCAAAATTAAATTTGGAGCATAGTAAAATTATTGCAGCATACGCTCTTTTCTACTTATTTTTCCTCCATGCGCTTTGTTCAAAGCTACAGTTCCAGTTTGATTTCATGGTGAAGTAGTCCACTGAAAGAACAACGTTGTTTCATTGCTTCTGCATTTGTGGTCAAGGCCATGTCTAGACGACTGTGCTCAAGGTCACAGGTAAGCATGGTGTTTGAGCACTTTCTCAAGGCTCTAGTTTCATTAAAGCTACGGAATCAACACGTACGCCTCCGTTTTAAAATACACGCATACCTCCTAACAAACATTTCAGCTTACAAATATCATTTTTCTTGGAAAGACTCAAGAAACTACTAAATAACAATCAGTTGTTTAAGAGTTTTACGTCATGCGCCATGCATTCTCTTGAATTAAATATACATGGCAAGGCAAGTTTCCGTACACAGGGTAATTCAAAGTGCTTTACATGAGAAACCAGGAATAAAAAAAAAATATGTTTAATAAAAGAATGTTTAATAAAATCAAGCATAAAAACAAGTCATATTAAAAACTGAAAATTAAGACCTAGGTTAAGTGAAGTGTAGAGATAAAATAGTTTTTCAGAAGTTGGTGCTCAGTCGACAAAAGCGCAACTAAACAGGAGAGTCTTTATCCTGGATTTAAGCGTGACTAAAGTGTTGGCACCCTTGATCTCCTCTGAAGCTGGTTCATCTGTGGACCACAGGACAACTAAAAGAGTATTTTCCCTGTTTGGAATTTACCCGGGGTAGATCTCATTTATTTGAACCGAGGGATCTCAGCTCTCTGTTTGGTGTGTATTCACTGATCTTCTCTGTTAGGTGTTTAGGTGCTAAGTTATGTTTGCACTTATATAGGAACAGCAAAACTTTAAAATCTATTCTGAAGGAGACCGCAGCCAGTGTAGAGACTTAAGAACTGGATAAATGTGTTCTGACTTTCTAATTTTGGTTAGATTTCGAGCTGCTGTATTCTGAATGAGCTGGAGCTATTTAATGGTTTTTTTTGGGAAGAGTGGTGAGAAGAGCGTAACAGTAGTCTCAGTAGAGCTTAAAGCATGAATCAGTTTCACTAAATTTTGTCTGGAAACTAAGCATCTGATTATTGCAATGGTTATAAGATGGTAATTTGATGTGGCTATTGAAACTAAGACCAGAGTCCAGAATCACTCCAAGATTCCTGACCTGATTTGTAGTTATTAGGCCCTTGGCATTGAGATACGTGTTAACCTTAACAACCTCGCTTTTGCTTCCGAATGCAATGACTTCAGTTTTGTCCTTGTTTAATTGAAGAAAGTTGTTTTCCATCCAGTTTTTAATCTCATCAAGACATTGGCAGATAGAGTTTATGGGGTTGTAGTCATTCAGGGAGATGGTTAGATAAATTTGTGTATCATCAGCATAACTATGGTATGATATCTGGTTCCTTCTCATAATTTGGCCCAGTGGAAGCATGTACAGGTTAAATAGTAAAGGAGCAAGGATTGAACCTTGAGGGACTCCACACGACACTGCAGTCCACTTCAACATGTAGCCACCTATATTCAAACAGAAACCTCTTCCTTCTAAGTATGATCTGAATCATTTTATCACAGTTCCTGAAAAAACATCATCATAGTTTTCTGGTCTATGAAGAAGGATTTTGTCCTTCTGGCTTCAAAGTCATCCAGTATTTTAATGCTCAAGCAGATCCTACAACAGCTAAATAGGGTTCTGATCCAGAAACCATTACGGTCAGAATTTCTTCTGAATGATTTTTAAAAATAAACATTTGCAGTATATTTGGGTCATTATCCTGAATGTGGATGAAATTGGCAGTTTGTTTTCTATTGCACTAAACCTTTTTTTTTTTTGCTTTAATATGATGTCTCTTTGATTAATGCCTAGGAGTTTGTGAAATGGTTGACTTTGTTGTCTTTGTGAAGGTACTGGATCGCTGAATTCCCAGCAGAGTTTGATCTAGATCTGGGTCTGATCCGTCTCACAGAAGAGTTCCGGGATGCAGCCGCAGAGCTGGGTGGTGATGAGCACATTAAACTACTTGACATTTCTACAATGTGAGTGTCCTTATAGTATACGCACATAACATTGCAGTCTACTGTTGACCTGTTTGGTGTTCATGATATTTTCATTAAATGCTGTTATAAATTCAAATGCTGCTCTTTTCTGAAGTTTTTACTTGACGCTGTGCTTTAGTCAAGGATTCTGATTAGCTGGAAATGGATTTTATTGAGTGTTAGGCAGCTGTTGTTTTGCCTAATTGATGAAAAATGTCTCTTTAACATCCAAACATGTGATTGCGGGATGATTATCCTGACATTTATGAGTAATTCGACTAAACAGTCGATTTATTTCTGGGTTGTAGTCATCCATAATATTCAAATGTTAGTGTTTGATTTTTTTTGGAATGCCCTACATAGGAAAATACTTCTTGAAATGTCTTCTGCACTGATGTTCGCTGTAGAAAGATCTGAAAGCACGTTCGTCTCTTTAGCCCCTCGTATGACTGGATGCGCAAACTGACTCAACGAAAGAAGCAGGTGAAGAAGGGCAAGGCGTCACTGCTGTTTGATCATCTGGAGCCCATTGAGCTGGCTGAACACCTCACCTTCTTAGAATACAAGTCCATCAGGAGGATCTCGGTGAGTGTGCTTAGTGGAAATGGAAAAATCGAGTGTTTCTTTCACTTGGGAAGTCCGTCAGCTGGGGAGGGCCGGCGTCACTGGAGATAATTTGCGTGTTTGCTTTGCTGATATAGAAAGAAAAGTTCTGATGATTTTTCCATTGCCCTACATTCTTATTTTTAGTTCTAAACGCTTTAAAAAAAATGTGACCTGAATGAACTGTAAAGTTAGAGCTAAGCTTTTGGCTAGTGAGACAGGTGCAGCATGACAATCAGATATTTTGTCTAGAAAAGAATATGATTTTATTTGTCAAGCATAACTTAAAAAACATCCTAACTACAATCTGTGTATAATGAGAGTTTTGTATAACTAATAGTAAAAAAATTTAATGTTAGAAATTGGGAAAAGTAAATGTTTTTGTTAACATTCAAGTATTCCTCATGATTTAATCGATTATATTCCTTGCCGTATATTCATCAGAGTTTTAATATTAGCCCCATCAAACCCTGCGTTCATTCCGTTGGACACCACATGTCATGTGTATTTACTGCTTTTGGAGAATTTCCCTCAATATAAATCCCCTTTTTGGTTGTTTTTAATGCAGTAACGAAGTTAACCAATGGCGGGTTTTTTTCTTTTTTATTATTTACTTTTTTATACATAAAGTTACCAAAAAGTGATATACCTCAACTTTTATAACATCTTTGTAAATTTTCTGAAAATTCCAGCCATCTGATTTTCACTAGAATGGACAAAAATAGCAAAATCTTGTCTTAGGTTGAACAGTTTACGTTTCATGTTTTTAAAGACCTGGATTTAATTTTGTGAAAGCAGATCACTTCTTGTTACTCAAGACACCAAGCAAAAGTGAATATTTAGATTTATTTATTCATTTAAGTATTTAAATATATTATAACATTTACATTTAAAAATAATTTATTTTATCACACTAATTATTTAAATTACCCTCTGCGCAGATTTTTAGTGAGTTCGGATAACCAGGTAAGGTTCACTTGAAAGTGGCTAGAAAGCAATAAATGCCACATTTTGTGGAGACTGAAATTATGTGGAGAATCAAAGACATTGTTTACATTAATGTTTGCATTTCAAAAGTTATGAAAGGTGTCATACTAGAGGAGTCCAACATTTATTCTAAATGCATTGAAAAAGGCATAATAAGGCACTTTTAAACGTGACTGACAGTGAACAGCAAACATGGGAATCTGAAAGAAAAGCATCTGAATATGGGAAAAGCAAAACATTGAGAAAAATCACCATCGTGACCAACCAAAACTTGTAGAAATTAATTAAAAAAACATTCCAGAATTTAATAGTCATATAGAGACATTTTATGGTATTCAGATTTATATTCTTTGATTGAACGAGTTCGAATAACTGCATTTAACTATAGTTTAACAATCTCTGTGTGAATAGATTGAGTTTGTGCCCTGATTAAAGGTAAGATGCTTTACCAGAAATTGTGTGTCTGTTAACAGTTCACAGATTACCAGAGTTACGTGGTTCATGGCTGTCTGGTGGAGAACCCAACTCTAGAGCGTTCAATCGCCCTTTTCAACGGTATCTCTCAGTGGGTTCAGCTGATGGTTCTCAGTAAACTCACAGCACAGCACAGAGCAGGGGTCATCACCAAGTACATCCATGTTGCACAGGTAACATTGCAGTTATCTGTTGTTTCCAGAAATTAAAAACTTTTTTGCAGATTCACTATAACTACTTGGATTTTAAAGATCTTTCCACATGGAACCCAATAGTTTTTCAGAAGCATTATATAAACTAAAGCATGCAAAATGCAACCTCAAGGTGATCATATAGAGTTTGCCTCATGTAAATGTGTGTGTGGAGGGGTGGGGGTGAGGATAAACGTGACACAAGGCTGTGGCTTGCTATCTTACTGTATCGATGATTATGCAAATGAAAGACCCTTCACTCGCAAACCATTTCAGTCATTGAGTACTGAAAGCAGCTCGGTGACATTTACAGCCTCTTTGGTATGCTAATTTATCACCAGTAAAAGTGCTGGAGTGATGAAACGTCTCTTTTGTGAAGAGCACCCCAGCATCCCTTCTTTATAAAGCCTGAGCTTTTAGGATCTGTTTTAAGACCTGCTGAGCTCAATGCATGTCAGCTAATAGATGTTAAGTGTCGAGCTGCTGGAGCAGGACTAATAAAGGAACGAGCGAGAAGGAGGAGTTTTGCTTTTATGAGATCAGCAGCACTTGTGTAATTACACTGAAAATGAAAAGCTGTAAATCACATATCCAACCTTCTGTCCATCACTGTGTTTATCGGATGGTCTGTTTATCTTTCTGATGACGTGCTGTGCATCTACTCTGATCGCTTTCAGAAGCTTCTCCACCTGCAGAACTTTAACACGCTCATGGCTGTGGTCGGAGGTTTGAGTCACAGCTCTATTTCCCGCCTGAAGGAAACTCATTCTCACCTCAGCACGGAGGTCACTAAGGTGCGACAGAAACTGCTCCTGATTCTCTGCGAATTACATCTTAGATTTCTTGACTTGAAAAAACACTTTTTGTATCTTGCAGGTTTCTCAGTGTTTTTAGTGTGTTTGTCCTAAAAGCAAGTATAGATTAAATGTTTTAAATATTGAGTTTATATGCTTTTATATGGGAAAATAAACTAAAACCACAAAAATGCTTAGCAAGTTTTATTTCCGATATTTTTACTGGAAGGAATAAGCTTTTTACGATGTTTTCCATACTGAGACAGTATGAAAAGGAAGGGTAAAACCCTGAAAACACTAAAATCTCCAAATATTTCACACATGTATGACATTTTCCACTTAATATGAATAAAGGCTGACACTAAAATTAGCATTGCAGTGTGTTAGCTTAAGCATGAATGGACTGTGGATGAAGAGAAAAGTTGATGGTTTTGTAATTATTGCTATTTTATATGAGGGCACATGCAGTAAATACAGAGATGAGGACGTTAAATATAGTTTAATGTGCAGAAAAGGGTTGCAATTGTACCCTCATACCATAAAGGAACTAGATCTGTTAATGACGCTTGTTTTAGCGCCAATAAAACTTTTTTCCGTTTTATTCATTTAATGTTTATCACAATACAACAAAAGCTTTAATGTCATGGTGGATAAGGAGATCTGATCGACTTGCGTTCGAAAGGTTGCCGGTTCAATCCTCAGATCCACAGAGTTAAAGGTGGAGTGAGTGATGAAACACTAGCTCTCCATCTTCAACAACCACAGCTGTGGAGCTCTTGAGCATGGTACCAGTTCCCCCACTGCTCCTCGGGCCCCGCAGCCATGGCTCCCACTGCTCCGGGTGTGTGCTCATGGTGTGTTTGTTCACTGCTGTGTGTGTGTGTGTACACTGGGATGGGTTACATGCAGAGCACATATTCTAGGTATGGGTCAATCCATATCTGGCCAACTGCTCACTTTTCTTCATTTTACTTTCACTTCATGTTCTTCACAGTCAATCATTGTACATTCCAAGACCCACAGAATATATTGTGTTACAGAAAAATTGGTAAATCTTAAGCAATGGAAGCTTTTCAACAATAGTGAGGTACATAACAATAAAGTCATTACAGTAGAGAGAAATATTTTCACAGTTTAACACAAAGAATGTTCCATAGTTGTCTAAATACGGTAAAAAAAAACCTGTAGTTCTTTGGTGCTTTTGGTCAACATAACTTAATCAGAAAAAATAACCAAATAAAAGTAATTTTATGGTGCTTTCTTTTACAATGGAACATTTTTTGAGAACCAGTTCCACTGAAATTATTACTAATGTATTTAATGTAATTAATACTTAAATGTATTCTCAAGTTTGTTTGTTTTTTGCTCAACAATAACGATAAAAATGTCCATGATGTGGATCCTCAGTTATTATATTAATAGTGAAACATTAAAATAATAGCTGGACAAAAGTGCATTTGGCATGCTCCTCTGACACAATTGAAGATGTTTATAGCATAATCCATAAACAAATCCATCAATAAACAAATGCAAAGGACCTGTGCTCCTGCTCTATCCACACTAAAAGGACTGGCAACCTACTGACATCAGACCAAAACATTAAATGAAATTTCAGAACTGACCTTTAGGTTTGAATGTGAATATTCTGGATAAACTACTTGAAATCTTTAATTTCTTAGTGTCTCTTGACATATCAGGAATATTAAATCATTATTTGCCGTACATTTCTTACATACTGCATCAAACATTTTTGAACCGAACCAGAAATTTTGTAAACAGTCTACTTGAAATATATTATGTTTACTGGAATTGTATAGTTTTTATTATATGGTTGCATTCACGTTAGAAGAAAAAAGAGAAGAGTGGCCGTTCGCGTGATACCTAATATATATACAAGCCACGTTTGGTCATTTCTGTAATTGTCACATTGTTCTCCAATCCTTAGATCTGGAATGAAATGACGGAGCTGGTTTCCTCAAATGGGAACTACTGCGCCTACCGCAAAGCCTTCAGTGATAGCAAAGGTTTTAAGATCCCAATCCTGGGCGTTCACTTGAAGGACCTGATTGCTGTGCACGTGGTCTTCCCGGATTGGGTGGAGGAAGGCAAGCTGAACATCGTGAAGATGCAGCAGCTGTATCTGACTTTCAATGAGCTGGTGTCCTTACAGAGCGCTGTGGCTCAGGTGGAGCCAAACATGGACCTTATCCACCTGCTCACCGTAAGCTCCACTCGCGCACAACTCCTGACCACCCTTCACCAACAATAGAACGGACGATTTGGCTAACCTTTGTCCTTCTGTATGTGTTGTGTAAAGTTGTCTTTGGACCTGTACTACACGGAAGACGAGATATATGAATTGTCCCTGCTGAGAGAGCCCAGGAACCCCAAATCTCAGGTAAGATGACTAAACAAACATTGTTCAGATGTTTGTTATTTATTAGTTATCTTCAGAAGTGTCGTAAGTCAACAATAAATCTCTACTTTTAAATAGTATATTCATTGAATTCTAGAGATCATGTGATGACAGTTTTTAGGTCAATTAAAAGAAAGATCGCTATGTTTATGTTTTGCATACAAACATTACAGTATTAAAATTAAATGTCGGTTTGATGAAAGTTTAACATATTGGACCTAGAAACATGAAACATTGTTTATGATAAGTGTACAATGTGTTTTGTAAATAACACCTATAGTGTGATACTGTTATGTTTGAGGTTGTTTTAGCTTATATTTTCAGGGAGGGAAATATGAAAAAGAGCTAAATTTAAGGTATTTTACTTAATGACTTGAAATTATTGAGGAAAAAACGAATTCACCTCAAAAGCAGTCAAACATATAATTGAATCTGTTCTGTCCAACATATAGAATGCTATTGAAATTCAAACAATTTGAGATATTTTTAGATATTTTGAGATATTTTTAAACAGTTCAACTGAAATTCGCCCTTTTTAATATCTTGGTCTATATTTTGTAATAAACATTTGTGCTTTAAATTGTACTGACATAATCACTTTTTTTTTTGTTAAAAAATATTTTCATTCATTTTGCACAGAAGAGTTGATTTTGTGTCCTGTTTTAATTTCTGCAGCCCACATCACCCACAACCCCCAACAAACCTCTGGCTCCCCTCGACTGGGCTTCGGGCATCACCACTAAGCCTGATCCCTCGCTGGTCAACAAACACATCCGCAAAGTTGTGGATGTGAGTGCCCAGTAAAACACACATGCAGTTAGAAGTCTTTAATGTCACCTTTTTCAAATTCACAAAAAACAAAAATTGGTTTCCAAGTGGTATTTATATAAGACCTTGATTGTTTATATTATACCCAGCTTTCTGAATACCTGACACAGATCATTTGACTTAATGGTAGACTTATGAGAAGAGCATTACGAAACGCTCACTCATGTATTTTTCTTCTTGTGTGAAGTCTGTCTTTCGAAACTACGACCATGACCATGACGGATACATTTCTCAGGAAGACTTTGAAAGCATCGCTGCGAATTTCCCTTTCCTCGATTCCTTCTGCGTGCTTGATAAAGACCAGTAAGTAGGAAACAATCACATGAGCAATATCTGATGTTTAGCTTCACATTATTATCTGATGTTTTAGGAGATCATGGTTTATGCTAATGATTCTGTATGAGGCGGGACAGAGACGCAGTTGTTTACAGTGATATATTTTCTATCTGTCTGGAAATTCCTCACAGGATTGCTCTCTACAGTAATGAATCTCTAGCTATAATTTGGAAATGCAAAAGGAGCAGAGCTTATCTTGCTGACAAAACAAAAGCTTCATTAAAAATGTATAATTGATGTTTAATTTAACAAGAGCACTGACGTTTTATGTTTTTATGAGGTTAACAAAAAGTGAATATTTGCTTGAGCAGAATAACATTGAAAGATGCAATACATTATTTATATTAATTTATTGGCTGTTTTGTGTGTTTTATGTATTTAATTACTTAACAATGTAATAGATCTTCCTGATTTATTGTGCTTATGTCAGAGGTGAACAAATATTTAATTGTTCTATAATATTGTGTCTGCACTGACACTGTCCGTACACTGACATGCACATGCGTCCGGCGACGGGGGTTCGAGTCCCGCTCAGTCCTTTGCCAATCCTTCTCCCCTGATATATATATATATATATATCGACTCTAGCTCTGCAGAAATGAATATATTCAGCACTCAGCTGACCAGTGAATAACCGTGCCTTCATTACCCGGAATTAGCCAAGAAAAATCGCTCCCATTTTTCCCTATTGAACCCTGTCCAGCTGACTGACACCACTCTGCTATTTTTACCGCTCTGGTCCCAAGCAGCTATATAGATTTTGATAAATGTTTTTATTATGAATGAAAAAAACCTAACAGTCAATGTTCTTCTAGTCATAGACTTGCTTACCTTGTATCCTCATTGTCATTAACTGACAAGACTTGCTTGTGAACAATGGTTGCCGTTTGGTTTTGGAAATGTGCCCTCTAGGGGTGAAATCTTGCATATTGAACCTTTTAAAACTTTAGACATGCTTATATTATGTTTTCCCTTGTACTTTGACTCTATCCGGATGTAAAAATAAATAATATCTTAATATGATATAATGTTGTTTACCAAACAGTCATTGTGTTATGTGCTTAGAATGCGATGGAGACTTGAAGGTGCATTATGTTGTTTTATCTTCAAACTTGACTGAGCTTAGTATCTGCGGCTCATTAAGTGCTGTGATTCAACGTTAGTAATAGGTAAAAAATGTGTAGCATCACGTGACTTATTCACTTCATTACATGCAACAGCTCAGTGTGGGTTACCTGGATCTGCTGTTCTGTTGAGAGGCTGAAGGTCATGCTCCTGGAAAAGGACTCAACATCCGCCACACGCTCACTCAGAGGTCCCTTAGGTGTCCTCTCAGCACAGAAGTGCTCAAAGCACATTACTGGCGGGTGACTGCGCCATTTGTCTGGTCGCTTACACTGACTCTTTATAGAACCATTCAACATCTTACCTGCTGCGACACAGGAAGAGCTATTGAAGAGCACAAGTGGTGGCTTTAGAAGAGGAATTATAAAGAAATACCTTGTTTCATTTTGTGCAGGGACGGACTGATCAGTAAAGATGAGATGATGGCATATTTCCTGCGTGCCAACCCGCTGCTGCAGTGTAAGATGGGACCTGGATTTATTCACAACTTCCAGGAGATGACCTACCTGAAGCCAACCTTCTGTGAACATTGTGCTGGATTTGTAAGAGTTTTTAACATTGTGCCAGTGTTTGATGGTGTTCAATTAATTCTTTAAACATACACATTTATTATTCTCATATTAGGTTAAGTGAGTTGAATCTTCCTAAGTATTAAGCATTTAGTTGCTTAATACTTGGTCAAAAGACTCCTTTGTGATCTGTTCTCTTAAAACTTTTGTATCTTAAAGTCTTAAAATATTTAATATCAAAAACCCAATAGTTAGTAATGCAATCAATTAAATGTATTTTAATTAATCGCTTATATATAAATTATATATAAATATAATAAAATACTTAACCAATGTAGAATAAATTTGTTGTTGGTTCTCAAAGCTTAAGTTTTTTCATCATCAGCTGGTATCTCTGGCACTGGGGACGAACGCTGCATCTACCCTCATCTCAATGCAAACTCTGTGCCTTCATCTTTTAAACCCCTTATGATACTTATTTCATTATTAAACCCCTTGGTTTAAACTCAAGAGTTCATTGGCTTCTGCTTCAACTGTTGTCCACATTGTAGATGCATGCACTGAGTATGCTAATTACATGGGTTGCTCACTAGAGCCCCCTCTGTCCAACAGACAGTCTCACAGATGTCTATATCTGACCTTTCCCCTACATCTCCTTTGAATGGGTTTAAATACATTTCTGGCCAAATAACTTTAACACGCTTTGAATTAGCACTATGATTAAAATAGGCATCAAAAGAAAATTTAAAAAGGAGAATATTGGGGTTTTAATATTATATAATATAATATTGAAATATTGTAATTTTAATTTACTATAAAGATTTGCTTCAAGGGGAAGTATGGCAGAAGTTTAATGCTTAACTCAAAACAGACTTTCAAATGCTAGTATTCTGGTCGACATAATAAGGTTAACAGTCAAATAGTAATCTAACAAATGTTTTTAAAAAAAATATAATATGTATTTTATCATCATCAGTCAACACAAACACATTATTTATTCTATATTTCTAAAAAAATCTAGGTTTTAGAATTGTAATTTAAAATCTGAATCCAATTTTTAAATAATTCCTGCCTAGTTCCCTTCATGTCATGTGATTTTAATTATGTAAGTTCTTTAACATAAGTCATATTCTCACATGAAAACACATACAGTCGCCTTCGTCGCCTCACCCTGCTGCTCGTGTAAACAATAGTCCCCTCTTTGTTTTGAAAAGCAACCTCTTGAGTTGAAACATTACATAGTGATCCTTTAATAAACATTCAGCTGAAATTCTGTTTCTTCAAGAGAGAAAAAACCCTGTACAGTAAAGAATATTGGTTTAAAAGGCTACAAGTAACAGAACAAGAAGTGAATTCCACTAATGAAAATAAAAAGACAAGCGTGAAAGCTGGCTCACAGATGCACAGAGGGATGTATGTCTGTGTGATGCGTTACGTTTCCTGTTGGCACTGATCCGAGTGTTCTGGGCTGCTGCTATACTAGAGAGAGTTTATACAGCGTGCTGCCGATCAGATTGTTCTACGCTTACACAGACGGTTAGACAGGAATTCACTGAGTTAAACACATTCATTTAAACACACATACAATACATGCACGCAGACAGATCCTCGTTTTCACACTGTAGTGCACAGGAAGGGTGCAACTCATGTGGAAGTATCCTGTTTATTCCACATGGGGCTGTGTACTGTAAACCCTCAGCCTTCTGCCCCATTTCACATGTCTCTCTCTCTCTCTCTCTCTCTCTCCCTCTCTCTCTCTCGATGCCCTTCCTCCTCACCCTGGGCTCCGTGTTTGCAGCTCTGGGGGATTATTAAACAAGGATACAAGTGCAAAGGTGAGTAATTAAAAAAAAAGAAAAGAAAAAAACAAGAAAAACAATCTAATTTAAGGTTTTGTTGAGAACACATGCGCATGTCCTGTACATCATGTCGAATAGGGAGTTTAGACGTACTGTATTTTTCTGACTTTTGTCATGTTTTGCTCTTTCTTCAGATTGTGGAGTGAACTGCCATAAGCAGTGTCGTGAGCTGCTGGTTCTCGCCTGTCGTCGTCTTCCTCGCTCCACGTCCCTGGGTAGTGTTTCTCCTGGAGCGCTCACACACAGTTCTTTACCCAGCAGCCCCAGCCTGCCCACTTGTAAAGGTAAAGAACAAAACAAACATTTGTCACAGATCAAATTATGCCTTTTTGGACACCTGTCACTTAACTAATTCATCTGATTGTGAGGGTTTCTTTTACATTATTATTGAAGCAAATAAATATATTATCAAATGCATATATTCAAGTCCCTTTCTACACATTTTATTTTTATGTTGCATACCTTGTTGGAAGTATCAGTAAGTGTATGTTTGCCAACTTTGAACTATATTACAATTATGTAATGTTATTCTGGCAGGATAAAGTTGGGGTGTCCAACGTCGGTCCTGGAGAGCCACTGTCCTGCACATTTTAGTTGCATCCCTGTTGTAGTATGCATACTACTCTACTTCAGCGGACCATAATTAGTGCCACAGGTGTGTTTCATGATAGTTGAACCAAAAATGTGCGGTGCTCCGGCCCTCCAGGATCGACGTTGGACACCCCTGTTATATAACAATCAATAGATCTCTCATTTATGAAGAACAATGTGCAAACTATGTTCAATTATAGAACTATCATCACTGAAAATAGCTGTCAAGCCAGAATAGTCCCATTTAAAAAATTAAGTTACAACCCTAAAAATCTGTTTTTAAGTTTACATCTTGGCCCTTTCAATAAAATTAGTCCCCTTTAAGTAAACGCTTAGTTTAGAAAGTCTATCACTGAAAACCTTTAGTCTACATGAGAGGAGTGAATCTTGATTGCCTTTGAAAAAAACAAATACATTTAAAAAAAAAAGTCTAGTGGAGGAGCATTGAGATGTTCAGTGTGTGTCTGTACCTCCGATTCCAATAAAAGACAAGCTAAGTTGGTTCTTTAGGGTATATACAGTATGTAAGGTCTGTTACAAGTTATAAAGAATAACAAAAAAACTTCCTCAACAAAACCACTTCCGGTAAAACAGCATTTAGGCAGATATTTATGGTTATATAAATAATACACCTACTTGTTCTGAAGTTGGATCACGCAGAGTTGGTCCAGTTCAGTTTCAGTTTCAACTTCATTGAAAATCCTGCTTTATACTAACCCTTGTTCAAAAAAACAGCGTGAAGCAAAATGGCTTGAGCAAACAAGCGCTCAATTTGGTAGTTCCGTCAGTGAATTCCCTTAATGAATAAGAGTTTGCCACTCTAACCTTTGATGTGAGTAAATGAGCGTACACGCTGCAGACCTTTGAAGCTCATGAGCAAAATGGCGATTTATTGTGTTTGAGCCACATTTATATTTAAACAGCTGCAAAGGTCTGCTTTAAATCTTCACCAATTGGGACTAGTCATACAATCAAACTTCCAAAAACCAACGAATTGTCAGAAATCAAATGATTATGAGATCTGATGAGGGCTTTACAAGGCTATAGACTCCAACATTCCAGAGTAACTAAAGAAAATTGTTGCTCCACAGATGATGATGATGAGGTCTTCACATTCCCCTCAGTGTCCTCTTCGTCTGGCTCTGAGCTGGAGGGGAAGAGCATTACGCTAATGACGGGCTCAGCTCAGCGGATATCTGTGCGGCTTCAGAGAGCCACCACCAGCCAGGCCACACAGACAGACGAGCATATGTGGCACGATAACGGCTGGCCTACCGACAGTGGGTCACACACCTTTCCCAAGATGAGGTACAGGCCTCACCGCAAAGCCTCCAAGAGCAAGGGCTTCGCTCGCTGGGAGAATGACACGCAGAGCTCGACAGGGACAAGGAACAGCAGGAACTCGCAGGAGCACAGCGAAGATCACCAGCGGAATGGAATCATAGAGAAGCTTCGAAACAAAACCAGTACCTCAGAGGTAAATATTCATCATTTGAAACATTTTTTACCTTTACTTCCCTGCATTTTGTGAAGAATAGATGCAACTTAAATAATAACGTAAATTTAGTCTCGCATGGCCAAATCTTCAGGAAGGATAATGGTAGCTTTTTTTTTTTTTTGCTAAAGCCATGCCCAGGAAGTCGTTTAATTGATAGGTCAGATAGCGTTGCATCTTAATCCGAGCATCATTGCCCATTGTCTCAAAGGTCTCAGAAATTGAGACTCGAGTATGGCCAGTGTGGTATAAAACTTTAATTATACTATAATAGCCAATAGCTTAATTTGATTCTACAAACACAGTAATTGGCGTTATTTTCAGCCTCACGGTATTTACCCCCCAAAAAAAACAAATGAAAAAATCTAATTTGTTATTCCTTTTTTGTTTCGTTTTTAAATTGAAAATCAAGTGAAAGAATGATGCACTGATTCATCAAAGCAATTGACGAGTTGAAGATAGAAAACAGTCAGAGGAAATTATGTTGCAGCCAACCTTTAAGCTGCTTAGATGTTGCATGCCCAGTATCCCATTTAATTAAATAAAAGTTTATTTAATATGTTGAAAATAAAATTATATCTTCCTAATACAGAAATCAAAACCAAAAGTCATGGCTCTCTAATGGAGTAAGCATTTATAGGGTGCCATACTGCTCCTAGTGGTTAGGATCAATATATGGCTCTTACTCAGGAGATAACGCAAAGTGTCAAGAATAGAAAAGCAATCTTTCATAAGCAATATAAGGGTGCACACAACAACTACAATTTTTCTCGATCAAAGGCTGCACTTTGTTTCCCTGTGGAACAAAAATAAACGCAACACACTGATTTAATGAATGAAACTGATCAGATCACGTCTTCAGGATTCAAGAAGAGCTACCGGTCAAGCATACTAAACCCATCAGATGTTTAAAGGGCCATGAGCCCCACCTCGTTCAAGCCTCTTCTGGCCATAATCGATTTTGAAAAATGCACAAAATTGCACAAAAAAAACTGTGCAGAGTAGGGTGTGGTGCGGGTGTGGTTCAGTGGAGAGAGCTGCGAGCGACCGTTCTGAGCTGAATCACCCATGCTTCAGGTCCATCGCCATCAGCAGTAAGTGTCTGTGAAAGTTGAGCTGCGGCGAAGTGGTTACTTGATTAAGCTGCACCCTGCTCTTAACAAAATGGGCTTAGATGTATATAATCTTCCTAAAGAGATACTGAGCCTCCAAATATTTGACTCTCTAGAGGCCATCCTTGGAAAAGTTGATTGTACTTAATAATTGTGAATAGAAATAAACTGTTGGTTACTGGAACTAATCACTAAACTTCACAAAGCACTTCCTCCTGAAACTCAAACAAATCTCGTCTTTGTTACTCGCTGCAACTCTCAAGGCCCTGCAACATCGTCTTGAAACTTTGCTCACTTGTTGCTATGGTGCTGCGGCTGACTCATTCTTTTGTTGCTGTTGAGATAATCTCGCTCTCCAAAGATGGCCTGACTAACATAAGGAGATTCACTAACATTTAGACCTCTATATATTAGAGCAGAGCTGTTAGAACCTTTTTTGGTTTAAATGCTGAGCATGTCTGTCCAGGATTGGGTTGCCATGTTTGTTAAATTCAAACCTGTGTGTTATTTGTGGAACAAGCTTTTAAAAAGGCAGGGTCACTTGACACACAGGGATTAAACGTCAAGCACCTGTCAGTACGACAATGCAGGGTTCTATTTTTATTAATATGTATGTTTAACCTTTGCTAAGTCCAGGCAATCACTGTGTTTTGACAAAGCAGTGCTAATTTGTGACCCGAGTGTCTTCATGGGTGTTTCAGATCAGCTGACTTGACCGCTCAGTGGGTGCGTGCAGGACACCCTGGAGCCTGTCAGGAGCGAGGCCCAGAGGCCTATCCTCTCTCGTGGGCATGCTGGGATGCCTCATGCCTCCTTTGGATCAGGAATAGAGGCACAAGGGAGCAGCCAGCAGCGGAGAGCTCTCAGACTGAAAGAGACTGTGCTGGGCTGGAAAAGACTTGAAAAAGATGTCTGCGAGATGAAGTACTCGAGGGCAGGTATTTAAGGTGTGTTGTGGACAGGAACACTACGCCACAAGGACAAAGCAGTTGTGGAGGTTATGCTCAGGTTGTTTTGAAGGTGGAATGGACAGAGGAGATTGATGGGATGTATTAAGAAACACTAGCTTCTCTTGTTACCCAGCAACACCAATTCTGAGGTGGACGGTACGCCTAAAAGTCCTAATGTAGATAGAAAAACAAAAATACACAGCATAGGAAAGCCATGAATGTTACTAACGTTTTGTATAATTGTATAGAAATTGTAACAGTATTAAAATCATAAGGTCATCTTCCTCTTGAACTGTATATTCAGAGGCTTGGGTTGTGCTGACACAGGGATGCTGTTTGATGGTCTCAGTTTCTAAGTACAAGATGAGTTTGTTGATTGTCCATCATCGAAGCGACAGTTATTCAGCAGCTTATGTTGATATGTCTCAAAATGGTCCATCTTTTTAATTAAATATGTTCATTAAAGACAAACGCTTTTAAAGAAACTGATTTTTACAATCAGTTTTTTTTCCTGAAATGACAATTTTGGATGGATTTAGAATTTTTGATCTTTAGTTTAAAAAGATATAAAGGACAATTCTAAATATGCAAGGAATCTGTAAAGTGTTTCCTTTTGTCCTGAAGTGGTGTAGTTGTATAGTGTTAAAACAAGCCGTATGAACCAAAAGGTGAGAATTATCTAAAACATTTGAGGAAGAATTCAGTTTTTAAATGTCAGTGACTGATTATCCATTTTAATACTGGGTCTGAAACTTAAAATGTTATTCATGGAATTAACATTTAATGCAGCATATTCAACATGGAAAGAAGAAAAACAATTCCTTCTACAGGAAAATATTTGCAGATACTTAAAATCAGTATCTATTGTAAGTGTTCTAAATTGTAATTTAATGTAATGTAATTACAAAGCTGTTAAAGCAGAGTGGATTACAATATATGATAAAGCCTCATTTATTTGTTGATTGGATATTATATCTGCTGAAAAATATAACATTATTTAACATATCGTTGTCACTAGCAAACAGCAGCACTGATGACATCACGTTTAACCAATGACTGACCCTTCACTGATACTGACAATAAACTAAAAATAGATTTAGTTTTGAATGTTGATTGTGTGCAGCAAACAGACCATCTCAGGGTTGCCAGTACAATTAAGCTTGTTTCTTATTTTCTAAATGAAATATTAAGGGATCCAGACTGGAATTTTTAACACAAGTATAACATAGACATAAATACGTTAGCTTAGTGTTATTTTTATTCAACTGGATTAAGAAATGAACTCTACTTGAATTGTGTCCTTTCTCGTTATTTTTTTATAAACCAATAGTAATTTCTAGATAAATGTTGCATTACTATATAATGAGCTAACCTGCTTTTTCAGAACTCTGATTTTATTTCCTCCAGGCTTAAATGAAAATGTGATGTATAACTTAATATGGAATTTAATTGTGATTTGAGACTAATTTTGTTTATATTAATCTCGAGGAAGCTTTTATTGAAAACATAAAATGTTTTGTCCACTATCGCCCCCTTGTGGATTCCAGACTAACCATATTATATTGTATCAGAAAAATTCATATATGTATATACAGATTAGTATTTTAATATGTTAAATTATATGTTTAATAAATTAAACTAGTTTCTTTGTTATTGTACATATTTACCTTTTATTGTAAATTATATTATAGCAGTGTGAAAAAAACAGTACCTGATGTTTGTTCATTAAGTTATCTTCTGTGTCATTGTACAAAGCAATAGATTTAAGGTTTTATTAAATCATTCAAAACCTCTGAGCATTGCATTCATCCCCACAATCTAGAATTGTTAATCAATGCAGAAATATTTTACTCACATTTACTTTCATTCAACTCAAATACGCTCACCAGCAAATAAACGAAGTGCAAAATAGGATGGAACTTTCCATTGTTCAAAATCATTTTTCATAAATAAAACTACAATTACGTCTCTAGAATAAGGCTTTGTCAGATGGAGAGGGGATCAGACAGTGGACTAGCCAGGCTAGAATCAGAGCCTGATGGGTGAAGCAGTGGAGGTGATCTGGTGGAGAGCAGATGTGTCTGCAGGAACCAGAAACCCGAACAAGCCCATCGTTCAGTAAGCTTCAGCAGCCTCCAGAGAGACTGTGGGAATGATGTAATGAGAGGCTCTCCTGCGCGCAGGGAACTGTGGATCCTCTGAGTCCGCTGACCACAGTGATGGTGTCTCCTCAGCTTGTGAATTGTCTTCCTTGGCCAAACCCTGCCTGGTTATACTGCTGCCCGCCCTGCTGGAAGAACTGCTCAAACTGACCACCTTGGCTAAAATTCTGTCCTCCCCTCCCACCCCACCCTCCGCCCTGGCCACCCCCTCGTCCTCCTCGACCCCGTCCTCCACGTGCACCCCTTCCACCTCTTTCTTGTTGGCGCCCTCCGTCCTGGTGGTGGCCTTCTCGCTGGTGACCCGCTCCTCCACCCTGATAACCTCCTCCATGGTAGCCTGATCCTCCTTGATAGCCAGACCCCTGCTGGGCTCCATGGAAACTGCCTCCTCCATAGCTCCCTCGATGTCCTCCTTCCTGGTAATAAGTTTGGTGATTGTCCTGCCAGTTGCCCTGTGATTTGCCTCCTCTGTAGTCTCCTCTGCCACCTCGGCCCCCTCCTCTTTCCTGACCTCCACGTCCACCTTGCTGTTGATCATATCCACCTCTTCCAGCCCCTCTTCCTCCACCACCAGAGTAGAACTGTCCTCCTCCACCCTGAGGCCCGTCTTGGCGTTTCTGCCATGTAGGCATCTCTGGAGGCGGGGGTTCAATCTCATTGGGTCGACCTCCTCGATCAGGGACACGACCCATCCGAACCTGAAAGGCAAATAAAAATAGTAAAAAGTCACAACTCGTTCATGTTTGTAAGTGTATCATGTTTTTTTTTTACCTTTCTGGAGGAAATAGTGTATTGATTTAAATAAGTTAAGTCAATTACGACGATATGGTCGTAATAAACACAATACTAACACAAACTTTTTTTTAACAAAGTTATGGTTCTTTTATAATATATATATATATATTTGATTTATATATATATATATATATATATATATATATATATATATATATAAAATTATAACTAAATCCTCTGAAAAATAAGAAAACTTTCATTTCAACTCTCAACCGGGATAAAATCTCAAACAGTGAATAATTAGATACAAAAATAAAACACTAAAAATATTCAACTAAAATGACAAAATCCTAAAATGTTTAAAATTCTACAATGCCGAACTAATCATTAAATTAATCATGTTGCAATTAGCAAAGCTGAGGACTGTCACTGTCAAACTGCTTTTCAATTTTAATGTACAAAAAGTGTAACATATATCTTGTGAAAAATACTAATCATGGCAAGTGTATATTACGAATTTTCAAATCTATGAACCAATTACAAAAAACACAATGAATTAAATTGTTTTCATGTGTGAAGCTTCTCATTTTAATATCAAATCTCCAATAGAAGATTTAAAATAACAATATTCTAAGTGCATCATTTAAAAACCCAATTGTATACGCTTTTAAAAACATATTATATTTTCTTATTACCTTATAATTAGATTATTAGCTTGTCAATAGGTTATAGCTAAGCAAAGCTAACAAATTCGCAAACAAACTGATATATAGCCAATCATTTTAAATCAGTAAAAGTGAGTCAATAAAGCCTTATTTTACAAATGTATGAACACAAATATTCTCATTTGACACCGACCATCTCAAAATGAGGACTTTAAAGTGGTCTTCTGGGGTAAGAGGCGTTCAGAACTCACTCAAACTCTCGGGGCAGGCTGGAGAGCAGGAAGTTCTCCCTGCAGTGTGTAGCACTACAGTGTTTGGTATTTACATTTGGATTTAGAGTTGACATTATATCATTTGTTAATGCTCCCATTTTAAAACCACTGTAATGTAGATATAGAACCTGTCAAGTGTTCTAGCCTTATTTCCTCATTTAAGAATGCAAAACATTAAAAGCGAATATATTGTCCTTTTTTTTTTTAAATGTGATATAAATCTTATGGGTCTCCTGGACATGTCATTTTAACGTTTAAAAACAGTGTGTAAATTTGGTAGTGTCTAATTTGCTTGTCACACTTTTACTTAGAAGAGTAACCAAACCAAAAAAATCAGAAAGAATAGAATAACTTGACATGGGAAAAAAACAACCCTTTGTTTGTGAATTAAAATGGTGAAAAGCATAGCTAGAAAGAAAATGCTCTGGACAGCATTCCCATCAGGAGGAGGAGGAGGAGGAGGAAGAAGAAGAAACAGGAGCCCACCTTGTTGATGGCACAGGCCGTTTTCTCCCGGATGCGGCCGCTGCTGGTTCTCAGGATCTTTGACAGATCTTCTCTAGCAGCAAACAGGTGAGCCACACAAACTTGACTCCTATTGGCCAGTGCCACACGAAGAGGCTGATACACTTTTGAAAGCTTATCAGCGTGTGTCTGTGAAAAATTAGAAAGAGTTTAACTTTAGAAGCCGATTTCAAAATAAACATTCAAGCGTGATTAAAGTACCTTTGCTCTGTCTGACCAACCAAAAGACTGCACCGTCACATCCAACCGTTTCAACAACATTTTCCTCCTAACTTCATACTCATTAACAAGAGCTTGGTTTATTGCTTCAATTTTCTCCTGAAAAAAAAACCCACTTCCTTTTCAACTAGTTCCCTAAATACAGACATTTTCTGATTCATTTATTGAGTAAACATCTTACCCAGTGCACAGGGCCTAAAGGCTTTTTTATCAGAGGCTCTCCTATGTGAGAGGGCGGGACCTTGGACAAGGCTTCCTTCAGCTGTAGAGGAGAGAACATTCAGATCTTTAACTATTAATTGAGATGAACCTGGTCTAAAAGAAACGGAGGCAGTAGCTGTAATACATCATGACTGTTTAGAAAGCACTGATTGACTGTAACGCACTCTCTTCAGGTCAGATGCACGATTAAAACTGACCTTTTTCTCAATGCCACTAAAAAACTGGAACATGGTGATGTTTGCAGGTGGTTTGGACATGCCCAGTGCCATGCAAATGCCCTTCAGTTCCATAAACGCTTGACTTCCGCTGGTCTCCTGAAGCTGCTTCTGCGGATGATTCACCACAATCATCCGAGACGATTCCAGTTCAGAGATCAAGAAGCCTGGAACAATACCAATCAAGCAGAGTAATAAGGCATCACGCTGAAGTATAAAACTAAAGATTGTGTTCTATTCTGACTCAGGTCATCTATTTAGGCCCTGTTCACACAAACAGCAGATTTTGCTCTTCTAAACACAAAAATAAAACACAACATTACCAAAATTCCAGGCAAAGTAAGTATTTTCAGAAATGCTTATTTCAGTTTTGCCATGAGTCTGAAGTTTTAAACTTATCCAGAAGCAGTAATAACCATTTCTGATGATTCTGATTAAATTGGACATCACCTTTTACATTGAAAACTTCTAAACTCAAATTCTCACTCATACGAAAATAGATTACTGAACAAAAATCTTGCTTATAAATAGCCTTTTAGCACAATCCTAGCGAAGAATTTTGTGTAAAACAGCATTCTTGCAGGTACTTGAGGTGGTGGATATAGATCGAGTAATCGATGCATCGCAATTAGACCCTGGCTGGTCCTAAATCGATTAGTAAAAGTACAAATAAATAATACAAAAAACTACATTTGATAGAATGTGAAGGGGGATTTTAATTTGAGCCATTTCATAATTTACTGGAAACACACAAAAAAAACTAGTATATGATGCACAGTGAGATTCATCCAGCTCCTTGCTCCAGCTCTATGGTCTCATTTGAGCTTTTATAAAGTAAAAATAAATAAAAAAATGTGGAAAATGTGGGCCCATTTAGACAATTCAAACATAAAAACAATCAATAAAGTATGTACAATGGAATCACAGAAATGGCATTAGCTCATCTTTGTTTAAAATAAAAACCTAATATTTTAAAACACCTTAAAACACAGTGAAATTAACACTCAACTGGAGCTTAAAAATGCCAACAAACAACTGATCAGAGCTGGAAGCGGAATGGGGGGGCTGTCTGTCAAACTCTGATGATTGAAAGAGAGGTAAGAAGAAGCCATCACACAAAGCTTAAACGTTGCTTGTGGATCTCAGCTTTTCATCTAAAAATATTTGTTTGGATTGCTATGATCAGTGAAATTAGTTGAACTAAATATGATTCCGCAAAGACATTAAGTGCCCTTTTTGATCCTTTGGACGAAAAAAGATTGGAAAATAACATTTTGTGCCATTTCTGTGATAGGGTCAATTATTACTCTCAATGTACGTTTTCTTTGAGTGACTCCAAACGTTTCCCAGCAGGGTTTTATGGAATTTGCTACGTACTCAGCAGCAGCAGCGAGTTGTTTGCATTCAGCAGGCGTTTGGTGACGTCTCCAGTGGTGAGAGCAGCATAGGGGCAGCAGATCTCAGTTAACAGCCCACTGATCTCCAACTGAAAACCCTCAGCCTCGCTCGGACCTGAACACAACACACAATCCACCAAATCCTGATCACGTTCTTTCTTCCCTTTGCAAACCCCTGCAGAGCCAAACTCACAGTTAGTGGCATGCACGTTCTCCTCTAGCCTGCAGTAGAGCTTCAGCTCGGCTACGAGCCATGCACACAGCTTGGTGAACTCTGGTGAAGCTGCCCCACCAGCCACTGCTATCTCCAACGCTCCATCCTCCAGCACTGGACCCTGGTATCTGAAAAACACCGTACGTGGATGAGTTATGGTACTGTATGTGCATTTGCTGTGGCTTAGGAAGTTAAATGTCTTCTCTTCAGGAAACACCTACTAATAAAATATTTTTTTTTTCCTCTGTCTTTATCTTCTTCCTCTACTTCCTCACTGCTTTGGTTTATTGATCAGTTGATACAATTTCTATTATGAGAAGCTGAGATAGACTTTGACGGTGTAACAGATTGCATATTGTCTCTCCCCTGATGTAAGTCGCTTTGGACAAAAGCGTCTGCCAAATGCAGAAATGTAAATGTGGTGCTAAGGTTTATGTTGCTTTGGGGTCGTAACATTTTAATACTCGGGCTGCAAAAAAAAAAAAAATTAAGAAAATGTACCCGACCTGCTTCCTGACCCGCTTGTTTTTCAAATGGTGCGCTCGCTGATGTTTCATCTATCTAAATGCATAATATTATTGATGAATGCGATGTTTATGTTTTGACCCTGTGTTGCAGGAGTGAGGTCTGTTGCGGAGTGCGAGTGACACATGAGTGATATTGTGAACGTGAGTGCAGCACGAGCAGAGCAAAAACGCTGTGCTCTATGAAAGCTATCCGTGTCTGTGAGGTGACTGTGCTGCTGAATAAAACCACTGCGCATCAAGGAAGAAGTTTAAGCAAATGATACAATTAACAACATCAATCAATTCAAGTTGCGCTACCGTAACAACCATTTAAGAATAGTAACATCTGCTTGAAGAGTTCATCAGCAGGTTCACTGAGAGATATATAACTATAAGAGACTGCCTTTCTTTGTACCACCTGTAGTCTCACACAGGTTGACGTCGAACCAATTCCAGACATTTCTGAATAAAAAATAATTTTACTAAGCCAACGTTGTGTCTCTGATCGCATCAGGGGAAGCTCGTGTCTCAAGCACACGCAATCAGGAGTTGAAAAATTAACTCTTTCCTGAACGAACCGTTCATCAATGTTTTATTTGAAGCAGGTAGCTGCATAGTCAAGCCTGATCGTGGTGTAAGAGTGTAGGGCTATGTATTTCATAGAGAATAGTCTCTAGTACTATATAAATTACAAAAGGTTTAATTGGCATGTTTATTTCAAGCGACCCGCTCCGAATATCATTAAAAATATTTTTGGATGACTCTCAACCGTGGGTGACATTTCAGGTCAACCCGAGCATCACTGATACATACATACATACATAAATACATATATTGTTGAGTTACGGTGATGCCCCTCTCGCTCATGTTTCGACTCCTCGCTCTTCCTCATTAGTTCACTGACAGATCAGGTGGCAACAAAGCAAATTTTCATCTTTAACACGCCCCTAAAACAGCACGAATCGTTGATGCCTTCAAATTGGGAGTTTTTTTAATCATAAATATAACTAATCTGGATCTTTTTTTAAACAAAATTTAGTTTGCCATGTTTAGGAGAGTTAGAAGATAAGCATTTCCATTTTTTATATTCCAAAATCTGATTTATTTTTAAGAACAAGCAATTTTGACCTTTCTGATGTATACAAAGTCTAGGTTGGGATTCCATCACAGTATTTTTTTTGAAGGAGAGGTCCTTAAGAAAGTATCAGACTTAAGGTTCAGATGGTAGTGTACAATTGGTTTTGCACCAGCTAAACTTGGCAATAATTACAGCAGACATTGATTAACATTTTCAAAAAATCTTTAAAATCGCTTTAATACCCGGCTTTCAACCTAATTTGATACGCTGTCCCTCCCTTGATTTAGGTAATTTTCATATTGCCCCCTGTTAATTTTGTTTAAAACTACATTATCACTTTGGTGTCCATAATTATTACTTAAGTGCCCATCACCTTGTTCCTCAGCACACTGTTTTCAAGTGCTTTGGTGATGCAAGTTAAATTATTGTAAAACTAGTTAGACGGAACGTGCATTAAAATAAACCCAGCTACATCCTATCCCAATGGTAACGTAAAATGTCTGACATCTCTAGAGTTGAGAATTTGGAGACAGGTCTGAGTTCAGTTACACTAGCCTAAGATGAGTCAGGCTATTTACAGCTCTGGAGATGTTTGAGATGTTTGAGCTCTGCTGACGCTGCAGGCCCTTCTCAGATCTTTCCTTCTTTCTAGAAATCCTCATTTCCCAAAACATGGCTTTGATTAGAAAACAAACAAATCACGGACAACGTAATAAACGTTTGGACACAGTTTCAGAAGCTAAATCTTGAAGAACACCGGCGTGCAGTCCGTACACACGTGGACAAGCTTAAACTTACACAATAATACCAAAATAAAGCTTCCTATAGGACAATTTAATATACGTTGAATTAAAAATGTCAATTAATTACCCCAGGTCTTCCAAAGAATCAAGAATATCAGAAGAGTCCATTGACAATCACTCCCTCGGACAGCCGAAGCGAGAGCAATGCTAAGTTGGCATACTTGGGTCCTTGAGCATATTTAGGCGACCAAACATATGCCAGATCAATTTCTCCGCAGATTATCGTAAAATAAAATTGAAATAGCTAAAAGAAATACGATAGAGACCTGTAAATTGTGTATATTTAGATTTAAAGCTGCTTTTTTATTATAAAACGTTAAATGTACAAGGATTTGTGTTTGATAATAATTTAATCAGATTTTTTTTTTTTTGGTAAATGAACAAAACAAATAAAATACAAAACATATATAATAAATACATACATTTAATTATATATTCAAATAGTATCTGTATGATTTATTTAATTAATACCAAAATAGCAAAACAATTTAATTATCTTAATAATAAATTATGTAAATGTACTTATTAAAAAAATACTTTTTTTATTTTATTTTAATTTTGTGTGTTTCGTGTTCCGTTCTGTTCGTTGACTGTATTTAATGGGTTCTGATCATGCATCATTGCGGAGTCATAAGAATGTACGCTTTCATGTGTTCGTCCATGCCAGCAGGGGGTGCTCTAAACACCACCCAAGTCGTTTTATACATGCAGGAGCTAAAAGAGTGAGTGAAAAGATAGGTTTTGCAAGGCATTTAGTAATACCCAAAATGTTCCCGTCGAATCAAAAATATCACAGAGCACCGCTACCACCGCCAGGTTTCGGACTACCTTCGGGACCTTTTGTACCCCCGCCGTTTTGTCCACCTTTTGGGGTTCCACCGGCGCCTCCATTTGGCCCTCCGCCACCTTTTGCTGGACGCCCGTACGGAGCAACGAATGAAAATTACTATCAGGTAACATTTTACTTTGCATTTCCGATAAAACGAGCAAGGTCTTCTTACAGAATGCGTTTGTATCACTCCAAGCAGTTGAATTGAGCTTAAATACCTAACTAAATGTTATTAAGATCCTTCCAGCGGCTGCCGTTTGGTGTTTGTTTTGTTGATGCATTAAATTATTGAAAATGTATTGTATTTAAATATGATTTATCGACTTGCAATCTTGCAAACTGAGTTATTCACGTCCCTTTAGAAATGTTTTTAAATTGCATTGCACTAGATTATAATTTTTCTTTATTAACATGTACACGTTTTGTTCTTTATAAATGAGAATAACGAAAGCATGCTTTCAGACTTCATCACTGGATTTTATGTGAATCTGCTGTATAATTATTTTTAAGAAGATGTTTTTCTGATTGATTATAATCGTGGCAATCTTTTTTTTTTTTTTGTAGCAGAACCAGAGTTACAGTGCCTACCCAACAGCGCAAAGTGCATCCACCATTTCAAGCTCTCAGGCCTCTTGGACCACTCAAGGTCTGGATGAGGAGAATCTTGAAGTCAGGTAAGAGAAGAGTCAAGTAGAGGCTTTTACAGTGTTACATTGTGCTTTTCTTAGCTTTTTTATTAAATACATGTCTGATGGTCATGTCATTCAATGAAGGAAAAAGGCTGAGGAGTTTCTCCGGATCCTGGGGGTGAGTGATCGAACCGAGCAGACCGAAGAGAAAAGTGATGCTGCAGCCCATGCAAAAACAAGCCGAGCACGCAGTCGCAGCAGAGGAAGGAGCCGGAGTCGTGGCAGAAGCCGTGGACGAAGTCGAGGTCGGAGTCGTGCAAAAAGCCGAGCGCGTAGCCGATCTCGAAGCCGCAGTCGAGGGAAGAGCCGCACCAGGGCTAAAAGCAGAGCCAGGAGTCGCAGCCGGAGTCATGGGAAGAGAAGCACCCGCAGTAAGAGCCAGCCTCGTCTGAACCCAAGCCAGAGCAAATCATTTCACGATTCCAGCCACAGCAACACAGACCTGATCCATGGACTGAGGCACATCCTGCAGAGCAAAGAGCTGGAGAAACATCTGCCTATGGTGAAGAATACCCTCCTTAGAAACCAGGTTTGCGATACCTTGCTTCTGTTCATCTAAGGATGTCCAAAGTCTGTTCTGGAGGTCCACAGCCCTGCACAAATCACATTCAACCAAAAGATATAACACCTGATCACACTAATTTGCTTGTCTGAAGCTAGATTATTGTGCCTACCAGGAGGGGTTGTAACTAAAACGTGTAGGACTGTGGCTCTCCAGCACTGACTTTGAAGACCCATGATCTAAAGATCAGCTTTGTATTCTGTGCGGCTGTAGCAATTGGAAACGGGGGTGTTAAAAGTCAAGGCAGAATGTGAAAATAATATGGAAAGTGGGAGTTACCTGAAGGGAATTGTCTATTTCACATCGATGAAACTCCACTCCTGGAGAGCGGCTGCACTCCACAGTTCAGCTGAACTTTGATGAAATGCTTGTTATGGCCTGAAAAAGCAACCTTCACCAGTCCTTTTGACTTGTTTTGAAACTATAGATCTAATCTTGACACAGAATTCTACAAGTAAACAAACATCATTCAAGTTACTTAAAAAAAAAAATTAAAGGAATTTATTGTGTAATACTTATCTAATGGAACTTGGCCATTCGACTACCTTGTCGTGTTTCTATTAAACTTGCTGTATCCCATAATCTTGACTTTTCAGACACTTTTTTTTTAGGAGATTTTACTATTGTTTCCTCATCAAAAACATGCCTCAAATCATATACAGATGTGAGCTGTGAATGTCCAGTGCCAAAAGGGCTTTTTGGTTTAAAGTAAATGTTGGAAACGGGTGGATTTTCTGTGTCAACAAGCACAACGCCGCAGAGGGCGAAGCGGGAGCGTGGCAGTGTGAGGAACAGGGGGTCGCTCTTAAATCCACAACTCTTAGAGGTGATTCAAAGGCTACAATTCAGACGGCAGGTTTTCGATGAAAGCAGATTTTGTTTTGTCTGTGTGTTTGATCACATAACAAAGAACATGCACATGCTATCCGTCTTCGGTGTGAACCAAATGCAGCTCCAATGTGCAAAAGAAGAATACCCAAAAGAAGAAACTACTCTGCAGAATACAACAATAGTAGACGTAGGCACTGAAGCGCCTGCTCTCGAGCACGCTTGAGGCTTTGTGGCAGTAGATTTCTAATCAGAGCCAATTTTATTAGTACTAAACAATTTGTGTGTATTTATTATTCCATTTTAGGATTTATCAAGCCTTGGATACTTGGATAATTTAGAGGATGGCTATCAACTCCACTTACTTCCTGACTTTTTGCTTGTTTTTGGTGCGCTAAAAGTAAATCATTATTAATATAGGGATGATTAGCTGTGTCCATTTTAGGTTCATCCATTTTCAGGAACCTGTATGATGTCGTTAGCACAGATATTTATATACAGTGATATCGTTATCTTATGGATTGTTTTTGACCTGCTATTTTCTACACAGAGCACTGATGACAAAAGGGAAACGTTTCTGAACAGCGAGTCTCCGTTGGGAAGCTTCTTGAATCAAGAGACCTCTTCTGGACTCCCTTTTGGTTCTCTCCTCCCTCATGAGGCGTCTGGTGGAGACCACAGCAACCTTTTATGCTGGAACACGACCAGCCAGCAGCCAGAGCCCAAGGCTGCGTTCGCCAGTGTTGAGGATGAAGAGAAATTTCTTTATGGAGAAGAAGAGGAGAAAGCGAAACCTCAGGGTGTGACTGTTCCACTGGCTCAAACAAGGTCTGTGAGGTCTCCGGTTCATCCCCTCCTCAAAGAACAGCAGACTCCAAGCGTCCCGGAGGCTCATGCACAGCAAACTACACCCTCAATCCTGCCATCCGCAAATTTTAGCAAAAGCAAAGTCACTCTAGAGGAATGTGAGAAGGTCAAAGCCCTCCTGAAGACCATCGGTCTGAGTCCAAGCATGGCTGATATCTGTAAAATGGCTGCCAGACTGAAGGAGAAAAAGGAGGAGCAGGCAGCATCTCCTTCCATGTCGATGTTCAAACCAGCTCTGGAGGCCTTGCAGGCTCTGTCGAGAGGTCAGAACTTTTTAATGCCCACTTTGGTTCCAGGGGAAACCTGCCACTTTTATATAATCAAATATAATAATAATTTCACAAGAGCTGAAGCCCATGTTTCAGAACAATATCGGCTGTTTCTAATGTAAAAGATAAAATATTACTATATATATATATATATATATATATATTAGCACAAAATTCTGTCATTGATGTTAGAATACTAAAAGGAATATTTATGTATTAAACATGGTTGTGTTTGGGTGGAATCGTGTCAAGGTTTAGTGCAGGGGTCGGCAACCCAAAATGTTGAAAGAGCCATATTGGACCAAAAAAACAAAAAACAAATAGGTCCGGAGCCGCAAAAAATTAAAAGCTTTGTATAAGCCTTATAATGAAGGCAACACATGCTTTATGTATCTATATTAGCCTGCTATAAAAATGACTAAGTTTGTTACGAATACATAATGAGCCTTCATGGTTAAATGTTTATTTTCCCTGCAGTGCATCCAGTAGAGAACGACGCACCACGTGACTACTCTGTTGTACGATTACAATATTAATGAATTATGTTTCATTGCTTTGATGAAATTAGAGAAATGCAATAAAGAAATCGGATTTTTGATGTCATTTTTATTTTGAGGATTCACAAAAACAACATTAAAATGGAACGTGCACAACGTGCCCCTTAACTGGGCAACAAACAATGTGAAAAAACGCAGCATACATTTATACAAATAAAACAGCAGCCTTTTGAAAAGAAGTATATAAAATCACAGGCACTTTGTTACTAAATACGTGCATGCCTTCCCTGGAAATGTCTTTCCACTTTACTCTTGTTATTAGACAACTTCTCACTGAAGAGCAAACATTCAGGCGATCCTTCCGCATCGGCACTGAATGCCATCGATTCGGTCCAAGAACCGTTGAATCCTCAGTTCTCCTCAGTTATGTTTCTCTTTTTCTCTTTGGGGTCCAGGGCCCACCACACAGCCGCTGGTTTGTTTACAGCAGCCACCTTACCTGGCATCCCGCCCCCCCTGCTGATAGAAACGTGTGTCGCAAATCGTCGCTGACAGAAATGTTGAAATTAAATATTTATTCTACACTCTTTTACAGCATTGGAAAACGTTAAGAATGTTTGTCCTCCTATAGAAACCATATTAAACAAAAAACATATTTACATTTTTCCTTTTATTTTTTCATTTTGAAAAAGCTTCAGGGAGCCACTAGGGCAGCGCTAAAGAGCCACATGTGGCTCCAGAGCCACGGGTTGCCGACCCCTGGTTTAGTGGAATGTTTTCAGGAAGCTCTTGAAGGTGGCCTCTCTTCTTTGGCCGCTCTTTATGTTCTTAATGCTATCAGACTTGTGACAAATTGGTGGAAACCATTTCTGTTTTCAGCATCCAAATCAGAAGACACTAGGAGTAATCACTCTGGAAGCAGCTATTCCACGCGTGAGGCAAAGAAACATGAAAAGGTACAAGCCAACAAGAAGTTCATACCGGATAGTTACGATACAAAATGGTGATGGCAGCTAGGAACAGACTGTAACAAATATGTAGAAGAACAGAAATGATAACTGAAAGCAACAAGACACAAATTGTAACGAAAAGCTATGTCACTTTTTTATGTACCCACAGTCTAATGCAGTGTCTGCATCCAACAACTTTTACATTATATTTTCTTTTTGGGCACAAAGTTTTAATAGATGTAATTATAAAAAAAAAAAAAAAAAACTGCAGACGTTTTGGTATGGTTACCTTTGATCTCAGTCTTTTTTTTTTTTTTTTAAAGCTTTGTGTGCAAGGTAAAAAGAAGTGAAGTTGTTATTGTATGACCTGGTTTGTCCACTAAGGGGCAGTGGTGTTTCAGAGAAAGAAGAGAACAAATAAAGTACCATACTTCATGTTTAACCATAATTACTTTGTGCTTTTCTTTAGAAAGTGGATGAGAAGGAACGAGAGAGACGAGAGAAACAGATTCACAAGAAAAGAAAGGAGTATCTAGTGAAGGAACTGGAAGGACTGCTCAAACACGAAGGTACTAACTAGCACTTCATCCAGACTTTGTTAAAGTGTGAAGAGGTTGTGAATGGATAAACCTAAAGGGTTTATGTATTAGCTTGTATAAAACTGCTGTAAATATGTTTTATATTTAAAAAGTAACATGGAAATACCAGCTGTGTAAAATATGTAAATGCTTCTAAAAGGGATCCTGAGGATAATCAGGAGATGTTCTGTGGGACATGCTTCTGAACTTGAAGAGACTTGTCTTTTGAAAGTGGCTGTGTACAAGTGTGTCTAATATTTTTTTTGTGGTGGTAATGATAGTGCTTCACTTTAAAGCTCACCCTTGATGGCTTTATCTTTCATATCAAATTAATTCTGCATTTGCTAACCCTTTAAAAATTCTAAATGGTTTCCTAATAATTTGCAGCAACTGTCTTGGAAAAAAAAGCCAGAGAACCCAGTTCACAACCCTTTTAAATCATTTTGACTGTTTCAGCTAATTGTTAACCCTGTACTTTCCTTGAACGTAGTTTGTTCACTCACCTTGCTGAGATCTATCGAGTTATCTCCTCTCGGCTCCATTGGGAATGCTTCACTTTAAACGTTTAATGGATTGATTTGATTCCGGTTCCAAACATGTTTTGCAGGCAGTGGAGATTTAATCCCAGTGATTGGTTTCTTCTGCCAGCGCTGTGAGGAGTTTTTTGGAGATTTACAAAGTGCTGAGAAGCATTTAGCGAGTCACAGCCGCAACGACGCGAGCAAGGTGAAAGGCGTCCTCTTTCTCATGCTTCTCTAACTCTGAATTCGATTACTTCCTGCTTTTAATGCACATGGGTTAACCGTGTAAGTAACATTCCTCTCTTCTTCTATCTGCAGAGAGCAGGGTCTTATGATCAGCACTGGGAGGCAAGTAAGAGGCAAGGTGCGTCCTCCCATCCGGACCCAGGGCATGGAGCGCACCCCTCCTCTCATCCCGTCTCAGCGCACCGAACACAAAGTCCTGACAGGAAACGTTTGAGAGACGATAAAATTCCTCATTCCACAGATGTGAAAGTCAAACTGGAACCTGAGGATAAAGTGATCAAACAAGAGACGAAACTCAAATCTAAAGAAAAAACAGACAATACGGACTCTGAGGATGATGTCGAATCAAAAGGTGAGAAGAAGAAAAAGAAGAAAGAGAAGAAGCTGAAGAAAAAGGAGAAGAAGAAGAGGAAGAAGAAGGACAAGAAAAAGTCTGAATAGGGATCACCTTGAGGCTGGTATTCGGAGTAAAAGACTTATGAAAGCAAGTAACGTGTTTAAGCTGTAGAGCTTAAAGGACTGAGGTTAGTTGCTTTTATTATCCAGCTCTCCGACCGCAGCATGAAGTGAAGTAAGCTTTGATTTCCAGCAGTCAGATTTAACCTGATTCTTAAAAAGCAACCCTGAACGTAAATGAATCCGTTCAATGAAGCTTCCTGTAAATGTTGCCTGAGCTTTTTCATCTTGTTAAACTACAAGCTATTTTCTCTGAAGAATAGCTGTTTGGATTTAAAAAGGAAAAAGAAATAAATGTTTTGTTTCATGATGCAGATGTTTTGGTAAGTCTGCTTTAGGTAACGGCCATTTTTCTGATGTTATCTCAGATACAAAATATCATTTTCAGTGCAATTTCTTTGTTTTAAAATAATTTTAATTACTGCAGCATTATGAATTGAACATTATGAGTTTTAAAGGGATTACATGTTTTAAAAGTCATACTTGCCTTTAAAACAATATTTCTATTACTTACTACTTGTAAATATAAGTCAGAACTGCCTGTTATATTGCAAAATGTACGATTCAAATATTGAATAACCAGTTATTATAATCCTAAGAATTTGTTTCAATAGAATCAAAAGGAACCATTTCTTATGAGGTAAAATGTTTTAAGAGCATGATAACCTCATCATGTCTTTATTTTCAAAGCTTTTTTTAACAATAAATTAATAACACAATGCAAAAGAAACTGTTTACCAAAGATGCTTAAAACAGGGTTTTTTTCAGCTGTCACTGAGACTATTAAAACTAAGACATTTTATAACCTTTAAGAATCAAACATAAGACCTATATCTTAAACTCATATATGAAACACAAACAATACTTCTTGCATAATAAACAGAATGTTTTTACTACATTGATTGAAACCCTAAACATCACTTTGTTTTTGAGCCTTCACAAAAGTTTTTTTTAATCTTTGTCAACCCTAACCAAGCATTTAATCAAGTTAAAAACTTTGTACGACTTGCCAAAGTGTGAGAAAATGTACGATCACATTTACATATTTCAATTTTTTTTTTATGTCAATCACTTCTAAGATTTTGAGCATTTGAGTGTTAATAAGCCTTTTATTAAACTCTGGGAAAGGTAACCTTCACTTTTCTTATTTGAGTGAATTTCTTTTCAAACTGGCAAATCTAAATGTCATTTTCATGTATTTAGTTTATCATTTGGGAGCATTTTATCAGTCTCTGGCAACAACAAATAACATTTCAAAAGATCTTCACATGGACATCAGAAAATTAAAACGTGTGAAAATTATTTAAGACTTAGAAAAGTAAATAAGACTTTTTAAGGCCGTGCGTACTCCCTGTAAAATATATCTGTCTATTAACAAAGGCGTTTGCAAATATGTAAAATTGGATAACTTGTGACTTATTTTGGAACTTTTTCAACCCTAAATATCTGCTACATAAAACATCCAAAAACTGACAAATGGAGGCACAAAATGCTGCTATATTTCCACATTTACTCCACAGCTCTCATCACACATGTACAAGAAAATTTATTTATGAAACCTGTACAACAGTTTGAAAGACAAAATGAAAACACCTTTTCAAAAATAAAATAGACAAATACACGACGCAAAACATTTTGAAATGTCATGATTCATTTCATGTGGAGTGTTATGCAGTAAAAGGTGCAAAGCTTGCAGTCTCCTGTTCTGTTAATGTAAGCGTGTGTTTGAAAAGTTTCAACAAACATTTCATTAGAATGTATGAAGCAGACTATTGTAAGAGAAGCTAAAACTGATTTATTTTCCTTATATGCTCACATTATGCTGTTGTCTCCACATCTGAAGGGATTCAAGGCGAATATGTTTGCAAATTTGTGAACCATCATATTTGGTGTTTTCTACTGCTGTGTGTGTGTGTGTGTGTGTGTGTGTGTGTGTGTGTGTGTGTGTGGGGCAGAGTTCTCACTCTTCAGATTTGTTCATCTTCATACAATCACAACATTACAAAAGTAACATTGACAAAGTTGGCACATTATTTAATCACATGACTCACATTCTCAGGCTCAAGCGCAAACTCACAAGACACAGGCCCTCGTAGTCAGCAGACCGTGGCTGAGTCGGTTCTCCTTCGGGTCCTGTGACCGCTCTCACAGAAGCATCCCTTCCTGCGCCGTCAGAGACTAGCTCCTTAAGGCAGGACTGCTGCTGCTGCTGCCGCTGCTGTTTCTGTCCGCTTCTTTGAGTCCATCTTTCAGAGCAGAGAAAACCTGAAGGATGCACACGTATTTAAGTCAGCGGAGACCCGAGCAGTCTGTAGGTGGCGCTCTCACAGGTAAGAGGGCTAGGGGCATGTCCTTCATAATTAGCCTTTCAGTACAGCACACACTGACAAGTGCCCCAACCTAAGACATTCAACAATAAAGTGTAAAAAAAAAAAAAAAAGAATATCTTGAGAATGTCCAAGTCCCCATGCTGATTTAAGCGGAGAGGTTTTTAACAGTAAAACTTAAATATATATATAATTTTTCAGATTAAGTCATTATTATTATAAAGACTAGTATTTGTCAGCCCTTTTATATTTCTCCAAACATCTTGAGCTGTGGATTTTGAAAGGCTAGAGTAGCAGGAATGCTTTTTTTCATGTTTGTATCTACAAATGGATATCTGGACATCAACTCTTTCCTAATCGAGGCTGACTATCAACTGAGTTGTTTCTGACAAAAACTTCTGTGAAACTGGATTGTTAATAGCAATAGCCTAATAAAATGTATTTAATTACATGGAAAAGTTGGTAAAGGAAACCAAACCGCTATGCATTTTGGGAAAGGTTGATTTGGGTTTTTTAAATGCTGTCCCAGATTCTTTGGCTATTGTCATGGCAAGAATAGCTTAGTTATTTTGCTATAAAAAATGTATGAAATATGTCAAATCAATTTCTTTAAAATTGTATTTCTGAATTTGAATAACAATAAAATGGATATGTGAATCTTTTAAATTGAAAAGCAAATGAGTGACTCATATCTGAGTGTGTTGTAAAATAAAAAAAAATTTCAATCAAGAGATCTTACAAAAATTGTGGGTCAAGTAACTATCAGTTCCATTACACAAATCATTGAAGTGCATTCGTAAATTTAGATGTTCAAAAAGATAAGACTGTCTTATAGTCTGCTATAAACTTTAAATCTGCAGAGTATTTTTTATATCCTGTGCAGAATAAAATCTGAACGCTTAAAAATAAACACATTATTTCAACACAAACAAGGCACTCAATAAAAAGTGCTAAATCTAACTGTATTTAAATAAAAATCAAGAGCAATCCGTATGGGAAGAGTGAGCTTTAAAAGTAAATAAGAGATAAGAAACGCACAAGCTCACGAGGGCTGCTAACCTGATTCCAGCGGCGGTTGTTGCTGATCATCTGTGTGTTTGCAATGCTGGAGAACAGAGTGTGTGCAGGAGTGTTTTCAGGCAGGCGAGAGAGAAACTGAGCGCTGTGAATGAAGTCCATCTGCAGAAGAACATCCTGGTACAACCTCAGAATCCCTAAACCCGTCCGGAACAAGGCTTCCTCTCCATCTCTACAGAACACGTCCCAAACCCGACAGGCCACGTCCAGCGGGAGAGACTTGCTATAAAGAGTGAAGATCCTGACAGCAACAGCAGAATCAAAACACAGATCAAAAAGATATCCTCAAGACATTTAGCTAAACCTTCACTTGAAAACAGAACAACATACCGTTCGAAAACTAAAGCTCTAATAAAAATTATTTTAGCTGTTTCTGGTAGAAAAATCTCAATCAATGATCTCAATCAATTTTTCTTCCACTTTTTAATAATTTCTCTTTCTTAAATTGAAGTCATAAAAGATGTTCATTACTGGTAATAAATTAACAATTTCTCACAGTACGAAAAGCTTTAGTTGTAATGAAATGTAACAAATTAACAAAAAATAAATGGTATTTATCAAAATCTTCCTACCTTGATATCTGCTGTTTATATCATAAATCAAACTATAAGCAGTCACAACAAAACTGTGTACTTAGTGGAATCAGTTCATTTTCATTATTTACAAGGTTTTACCTGTGTTTTTAAAGTTATTGCATTCTGTGATCATGCATTTAGAAATAAAATATAATATTGAAATATTTAAAAATTTAAAAACTTCTTTCTGCATTTAATTTCTAAAAAAAAAAACAGTACCAAAGCTAAAACCGAATCAAAACGTCTTTTACATGCCTTAAAACATCGCAGCCAATTCAAATATGTTTCAGTTGCATTCTGCATGAGATTCAGATGCTGCATCTAGTGTAAACCACTTCATCCCTTTAGTTGTTGAAGTATATCTGTTTTCCTCTAATGGTTATTTATTAAAAAATAAACCAATCCGTCCATTTTTATGATTTACAGGGTTTTTTGAAAGTCGCATTGCATTCTGGGATAGGCTTCTGATTGAACAAGTGTCATTATTTCCCAAACACCTGCCAGCCCTCATTATCTTTTTTTTCAGTTGTTCATTATTAATAAAAAAATGAAAATTTCTCATCATACCAAAAGCTTTATCTTTAATGATTTTTTTTTAATTCATCATAATCTTTATGCCTTGACCTCTGCTAACTATATTATAATTAAAACCACATACTGTAACTGCAAAAACCAAACAAAAGCCATGTTTTCTTCAGGGAATCACTCCATTTTCATTATTTACATGGTTGTATATGCATTTTTAAACTTGTATTGCAATCTGGGATAATCTGCTGATTGAACAGGTGCCGTTATATCTCAAACATCTGCCGGCTCTCAGTGGAGAAAGTAAATCTTTTGCTTATGTACTCAAACACATGGATAAATGTCATGTTTTTGTATGAATAGTGTCGGAGTCCTGAAAGTCTGATGCAAGCTAGCATCTACAACCACATGATCGATTGGGTCTGGAAAGCCAAAGTGCTCCTAAGGTTCAGAGTTGAAATCCCACCCACAACAAAGTTTTTCTAGTTTTATTCTGATTATTATTGTTGAATTAAACAAAATAGAGATTCAAAGAACACATTTTCTGTTTGTGAATTGCCTGTTTTAAAATAGGAAATAAAACCAGCATTTTTCTGCCAGTCCTTTTTTTTCTCTGTGATGATAAAGTATAATTATTATATAAATATGTGAGAATTTGCAGAAATAACAAAATAATGCTGCAGGATCTGGATCGTATTAGTACACAACTCCAAACGATAAAAATTGGCAAAAAAAATGGTTTGATAGTGTACAAAAATATTATATATTCTTTAACTTATAATAGTTTGATGGTATTATATATTACATATAATATATACTTTTTTATTTTATTATTTACATTTGTAGAAAGGTAAGCAATTCTGGGCAGCTATAAACTGTACTAAATCCACTCTTGCCCATTAAAAGCTTATACTTTTAATACATTTCCTCTGGTCTGTCAGAAGATAAAAGCAGCCCTGGGAGGGCGATAAAGAGCCACAGTGGGAAAACATTGCCAAGAATTTCTGCTCTGATTTCAAAACAGTTGAAAAGGAATGAGCAAACACAGCAGGAGCAGAGCTTTTAAGAGCTGCCTTACCAGTCTATGAGGTAAAAGTCAGGCGTCAAGCTGTTGTACTGAAAGTGCTGGAAAAGTTTGGGAAGGTTCTCTTCAAAAAACACCTCAAACGCTGCAAAATACTTCAGCATCTGGGGAGGAAAAACACCACATCAGCACCATGTGGGATTCCAACTGAAACACACGATCAAAAGCATCAAATGAAGTGTGCAACAAAAGTGGTTGACTTTAGGGAGTTCTGGGCTTCTGCTCAAAGTTTCTCTGGCAAACGTAATGTCTAAGTGGGTCAACAGATGGTTGGATTAAATCCTGACTACAAGCACAGACACAACACTATGTAGAAGCAGATATAGCGAGCTGCAACAGGAACAGGAAAAGTGTCCTTGTGCGTACCAGGTCATGGTCCACCCTGAAGAAGGCCATCTGGCAAGGTTTATTTAGAAGGTTGGCAAAGGCAATGAAGGCATCAGCTTCCTCCAAGTTCAGAATCAAAACAGCAGCAATGAAGGACATGCCCTGAACCTAAAGCCACGCAAAATTAAACACTTCGATATTTTAAAAATAGGCTGCTTTGAATATGACAAGCGGTGAGGGTTGGACTTACATAGCCTACGTCAGGTCTGTAACAGGTGTATGCCCCCAAAACACTGTGCAATATATCATGATAAGGTCCACCCTGATGGACAGAGAAAGCCACACGCCTGTTATTAAGGGAGCAAAACAGATGACTGAAGAGAAAAAAACACAGCGGACACCTGTTCTTACCTTCTGGAAAATGTAGAGCGAGGGGAAGGTTCTGGAGATATCCAACTTAATTAAATCCAGACTAGATTCTCTGTCTGCCAGAGACACCCCACAATCTAATCAATTGAAAGCAGATAAAGTCAGTGAGGCTGGAACTGCTGTGCAGATTTTAAAATGTTTATTTCCTGTCTTTTTTAAAGCATTGGGTTTTCCTTCTTTCTTTTCTTTTTAAAGCCCTGACAGAAACATGGCCATTTCATGGCTATCCCAGTGTTAAAATGTTGTTAATATTTCAATTTAAAAGCTCATAGGATCATTAAAACCTTGTTTTAAAAATAAGTTACAATTCCCAGCACAAGTCTTGGCTTAGTAAAAACTTTTTTAGCTCTTTTGGGTTAGCGTGGACTTCTTTCAGATCTTCTCCAGTCAGGTTCCTTCTCCTCGTGGAATTATAAATCGGACGTTCTTTCAAGATGTGTGTAATAGATAAAATACATTTGCAATGTCTACATCAGGGGTCGGCAACCCGTGGCTCTGGAGCCGCATGTGGCTCTTTAGCGCTGCCATAGTGGCTCCCTGGAGCTTTTTCAAAAAAGTTTGAAAAAGGAAAAAATTTAAGGAAAAAGGTAAATATATATATATTTTTTTTATATGGTTTCAATGGGAGGACAAACATTCTTAACGTTTTCCAATGCTGTAAAAGAGTGTAAAATAAATATTGAATTTCAACATTTCTGTCAGCGACGATTTGCGTCATCACCCGCGACACACGTTTCTACCAGCAGGGGGGGCGGGATGCCAGGTAAGGTGGCTGCTGTAAACAAACCAGCGGCTGTGTGGTGGGCCCTGGACCCCAAAGAGAAAAAGAGAAACATAACTGAGGAGAACAGAGGATTCTTGGACCGAATCGTTTGCATTCATTGCCGATGCAGAAGGATCTCCTGAATGTTTGCTCTGTAGTGGGAAGTTGTCTAATAACAAGAGTAACGTGGAAAGACATTTCCAGGGAAGGCATGCACGTATTTAGTAACAAAGTGCCTGTGATTTTATATACTTCTTTTCAAAAGGCTGCTGTTTTTTTTATATAAATGTATGCTGCGTTTTTTCGCATTGTTGCCCAGTTAAGGGGCACGTTGTGCACGTTCCATTTTGATGTTGTTTTTAGGAATCCTCAAAATAAAAATGACATCAAAAATCCGATTTCTTTATTGCATTTCTCTAATTTCATCAAAGCAATGAAATAATTCGTTAATATTGTAATCGTACAACAGAGTAGTCACGTGGTGCGTCGTTCTCTACAGGATTCACTGCAGGGAAAATAAACATTTAATCATGAAGGCTCATTATGTATTCGTAGCAAACTTAGTCATTTTTATAGTAGGCTAATATAGATACATAAAGCATGTGTTGCTTTCATTATAAGGCTTATACAAGGCTTTTATTTTTTTGTGGCTCCAGGCCTATATGTTTTTTGTTTTTTTGGTACAAAATGGCTCTTTCAACATTTTGGGTTGCCGACCCCTGGTCTACATGAAGGCATTGCCTCACTTTTAAGAAGATAACTACGAGTTCATCTTGAGTGCCCACTTTGACATCTGGTTAATAATATTTGATCTCTTCTGGTTCCTAAAATTGTTTGATTTACTCCGAGCTCTGGATATATTTGCATTGGGTTTTAAAGCTTAATCAAAGAGAGAGGTTTGAGATTTATTTGAAGTCGGTTTAAACAGGTTGTGTTTTCAAAATGGAGCATTTCATCTTTGTTTTCTTGGTCTGGCAGATATCTGCTGGAGTCAGGCAGAGGAAATTACATGTGGATGAAGATTTCCCAACCCTTCAGCCTCACCCCCACCCTTTTGCAAATTTGGGTTCTGGTCTGGATTTTTTCAATGCTTGTTTAATTTTAAATATACAGAGAACACCTGTTATGAAATCTGTCTTTAAAATTGGCATTTTAAAAGATGTTCTGTATGAGAGGTTGGGATTCATTCCACTACTCTGTAATGTTTTTTTTAATATAGAAGTCCATTGAATCTTTATCCAAGTAAGCAAAAATCTGATTAAAAAACAACAAGACAAAGTTAAAAACAACAGAAAAAGCTAATTAACACACCAGGCTGTGCACAACACTGCTGTATAAATTATACATCCCCAGAAGTCTGCATATGCAAGCCTTCGCTTTTTCCACAAACTCGATGCAAAGCAGTTCATAAACATTCATGCACTCCTGAATCTGACAGCTGTTCCGTTTCAAATTATTTTTGGTGTGTGTACAAGCGGACAAGAGCTCCAGGTGCAAATTTTTGTATGACTTCTTTTTGTAAAATCCATTTCAATATCAGTGGCATTTCATTGCGAGATCAGTTTGTGTTCACACAGTTGATGGCAACATTTTTTAATAGTAGTTTTCATTTTGTCACAGTGAGACATTGTAACCTGTTTCTTGCTTCATTTAACAACTATTTGTCAATTTTGGGTTTTCATGCATCTTTTTCTCCTTATACCATAAATTGTTAAATATATGCTTTATGGAAAGTCTGCATCGAGACAGAGAGTGAGCATCATCTCACGTGTTTATTGAAGATCGAGTTCAAAAGTCTTTCACTCATTTGAAGTTGTGAAATAATTTCAGGAAGCATGTTCTCATCCTACTACATTGTTTTTCACACGAGCAAAATGTTGCCCCCAGCAGTTGAATGACACCTGGTACAATACAGATGAGTAATTGCACTAAACGTCCCTGGATTGATGCTTAAAAAAAGGTCACTCGCTTTTTGTAAAGGTGAAATTCACCATGACTTAATCCGTGTTGTTGTTCTTCGCTCTACTTTGAACTATACACTGTGTGCCGAGTTATTAGGCAAATAAGTTTTTTGACCACATCATCCTTTTTATGCATGTTGTCCTACTCCAAACTGTAGGTTTGAAAGCCTACTACCAATTAAGTATATCAACTTATGTGCATCTGTGTAATGAGAAGGGGTGTGGCAACTTCCCAAGAACTGAGGAAAATCAAGAGTGAAGCTGCCAAGAAGCCATTTGCCACCAGTTCAGCCATATTTCAGAGCTCCGACGTTGCTGGAGTGTCAAAAAGCACAAAGTGTGCAATACTCAGGGACATGGTCAAGGTAAAGAAGGCTGAAAAACGACCACCACTGAACAAGACACAGAAGATAAAACGTCAAAACTGGGCCAAGAAATATCTGAAGACAGATTTTTCTAAGGTTTTATGGACTGATAAAATGAGAGTGAGTGTTGATGGGCCAGATGGATGGGCTCGTGGCTGGATCGGTAAAGGCCAGAGAGCTCCAGTCCGACTCAGACGCCAGCAAGGTGGAGGTGGAGTACTGGTATGGGCTGGTATCATCAAAGATGAGCTTGTGGGGCCTTCTCGGGTTGAGGATGGAGTCAAGAAGAACTTTGCATCTTTCAAGAAAAACATGATTTTCATGCAGGACAATGCTCCATCACACGCGTCCAGGTACTCCACAGCGTAGCTGGCCAGTAAAGGTCTAAAAGATGAAAAAATAATGACATGGCCCCCTTGTTTCCCTGATCTGAACCCCATAGAGAACCTGTGGTCCATCATGAAACGTGAGATCTACACGGAGGGAAACCAGTGTACCTCTCTGAACAGTGTCTGGGAGGCTGTGGTTGCTGCTGCTGCATGCAATGTTGATAGTGAACAGATCAAAACACTGACAGAATCCATGGATGGAAGGCTTTTAAGTGTCCTTGCAAAGAAAGGTGGCTATATTGGTCTCTGATTTGTTTGTTTTTGAATCTCAGAAATGTGTATTTGTAAATTTTGAGATATTATATTGGTTTGCCTGGGGAAAATAAATAAGTGAGATGGGTATTTTTTTGGTTTTTATTATTTTGCCTAATAATTCTGCACAGCAATAGTTACCTGCATACACAGATATCCTCCTCAGATAGCCAAAACTAAAAAAGCCCCACTCCAACTTCCAAAAATATTCAGCTTTGATATTTATGTGTCTTTTGAGTTGATTGAGAATATAGTAGTTGCTCAATGATAAAATTAATCTCAAAAATATAATTTGCCTAGTAACTCTGCACACAGTGTACTCACCACTACTCTAGAGGAAGCTAGAGGTTGGCCCAGCTGCAAATATCAAATAATGTTTTTATTTAAATCACACATTTGGTGAAATGTTAATGGCATTGAACAGAAACTGCATTACCATATTGCTACAATGAATTCTTCAGAACCCGCAATATTAGATCTGCTTTGTCCACATGAATTCCAGATCGAGTCTTGACTTAACATGTAAACCCTCGCAAATAAAGAGTCTTCTGTTCTTTGTGTGAACACAGTCACGCTGGAGTGCAGTGAAAAGGTTTTATTTAAGTTCAATATTTACTCTTGATTGCTTTTATTCAGTAACCGATTTAATATTTAATCCAAAGTGTGATGTAGAAACATTTCAAGTTTAACAGTGTTTAAAAAAATTACTCAAACATTTTGACAGTTCATAAAGCAGTCATTAGATCTTATGAATTACTAAAAATAACTACAGAAATTATATGTGCGCAAGCTCCAAAGGTTTCTTACCGTTGCAAACACTGTCACAACAAGTTCTGTTTTTGGCTTGAAGCTTACAGTTGTTGGTGTTGAGAGATAATAAGAAAAATACCGACCTTCACTTTCATTGACGGAACTGGTCTCGCTGAAGCTCCGCCACTTCTCTTTGGCTCTGGACAGGAAGATCTCGTAGAGCTCTGAAACACACACGAATGAGAGACTGAAGAAAACTACAGCTGCGTTCAAATCTGTGAAAGCTAAAAGAAAACATTACAGTAACATGATGGCCAGATACGTGATATTCTCTAAACTTGTGCTCTGCCTTACAAGTGGACACAGCAGTGATTAAATACACCCTGAACAAATTACTGCAGCAGTGGGCAGTCTTGGCAGTCAAGTAACTGGTGCCTTGCTTGTGGTTGCAGAAGATGAGATCTCTGGGGGTCGGAGGATTGAAACGGCCACCTACTGATCACTAATCTATCTCCTTATCTCCCAAGCCTCCATTGATGTTTGGCGTACGCGTCTGCATCCCACTTGTGAGATGATGTGAAGAGCCAGAGATTATGCATGTAGACCAGATGTGAAGAGTGCCACAGTTGCTATAGTTACCTGGAGTGATGTTGAGCTCATTGCCGATGGCGAGGCCCCAGACTTTCCCACGAACACTAGGAGGCACACCCTGCCACCAAAGGTCACGCACACGCCGGGTGTTACGCCTGCACCATAGCAACAGAGAATATTAAGAGACATAAATAAGAGACTTTTGGGGGATTCTGCCAGTGTTCACCCTATAAATAGTTTATATTTGAACCCATGGTGCAGCTTAAAAAAATATATATATATATTTATTAAACTTTTTATTATGTAAAATGTATATTTGAATGAGGAAAGACGACACCATCAAACTAGTTTTTAATGTACTAACGTATCAAAATGAACATATCTATCTATATACTTCTATCTATATACTTCTATCTATCTATCTATCTGTTTGGTTGTAAGTGCATTTTATCTTAACACATTAAACATACATAAAAAATAGAACTCTTTAACCACTTTGCAGTTTTCTTTTTACATAAGTGTTATATTTTGAGTTTTAAAGTTTCTTTATCGACTCATTAATATTATAGTCAACAGAGTGGCCTTCAGCAAACATAAAAACTGTTTGTGGCAAAATTTGTAAGTGATGAAAGAAAACAAAATTGGAAGAAAAAAAAAACACTGAAAAGGGACAAACACACATTTGTTGATTACCTCTGCCCATCAAAATCTTCACCTATAATCTTTATAGGTTTAATGCAATTTCTTAATGTTATAGAACACTTAATTCAAGTGATCAGTGAGTAACTAACACATCATTGAAAAATTAAATCCTCATCATGAACAAGGCCTAAATTAATATACTACTAACTTCCTTTAATAAGCCACCAATATAAGCACATCTGTTCCTACCGGCAACCCAGACTCCCAAAACTAAACTGAACAGATGGACGCATACATGCTTTCCCAATTAGGCAGAACTTCTGTGTTCCAGATGACCATGGCATTGGCGATGCTCTCCTCCTGTCGGTATCGCTCTTTCATTTGCCGCTTTTTCTTCTGTGCCTCTTTCATCTCTAGGTGAAAGAAGAGAAATTATTTGTGGCATTAATTTAATCACAGTATGTGTGGTGTGGACAACCTCAAGAATCAAATAACATTATGCAAACAAGCTGTCTAATGAACATCTGCACAGAATTGCTCCTCACCCCTTCTCTTGGCTCCTGCTACCATTTCGCTGTACTCTTGCCGGTGTCTCTGAGACTCTTCTTCTGACTTGGCAGGCAGGTTTCTATAAAAAAGAATTCTTTAACTTAGGTAAACAAAAGAAGCATAGAGTCATGACTTCGTTTTGAATGGTTTTACATTTAATAAAATAAATGAAAATAAAACTCTTTAGCTGACGCTGGCCAAGAATAATATTCAGCCTGAATAAGCATGACACTAAAAATAAGAACAAATCTCTTCACTGACAAACCTGTCAATCTGTTAAGAAAATATGTTTTTGATGTTTTGAGATCTTAATATATCAAATACCTTACAGTTTTTATTTCAGATTGAATCCAACTACTTCAGTCAACTCGCTGATTTGAAAACTAAAGCAGAAATGGTTTATGAGGGAAATGAATCCCTCAGAGGACTGACTTCACTTTGAAGCTCTCCGGACATTTTCTTTGGAACGCAACGCTTCCGAACAGGAATGAAGCAAACTTGCAGAGTGAGAGACAGATTTAGCCTTACTTCAGTAAACTAGAGTTTTAGAGTTTAAATGAAGATTATACTTTTTTGGTTTACATAGTTTCTACAGCAATCATTTAATCTGAAACCATCTAAAATAAATGCATTCTAGCCAATAAACTTTCAACGTTACAAGATGAAAAGCTATGTTCTATATAATCTTACAAGTATCTACAGGTTTTAATTATTAACAATACACTCAACAATTTGTTTCTGCATGAATTCTGGAATCTAGCAACCTGTTCTTCAAGTTATTATGCACACATTCGGTGTGATGATCTAACAAGCCTGCAACATCGAGGGAATTTGGTAAATATTTGACTAAACTGAGGCTTCCTTGAAGTAAAGCACTATGGGAGATGAAGTCCATGTAAGACTTACGCTGGTCGGTCTTCCAGAATGAGAGCAGTGGTGGACAACGGCTCAAATTCCAGATTCTTGCGTCGCATTTGCTGAGGGTCTGAGGGTGGTCCTGTTACGGGTAAGACATTGGAGTCCTCCTCCTGGGAAGAGAGAAAAAGGGTGAAGCTGATCAATCTTTAGAACACTACACTACATCAGATCCATCCAGAATTGATTTTAGTTGCACCGTGAAGGACAAGTAAAGAGAGGGGGAAATCCATCATGAGATTTTCACATGCTCTCAGTGCAAGACCCAAAGGCAACGGCCTCAATGCTACACCCATGTACACACAAGAAACTGCATTCAGGTGATGCAGACCCAAAAACAAAAATGTAGTCATGGCTTTGTTACTCTCCTTAACATAATTTGAGTTGTTATGAAAACCTATTTGAAGATTTTCTCCGTCAAAAAGCGTGTGTTTGCATGTATTTAAACCTGAGGCATTAAAACACGTTAAAGTGAGCCTACTGTCCTTACAGAGAGGACTAGGAGATAATCATTTGGATTTAAGTCTTTATTATGTTTCCAATAGTAAATGTGTACGTTTGATGGTGTTTTTAATGGTGTTTAAAAAGGACATGGAAATTTGTGAAACAAGTGTTAACGGGGCAGTCAAAAGCCTCCAGGGTATTATAAAAAAATACAGGATCAAAGCCATAACGGCTATATTTTGGGAGTAATTTTCAAGGCCACCACCACACACCTGTTGCAACATAATTCCACAATGGCATCTCTGCATGGGTGCTTTAATACAAGATTAACACTTCTATGGATGCATTGACACTTCTTGCCCTTGCATAGCTCTAAACATTCAACAAAAGCCAAAAAAATAAACTCACAATCAACCCCCAATTCCACTAGAAATCCTTTTGTCCGTGTTTTTATAATCTTTGTGAGCTTCAATGAACAACTTTTGATGGTCGGACACCAGCATGATAAGCTTTTCAATATCCATAGAGTTGACTCGGGAGTTTTTCTCGAGTATCACCTAGCAGTTATTTTATGTCTCGAGAGTACTCTGAACATGTGATCATGGCATATTCATTGGTCGACCCTGAGATCTCGAATTTCAACAAACTAGGATGACATGAAAATGCTGAACAAAGCATTGTTGAACAGTTCCTAGTGTCTAAAAGTAAGTATTTAAGGACCACAGACAGGGAACACCAGTATAAAACAACATTTGAGAGTGATGCTCCAAATAATGTTTGTACCATAAATAAGGATGTCATAAAACATATGAAGTAAAATAAACAGTATAAATTTAATCTAAAATTATAAAATATTGCAAAAAGACACCATCCAAAGTAAAACAATAAATAAAACACATATTGGATAGTAATCATTACAAATTGAAAATTCAGTCATTACATTTTTGTTATGTTTCGCTCCTCTTCTGAACATACTTTGAGACTTTATGGAGACATATTTAGAGATTACAGTCACTTCATCTTTCAGAAAGCTCACAAACACATGTGTTTAAACCCAAGATGTGAAGACAAGCTATAGTGAGCACAATTTTGTGGATTCAAGGCTTTATTTTCTTTCTTTTACAATGTAAAAAATGCTCCCATCACTGTATGTATGTTTGTTTGTGTGTGTGTGTGTGTGTGTGTGTGTGTGTATGTATATATATATATATATATATATATATATATATATATATATATATATATATATATATATGCTTAAAAAAAAGTCTGCTTTGACAGTATGGACATTGTGAATCAAGTGTATACTCGTGTATCCGTCTAGTATTTATATAGTTGTGAAAGCACTTCAACATTAAAACACTATGGTTATAAGTTTAAAAATAAATGTTAAAGGCACTACCTTGAATTGCAACTTAAGGCAACAAGTGTTGTGTGGCTGGTGATAAGGAAAGTGAAACAGAATAAACTGGAAAGAATAGCCGCACAGCCTTTATGTTGAAAACCACAACATGCCCTTGATGTAAAAGCTTAAAGATTTTAACAACACAAACCCGGTGAACAGCTCACTCTGTTTTTATTTCAGGAATACTAGAGCTGCAGTTTCAAATGTCTAACTTTGTTTAACATTTACATAGTCTTTGAAAGCCAGTCCATGTTTTCTGAGAATAATTATCTTCTTAAATTTTGCAAAAATAAAATAAATTGCAATTTTGCCAATGCCTAAAAGGGAAAGTCAAGGAAATCAATCAATCAATCAGTTTTTATATAGCGCTTCTTTAGCAATTGCTTTCAAAGCAGCTTCACAAAGTCCTCGTGAGGATCAGGCAGAGAAGACAGGAGTTCCTCTGTGAGGGGACTCTCGCTGACTGAGGCAGGTGCTAATCACCTCCCCAGCATAAAGAACATACAAACTTATGATCCATCGACGAACGGTTCGCCGGACAGAACCTGAAAAAACAAAACAAACAAAGACAAAACAGAAACTAACAAATGGAGAAACAACGGCTAGAAAACTGTAACACAGACAACAAACAAGTGATCAGCATCAGCTGCAGGAGGAGAGATAAATGATGAGGATAGGTTAGAGATGAACATTGAACCACATTGTTTTTTTAAACAGTTTGTATGTATATAGTGCTCAGATGATGTGAAACAAATCAACTCATACTCATCAAGTTTAATGGAAAAACTAAACTCTCGCATAGACATCTTTATGCTCAAATTGAAAAACAATCACCATGCTCCTTTAACAAACAGACATAAATCCCTTCAGCCGTAGCACTGATTTGGAAAGCACTCTTCCCCATGTCCTCACATCATGAGCTGCTCTTGAATATTCCAATAAATCATACGTTTCTGAAACAGATAAATCTGCTCTATCTGCAACACACAAACAGCTCAGGCTCATGGTCACCTCCACCATATTTCTTCCTTGTTCTGACCCTCAGCATATAATAATCACTTTTTCAGCTTCTCAACTTGATATATTTTTAAGAAATCAACATCAAACTGCTGAAAAGGTGTACCTAATAAAGTGTCCAAGGAGTTTAATCAAGACTGTTTGTTTTAGGGTTTATCTGAGGTCCTCGTCTCTCGGAATAGAGAGAGACACCTGCAGAGAGGGAAATGAGCGAAAAAGTCAGAGCTCAAAACAAAGGCTCAGTCATCACTTACTGACGGGGAGAAGACAGCTGCACAGACTCTCACACACGCACACACACACGCACACACACGCACACACACGCACACACACACACACACACACACACACACACACATCTCTTCTGGCTTGATCACAAAATGACACACAGTTTCCAACAGTGAAATCAATTGTTTCCCTGACTCTGGTTTCTCTTCCCCCAGTGTGCTTTCTCTCACCCTCTCTCTTTCTCTCTTCCTCTTTACTCTTACAATCTTTTCTCCCATCAGCTCTTCTGGAAACATGTGTGTCATTTCCAAAATACTACAGTTAACCAAGCATGCAAAAGGAATTCCATGAATGAATTGCAAAACTATTCCACCTTTTTTTACTTATTTTTAAGAACAGCTTTAAATATAGAGCAACAATTTTGGACGATTGACCACACTCATTGGAGTTTGAAAGGATCGACAGGGAATTGAAATTCTCATTTTGCGTCGTGGCTTCAATATTATCATCTATTCCATCTTTATTAAAATACTTGCAAAACTATAGAGTCATAAGTCCAAATAAATCCCCAAAAATATTGCTGGACGTGCAGCCTACCCTTTCCCCTCTAGCCGTACCTGTTGGATGGTTCTGGACTCTTTGGGAGGGTTGTCCCTTCCTTGACCTTTCCCAAACAGCTTCCATCCTGGAGTACTTTGGGGTGCAGGAGACTGTGACTCTTTGGGCTTCCAGGAAAACAAACTCCTATGAAAACAGAGTAGAGTGAAAAAGAGGTTAAAACAAATTGTGTTCTTTTGAGAACTCTAAAACTCAGACTTCAGTAACAGGGAATAAGATCTTGAAGAGCTCGGTGTAGCAGACGTCAGGACTTGGTGCTCTTATTGCTGGGAATTTAGGTGTGCTTTTCTTGATACAGCAGAGTTAGCATCCAGAAAATAAACGCAGGAGTTCCACTAACAGATGCCCTTTAAGCAAACAATGACTCATGAGAAGGTCCTGCTGAGGAGAAGAGCTTATTAAACCCCCAAACAGGCTTTGAGCTGGGACAATCCATCTAATACCATCTTAATTAAACAATGAAGCAAGGAAACAGGTCAATGGTGTCCTCAGAGAGACTGATAAAAAGACAGTCACAATGCAAGACAGACGAGAGACATGGGCTGAAACGCTGATATGGTAGAGGTCAGAAAAGTGAAGTTTGCTCCTGTTAAATGAGGAACTGAAAAAATGTGAGAGCATAAACATTTTTTTTTCAGTAGTCTGAAACTCAACCTACAAATGCTGACGTTAAAATTCCTCATCTATAAAGTTCAGTTGATTGGATGAAGCTTCTCTGATATTAGATTGTTCAATAACTTGTGGCAAAAAATTAACAACTCCACTTTTTGGAGTTGGGCATTCCTTTCAATTGTTATAGAGATAATTAATAGTTTTGAACCATTTTGAAATCTGTTAAGCCAACCTCTGGACTTGAGCATGAATTATAGAATTAGATTAGACCAGTAGCATTTTTTCAATCGTATACTTGATTTTGGACGTAACAAGACTACAGGCTACACCAGCAAGCTCCTAAATGTTACACCAGAATGAAAACATAGTTTCTAACAACAAAATATTTTCATAATAGAAAATCTTCTTTTATCAAAAAATAAAAAATAAATCAAACACACTGGAACTTCAGAGTGACCACAATACATTCTTCTAAAAAAAGTTAAGAATGACCAGTTCCTTTAAGGTGCTGTCAATTTAAATAAAATTTAAATGGTGTTAACTTTAGCTTTAAATTACAGTTAGTTCAGAGCTCAGCGGCTAGAGTTCTCACAAGAACTATATGATCACATCAAGCCAGTTCTGTCCTTTATGCTGGGGAGGTGATTAGCACCAGCCCCAGTCAGAGATGTTCCCTGTGATCTCACAGAGGGATTCTTCACTGGGGGGGGGGGCGGGATCAGGGGGATCTTTTCTCCACATGGGAGTGTTTTTTTTTTTTTGCATGGTTCCCTATCCCAGCAACAAAAAAAAAAGTTTTTGGTTTGCTTTATGTCACAACAAAATTAGCCTAAACCGGGCTTTTATTATAAGTTAGTGATTTCTGGTCGATTTAACACAACACTTTCCTCATATTAATAAACTTTCTAAGGTAAAAAATTTCTAAGGTAGCAGGTTCTATTTCTACCTCTTAGAAAACTCTTATCTATCTCTTAATCTTCACTAAACGTCTGTGAAGCAGCTTTAAATCAACTGTTAAAAAAAGAGCTTCATAAAAAAATATCTTTGTTTGCTTGTTGTTGGAAAGACGAGCACAAGTCAGGCTGTGTTGTCTTGTTCTAAACTTAATTTGACTTTCAGATCACGAAGTGGCTTCTCCTCTCAAAAACTTTTACTAATCTGTTCAGCATAAACAGCACGCCTGAATGAAAAAAAAGGATCCACAGGCGAGTTGCAGGTAAAGCCGGAGTCATTGTTCGTCACTCATTACCTGATCATGCTTCCAACAGTGTAACTTTAGCTCTTAAACTATAAAGAGCTTCCTTACACACCTGCTTGAACTTGCTTCGCCTATGATATACTAATAAAAATGATTTAAACTTTAAAGGTGAAATGAGATTCTTCAAAAGCGCTGGTTGGAGAGAGTGATGTTAGTCCCAAACAAGCTTGTAACTAATCCGCAGGAGCGGTCAAAATCAGATCAAGGAGTTATTGGTCCAACTTTGTTTTGTTGATTCCAAAACTTGCTTAGGAAAATTCCATTTTGCACCTTCAAATAGAACTGAAGCGAAGAGGATGAAGCAATACTGTGTTCGAAAATGCCAAGCTACTGTTTGGTATCTTAAGCTAGTTTTGAAAATTGTGTGAGATTTTCTACAAATAATACTGGAGGTCGGCATAGTAAATAAAATGTGAAATGTTTAAAAAGTGGTTACTGATGAACGTGGGGAAAAAAGTAATAAAAATCTAGGGGCATTATCACAGGCACCCAGTTATTTTAGAAAATTGGGTTGTTCTTCATTTGTTGAAAAACAGTTCACCCACACAACCATGTTTTTAAAACATTAAAAATTCTGTGTCCTCACCAGTTAAAGTTACGTAGGTGAATCGGACGCCTCAAAACAGTGACATGTTTCGGTTGTGACATTCACTTTAGCTGGCGAATTAAAAAATGTCTGCTTATGTAACCTTGTGGAGGGGTGTTAAAGGGTTTTTGTTTGGGGGGGGGGGGGGGGGGTGCGTGCCGATAGAGTCTAAGTTTATTTGATGCTACTTCATAAACTACTAAGTGGGTGACTGTTTGAGAATGCTGGAATGTTTGTGTTCAAACTATGTGAAAAGCAGCAGGTGAGAAATACCTGGATCTCCTGCTACTTCCGGCCAGAATCTGACAATATAACAGATGTCTGAATCATAGACTACATAAAACCATAGATGTAGCATCCACGAAGAGTCATTTCCAAGCTAGAAGTGGATTTAGTCAGCTGACTCTTTGGGTTTTGACTACTGGATTGGTGAAAATGAATATGGCTCAAACATTAGACTCGTCCACTAATGGACTGCCGTTCAAGCAGCAGAAGCCTAAAATACACACGATGTTCAGTCTTTGTATTAATTAATTAATCTAAAAGCATTAAAATGCACCCTTAAAAGCTTAGATTAGAAAGTTAGAAGATAAGAAGGCTATAAACATGGTTTTTCTGCCATAAACATAAGCATTGTAACATGTGTGCTCTATAGAATCAGGTTTCCTTTAACACTAGCCGAAAAAGATCATTCTGTGATTTTATTTCATATATTATTTTAAGCATGTAGAGTTTGTCTGTTGATCTGATCTCGAGTCATACTACATTTGTAGGTGTTTTTGTAACCCTAACACTACCGATGTATAGTAGGAGTGAAAGATTTGGGATTGAATTGAATTGCCATCATTTTTAACCAATATTTACACAGCGATTATTTTTTCCAACAAGGATGATTACGAAATCGTTACAATATTAGCAATATTAGAAAGTTACATTCAACAGCTCACTCAATAATAATAATATATTTTTACTTCCCTGATATTAGGAATTGAGAACTGCAGTGAAACGTTACTATATATATATATATATATATATATATATATATATATATATATATATATATATATATATATATATATATATATATATATATAAACATTTCACAATAATATATTTCACAAAAAAAACTACTTGAGTAAAAGAACCACATTAGTCAAAAATGACTAGTCATCATATTGCTATGTGGTTTTACCACATTTTTGTACATTTTAAAATTGCTGTAATAAAAATGTTGCTGTAATAAACAACTTCATTTAAAAGCAAATCAGACAAACTTTTGCATGATAAAAAAACCAAACTCACTTGAATGTGTTTAATCATGTGACGGTGTAACTGCGGTTTCCGAGATAAAATTTTATTTAGATGGCGCTTAATAGCAAAAGCGACTAACTGTTCAGACGTACTTTATATATTTACAAAAACACTAGCTTAATGATGCATAATGATGTACATAAAAACATCCTAAGCTGCAATAAATAAGCATGAAGCAGTCTTAAGCTTCAGACTTCCGAAAAGAAAGTAATTGAGTAAAGTTGAGCTCCCAAGAACAGCTACCTGGTCAGAAACTCAGCTATGCCATGTCTCTTAGCTCCAAGGCTCTGGTCAGATGTGGCCCCAGGGTCACCAACAACTTCATCCGGAGCACTTTGTCGACGACCACCCTCAAATAAATTCCCAGAGCTGAGACATTCATCCACTGCACCCTCTGCTCCAAAATACCCATCATCTCCAGGACTCAGAGGAGTGGCATCACAGCTGAGGGACACCGGGTGCCTGGGCTGAGTCCGCAGGCTCCGGGGCCGTCCTGGGTGGCTTGTGTCACTGAGCTCTTCCTCCGGGCTTGGCTCCGTCTCGGTGAAATCGCTGGTGTTTTCCGCCAGGGGAGACAAGGACAGCTTGGTACTGAGCTCTGACAGCGTGTCTGCGGGATCCGGGTCACAGGGCCCGGCTTCGTCCGAGCTCTCCGCGCTGACCCTTTCACATGACCTCCCAGAGGAGAGCACGCCATCGCTTTCACGAACAAAGACATGGCTTTCTGGTGCAGGGAGGCCACCCAACGCTTCAAAGGGGACATGCGAGAGGGTGTCGTAGCTGTTCACGATCAAAAAGCCCCCGTTGCCCACTTTAATAGCTCTATCTAATGCGTGGAGCTTCCGGTTGAATCCTGGATCATTGAAATGAGTCTGGTCTAAGGGTTCGTGGGAAACATCTCCATTAGTCATCTTCACGCCACGCGAGGTTTGACCCACCGGTGACATCGCAGAGCTCATTTGGGAGTACGCCCGGTTCGATTCTTCCATCGCTGTAATCCGATATGGGTCAGACCGGGGTCTTTCTCCATCCGGAGATCCCGGACACACCATGCGCACCAGCTGTTCGGGAAACCCGTTTAGCACCCCGGCCTCACAGTCCAGCACCGGCGAGGAGAGAGTCTGCTCTCCAGCACCGCCTGGATCCGGAGATGTGTAAACAATCGCCTCCCGTGCGCCAACCGGATCTGAGCCGCACACGCGAGGTTTGTACTCCGCCCGGTTATCGTTGACATCGATAGACGGCTCGGGACCCGGCTCGTCAGCATCCTCCGCTCTTTCCATCTCACTGGTGCTGTCGCTAGCACGGGAACGCAAATGAAGCCCCGCTGCGGCGGCGCCCCGGTTCGGCTGGGCTGTCGCCAAAACAAGCTCTCATGTTATGAATTCCACCGATTTTCCAGTCGCGCGCGGTCATGACAGCGTTCGTCCGCGACGTGTAGCGATGTGGATGGGTAGTAAAGCCATTGCTGGTTATTGTTTATGCGCATTCTGATTCCGGTCCAGCGCAATTGGTGAGCGAGGCCATTTTGAATGTGGAATCGTAGCGTATTTCTTCCCAGCTAAAGGCTGGAAGCGGGATATCCAGGAGTGCGGGCGACACTCACTGGAGGGTTTGTGTAACTACAAGAGGAAACTGCAGTTCTGAAAGAAATTATAACACAATAAAAGTGGCAAGTCTATATATTTCCTTCTAAAATATCTAAAGTTTGTGAACACCATTCATGAACTCGTAGGTGTTGTCAGCTTGGGGTTTTCTGAGCCTTAGAAGAACGCGGAAGAGCCTATAGCTTCAAAATGACCACTAGAGGTCAGTCAAGATCGTATTTATACCGCAGCCAGTCACTCTGCGTTTTGAGGATTCTACAACTTATTTAGAATAAACCATCATGTACTCTTCTAAGATTTGAAAAGAGTGTGTTGTGATCTGTTTTATAGTGACACTTCTCCTGCATATTCAATTATAGAAAATGTATTTTACTGAAATCTATTAACTGCAATCAATTTGTACTGTGCAAGAAACAATTAAGCTCTCGTCTGGAAATGCATCATAACCATTAGCCAATAACAAATACTTTTAAGATAATTATATTATGAATATACTATGCAATATATTTGTATTAAACGTGGGTTATGGAATTGTAAAAAAAATGCTTTAGAGGTCAGCTGACTACCAAAATAACCTTGTAGCCAATCAGCTTTGTTTCTTCACCACATGTTACTTGATTTTTAATTTCAAACTTTTTGGCTCTATGACCTCTATTATTTAATATCAAATTATATTCTGCTCTTGTAAAACCATCCAGAATGAACTGATATTCTGTAAATCTTGGCCTCCTGATAATGAAGTTGTTTTATTTATGGCAAGTGTTTCTTATTTTAAACCAAGTATATAAATAAATAAGCAATCATTTTAACTGTTAATGGCTATATTTTAGGGTGCTTTTTCAGGCACAACACCGGTCTGTGAATGCTGTATGCTTTTCAGTGTAGGAAAATTGGAAAGATTGTTCTGTGTAAATGGGGAATCAAACAACGAACAACAAATAAGTCAATGAAAAACATCTCTGAGAACGCTATTGTGCTTGTTGTTAAATGTTTAGTGTACTGAAGTAGGCCAAATCGGCAGTAAATTACCTTAACGTATCAGGTTTAAGTTGTACACGGCTGGATTTTCCCTAATTTCTCAAGCAATGAAACATGACACATGGCTTTGTCATGCTTTATGAAAATGCTTCTTGTGTGAGCTTTTTCTTTGTTCCAAAAGAGAATGCGTTTCAATTTCAGTTTTAGAGAATAACATTTTCTTGTCAAAATTACCATAAGCTATTCATTCATATTTTATACAGTATTTAAAGTATTTTTCTGTGGTACAAAAAAAGGTTTATTTTCAAATAGGAAGGCTAGACAGCATTCATTAATCTTAATGAGCTCAACTGCTACAATGTCTAAGAGGCTAAAAGCAAAAGTGAATTATTAACAACTCTTTAAATACTTATAAAACAGACAATGCACACACAGGGTACTAATCAATAAGTAAATAAAGACCTGTAATCAATCACACAAGCATTTCTGTCTTTTACTGTATAGCATTCCTCTTTGCTGAAAACATATTGCAGTATCTAGTAACTTGTTTGACAGTTATATAAAGAAGAGTTCTCGGTGAAAAGACTGGGAAACTTAAAACCTGACGAGATAGACTGGAGCTGACACGGTTACAGGAACCCTGCACACTCTCTCTCTCTCTCTCTCTCTCTCTCTCTCTCTCTCTCTCTCTCACACACACACACGCACGCACACACACACACACACAGAGGGAGAGAGAGGAATCTTTTCAAGTCCCAACAAAATATATAACGCTCATAAAGGCCCTTGTTAACTCAATATGTGTTTTTCTTGTAAATTATCTATTTTTTTATCCTGATACACTGTACACAATGAGTCTTCAGTAACAGTGTATTTGCACATTCTACTAAACAAGAAAAACTAATTAACACAGTGAGACTAGTAATGTCTAAACAATTACAGATATAATTCTCTTACAAGGAGTCCTGGCCAAAATGGCACCAAAGTTGTATATGCAGGCTAAACACATAATGGTAAAATATAAAAATATATCATCTGACTCATGCAACACATTTGACATGCCAAGAATGACTCCAAATGGTTTCTTAAAGATGGAATTGGTTTGACTTCATCAAATGCTGCCTGGCAGATTAACCAGTTAAAAGTTTTACTTAACTAGCTTATTTTCCTTACCAGGAATTTTGTAAAAGTGTTTCTAGGTTTTCTGTGGTGAAAATGACTTGCTTACTTAACAATGTTCTAACATTTGCCTTTGTGTTACTTTCAATCGCTAATCATTTATACAGAGTCACCATTAAATAATAAATAATATAAAATGTACTAAAATATTTAATAAAGACTGCAGCAATGACATGAGAGCTGCTTTCCAATCAACCAGAGCTTCCATCACCGGAAGTGCCACACGGTGCTTGACTTAACAAAATAATGAATATTGAATAATGTTCATTTTTGTACAACATAAAGGCTGTAAACATCCTGACATTAAATAGGATTTTATATTGCATATATTTTAAAAATAGCGAACACAAAAAAGAACCCGAACCTGACCCATAATGGTACGAATATCTATTGTCGTTTGAAAGGTTGTTGGTGCTGTTTTTTCATTCTCCTTGAAATCTCTAACATTTAAACAATATTAAGTTACATAATGATTATACAACCATGTCAACGAATTCAGTGTTAAACCTGTTTTTAAAATTCGAACATGTTTGCAGGGATTTTTAAGATTGAGCAGTATCCCCATCACTGCAGTTCACTTTCTCGATGCGCTGTCAGAAAATGTTTATTATTTGCATGCAGGGTGTTGCATGTACAGTGTATTGTCCGTCCATCATTTCATAACTGGCAACAAGTCATTCGGATTCGGGGAGAATGAATGTCGGCGCTGATCACACAGGCTCAGCGGTGTGGACATAAACCAATCACAAAGCAAGAAGTTCTCGAGCGAGACGCACCAGCGCGTGAATGTGGGTCAGTCCACGCGCTGCGCACCGGGAACGGACGCAGTTTGCCCAACTTGCCAGCATGGAGCACAGACGGGTATCAGATGGGTCAGACCATCCCACACGGTAACCGGCCGGCAAGGCTTTGGTGATGTGACAAACTAACAGATAGGATTGTTCAGTGATGGAGAACGGTACAAATGAGACGCAAGACCGCGCACTCGGAGCGCAGGACCGGGAGGATGCAGACGAAGACGGGCAAAACAGCGTGCGCGCTCTGCTGGGGTTCGTGCTCTTCCTCCTCATCGTCTCCACGCTGCTGGGGAACACTCTCGTCTGTGCCGCCGTGGTCAAATTCAGACACCTGCGCTCCAAAGTCACCAACTTTTTCGTAATTTCTCTGGCGGTTTCAGATCTCTTCGTGGCTGTTCTGGTGATGCCATGGGAGGCGATTTCAGCGGTGACCGGCACATGGCTCTTCGGTCGGTTTTGCGGCATTTGGATAGCTTTTGACATCATGTGCTCCACCGCGTCCATCCTCAACCTGTGCATCATCAGCCTGGACCGTTACTGGGCCATCGCAAGCCCGTTCCGCTACGAGCGCAAAATGACTCATCGGGTGGCTTTCATGATGATTGGGGTGGCGTGGACACTCTCCATCCTCATCTCCTTCATCCCGGTGCAGCTCAACTGGCACATGGCTGAGGAAGAGGAGGGCGCGGGGAACACCACCGGCTACAGCGACAACTGCAAGGCCAACCTCAACCGGACTTACGCCATCTCGTCTTCGCTGATCAGCTTCTACATCCCCGTGATCATCATGATCGCCACGTACACCAGGATATTTCGCATCGCGCAAACACAAATCCGCAGAATCTCCTCTCTGGAGAGAGCAGCGGAACACGCGCAAAACCACCACCAGCACAGCGACTGCTCCAACGAGAGCTCGCTCAAAACCACTTTCAAGAAAGAGACCAAAGTTTTAAAAACTCTCTCCATCATCATGGGGGTCTTTGTGTTCTGCTGGCTGCCGTTCTTTGTGCTCAACTGCATGGTGCCCTTCTGCCAGTGCGTAAGCGACACGACCTTCACCATCTTTGTGTGGTTCGGATGGGCCAATTCCTCCCTCAATCCCGTCATTTACGCGTTCAACGCGGACTTCAGGAAGGCTTTCTCTTCGATTTTGGGCTGCAATAAGATTTTTCCAAGCACCGCGGTAGAAACTGTGAACTTTAGTAACGAGTTGGTGTCTTATCACCACGACACGACGCTTCAGAAAGAAGCGCAACCGCTGGCCGTCCAGATGCCGAACCCTCGCGAGGAGCCCGGTCTCCCTTTCGACAAGGATTCGGTCACCTCGAACGCGTCAAGGAACCACAAAAACATGCTGTTACCAAACATCGGGCAGTTCGAGTGCGACGGAGAGATTTCTCTGGACACCATCACACCGTTCACCTCGACGGGGCTCGTGGAGTGTGAGGGAATCCCAGGGCAGATCATTACTGAGTGAATATCTTGGGGGGATCATGAAGGGTTTTGCGTCACCAAAGGATGCCAGAATACATGGGATGATCGTGAAAATTCCCTGAACAGATTTAAAGAGAGCATATCAAGTATCTTGACATGAGAATAAGCTATAGGGGGCACGGGGACAACTGCAACACGTTATATTCAGGAAAACGCATGTATTTTAAGGACATCTCTCAAATATCAATTACAACTTGTGTGACAGTTTTAATTTTGCAGTTTTAACACATCATGGGGGAGCTGCAACTATGGAGCTAGAGAATGTTGTGAATTTGAATTGTGTTGATTTGAATAATTGACAGTTGTAATTTAATAAATCTGAATATTATATGGCATTCAAAACATGTTTGAATGGCATACAATATTCAGATTTATTACATTTGTTTTGGCACATCTCTAGCTCCATCTGCGAGCTAAAATGTAATATTAAACTCTGTTATTTTGCCATTTCTTTTTTTGCTGTGCACATACCGATATGTCCTTTAAAGAACATTTAGAGAAGAAAACATTACTCTTTTTTACACGAGTCTGAACTATTTCTTGTTTTTGGTATTATCCCTATTTCTTTTTAAGAGAAACTTTTTATTGTTGCTGATGGGTGTCCACTGCCAATCTAATAAACACATGCTACTGTCTCTAAAGCAATCATTTTTGGCACGCAATCCAATCTAGAACCTAAAAAACAAGTTCTATGCATGTAAGTGTTTAAAATCACCATCCCTGTGATTCTGTAACCTAGCAACAATAACATGGCTTTCTGGTGACTGGCTACAAGTTAGTTTTAGGTCATCAAATTAAAGTTAGTCTCTGAAGTTTTTTGGAAAAAATGAACAACTTTTATGGCCTTACCTTACACATTTTGTCTAATTAGATAGAAATGCATGCCAAACACAAGCTGTACAAGTAAAATATCTTTTTGCCATTCGTAACTGGAGGAAAAAGCATTGTTAGCGGATGTCCCCTGTTATATCCGTCTCCCGTCTCCCTTAACGAATTTACACCTGTCAAAAAGTCACTTCACTCAAGCTGTAACCATAGCAACAATGACTGGGCCCTCGCATGCCACTCGAGTGCATACTGTATTCAACTTTACATCCGGAAACACATGCGATAATGTCTTTGAGAGGCCGTTTGCAACATTCATAGCAAAATATGTAGCTAGAAACCTTTCAAACATGACACTCATGGTATCTCTATAGTTTTGTCAACTGCAACACAAAAAAAATCTATACTTCACATTCAAAGCTAACACCCAGCCTCTGCATATTGGCATTCACTCAGCTAACTCCATGACGTACCGCGTGTGTCTATAGCAGCCTATTGATATCCTGGCTTCTTTCCATCCACTTTACACCCAATAAGCTCAATAAATAGACGAGGGTTGTATTCTTGTTTTCTCTCTGTATGCTTTCTAAGGTTTAATAATGACAGATTTTCACTCCTTTATGTAAACTCCCTGCTACACTTTCAGAGGTAATAAATGAACAGGTTAAGCTTAATAGCTCTTATCTTTAGAGTGAACACAAAGTCTTTGCATTTTTGAAAGATGTATCAACAGATCTACTCTCAGGTAATGTAATCAGATCTGTTCTAGGTTGAGAATAATTGATACCTCAGGAGTTTGAGAGAATTGTAAGATCTCCGCCCTGAATCTAACCTACTTCAAGTCAGATTGCATTACGTGATGAATACTTGCAGGATGTCAAAATCAGGAATTTGGGACGTACCATTATTTTTCTTATGGAACACTTTGATTTGGTGGATTTGAAGACAAATGTTTCCGTTTCAAAACCACTTCAGGCTATGTGTATTAAAATGGGCATCACATTTCAGGTTTTGTTTTAGGTTTTGAATAATTTCACACAAATTACTGCTTGTTTTTTTTCTTCTTGTTGACATCACATGTTTTTTTTAAATTCAGTAAACAGTCAGAAAATATCTGCATGTTGAAACTTGAAAAATGAAGTGTTCTCCAAACAAAAAATGAAACATTTCAGTGTTTCTTTACAGGTTTACATTTACTGCTAAAGCAACATGAAAATCTTTCTATATTTCCCAGAAGGTCAGATAGCCAGAGAAATTCATTAATGACCACCTAAAGAGCATTTAAAAAAAGTCACTAAATAATTTGATTATGGACGTCTTCATGAAAAAAAGTCTTAACACAAGTTTTACTGATACAAAAAAAAAGTCATTTCATGTCAGTGCACTTGAATTGTATGAAGAATTTTGTCGGAATGAAAATAAGTCATCATAAGAAGTGTGGTTATAAAAAAAGAAGGCAGATTCAACTTAACGTTTTACCATTTCCTCTGTTTGATATTTATTTAAGCTAATGTATTTCAACATTTAACATTTCAAACATACTAAAATAAAAGCCAAAATAAGAATACATTCCCTACTTTTCTTTGATGTCGGATTCACAGATAAAAGGCTTATTTGGAGAAGGTCTCAATGATTTCAGAGTGAGCGAGTGAACTTGTTCAAAGATGAAATAATTTCCGATGAGCCGCTTCTAACTAGACAGAAAATTCTTCAGTCTTGTAAGACAATTCGAAAGCTCTTCAAAACAAATTGCAAGCAGAGAGAAAAAAGCATGTTAATAAAAAGATGCTGCTCTGAGCTTCACCTGGCACGGAAGTGTTTCATCTTCTCAGAACAAAGGCTTTGGATGACTGCAAGCTCGATTCGGCCTGACCCTAGCAAGACCTTAAAACCCCAACGGCTCGGCCACACAGCTGCAAGCCGGAGCACCGCTGCACGCTCAATAACAAATAACAATAAGAGAGCAGGATGCTTCGGACAAACTCAATTATTTAAAACTCAGATACAAATCTGAAACCTGCTGCACGCTCTCAGGCAACACTGGCAGATGGAGCTGTTCAAATCTCGAAGATTACAACAATTCATGACTCTCCTCCATTAAACGATTTCATCAGTTTTATATAAATACATTCGAAATATGTTCCCTCTATTTTTTATTACAAAGTAATAATATTTAAAGGCAAATATGACTTGTAAAAAAAAATTTTCAAAAGAAGTCACTCACAAAGCACAGTTTGTGTGCAAATATTATATCCATTGAAGTTTCCATTCATTGAGAATTTTGTTCAATTTAAAGGTTTAATAATGTTGCCTCTCATTTCATAAGTAGACATTCATTCATTCATCTTCATGTCGGCTTTCTTCCCTTTCGGGGTCGCCACAGCGGAATGAACCGCCAACTCTCTGGCATATGTTTTACGCAGCGGATGCCCTTCCCTGCCGCAACCCATCGCTGGGAAACATTCACACACACTCATTCACACTTTAACACTATGGACAATCGTTCTTATTCAATTCACTTATTCCGCATGTCTTTGTTCTTGTGGAAGAAACCGGAGCACCCGGAGAAAACCCACGCGATCACGAGGAGAACATGAGAACTCCACACAGAAATGCCAACCGACCCAGCTGAGGCTCGAACCAGCGACCGTCTTGCTGTGAGACGACCGTGCTCATAAGTAGACAAATAGAGCATTTAACAAGTCAGAAAACGTCATGAAATGTAGACTTTATTATTGTTTAACATTAGTATTGTTAAGAGTCCAACTGACATGGAACAAGCCATGTTTACACAGGCAGAATCTGATATCAACACGAAAGCTGTCCGAACCGGGAGACTCCCCTGATTTAAGAGTGCTGAAGGGGGGTGGAGGGTTTGCTGTTTAATCGTCAGAGAAGATCAGTAATCTGATGGTTTTTAAAGGAGCTATAACAAAGCTTTATTAGGCAGACTGCCAAGTGCTAATGATCTGCTTCTCCTGAATCTTATTTTAAAACATCACTTTGATGCAGCCACTAGTGAGACGTCGATAGCTTTGGGGATATTGATAAAAGATTCTGTTCTTTTATTATTTGCCATTCTTTAAAAAAAACTTTCATTGATCTCACCTATCTGTTTACAGAACCGACAAATGAAAAAGAAGGTAAACTGATTAATAGTTTGTAGCCAAGAATCAAACTTTGCATGTGTCATCAGCCAATGACTGGCACTAATAGATGCCAATAAAATGCATTGCATATCATATGACTTAAGTTTTATTGTGCCAAAAATTTAAATTATGTTAACAAATCTGTGGAAAAAGCTCTAAAGTTTGTACGTTTTAACACGGGAGTGAATGAGAGTCTGCTCACTTCTGGAGTTAGCCTCAAGTGGCCGATTGAGGAACTGCATTTCAGTCTATTACATACATCGAGAGAGAAAGCAGGAGGTTGCCGTTTGGAAAAAAATGCAAGAAATAATTTTCTTGGAATCCGTCACTCAAAAAAACATTTAATGTAGGCTAATTTATCGTTATTACAGTTTTCACAATTGCTGTGACAGCTTATTTCAATACATTTAACAACTTTCCTAAACCTAAACACAATTAGCACAACATCTGTGGAGGTAGGCTCTACAATGAACACATTTTTTGTTGCTTTGATACAAAGTCCATAAAGTTAACACAAAATTTCAAATGCTTGAACTTCTTTTACACTCAAGTTCCACCAACACTAAAACTATCATTTTAAAGCCACATTTTTTCTCAATGTGTTACGATTGACTAAATGTTGCTGTCGGAAGAAAACATGTGTTGGTGTTTTGAAAACTGTATTATTGTATTTTGAAAATGAGTTTTGGAGTTTTGTTTACAACGAGATGTTTTGAGAACAAAATGAACTGTTTTGCCAATGGCGTGTTGTAACTGATTCGGTGTGTTAAGAGTTAAGCAAACTTGTTAAATGTATTGAAAGCAATTGTGAAAAACTGTAATTTTTAAAATAAGCTTATTTGAAAACCGCATTAGGGTGATTTAAAAAAAAGGTACGGTCAAATGACTTAAACAGCAAATTATGATTATTCTGAATATAAAAACGTTGTTACAAATAATGATTTGGTTGTTGGCACACCCTTGACGGTTAAATTTGTCAGAAGACATTCCTCGACAGTGTCACAACATGTTTCTCTTGATACATGTGCCAAGATTGAAAGCCAAGGCACCTCCAAAGACTGAAGAAAAATGGGTCTTGTGCAGCAAACTGAAGGAATAATGGCACGTTCGTATTGAAGAGAGATATTTTCATTCTGATCCATCATTACTCCAACAGTACAGTACTACTAGTTCTTGCAATTACCTTGTCCAATCACCAGATCTCATTACAGACCTCCAAGAAATGCAGGAACATTATGATATGAAAGGAGAAAGGTGAGGAATGACAAGCTAAAATGTCACATGAATCATGGGCAAGCTCATGAAAGTAGAGGTCACTGACTGGAGAGAAATTGGAAGGGAATCTTAATTTACTTTCGTTGTACTGGACTTCCTTTCCACTTTGCTTCGTAAATGTGGGAACAAATGCCACACATTTAAAAATATACTGGCATTAGGATTTCTGTCTGCAGCTGTGCACCCATAGTGCTCATTATAAACGATGAAGCCATTTCCAATCAAGGAAGGAACAATTCAACAGATCAGATTCTGCTAAATTAATTGTATACTAGGAGTAAGTTTGAAAATAGAGATATAAACCAAGGAATGGTCTTTATGGGATTCACTTCACTAGAACAAATAAGAGCATTGCCCTTACAAATGAGGTCTAGAATTACAACCATGTATTTGTGCAGCCGCTGAAGCTACGTGGAAACACGAGATCGTTTCAGGATGGCCGACTTCAACAGTTCCGAAGGTGAAAGAGGTGGGGAAAGATTTCACACAGATTATTAAATCAGAAGGTGACTATGAATGAAAGATGAGTTTTTCAGATCATCAAAACCACCCACTGTTTTATGCTGCAAATAGAGTTTGATTTGAAATTCAGTCTCATGTCTCATTTCCTTCACTTTCTCTGCAAGAGGCCGAGCACCACACACACACAAACACGAGCACAGATTCATCTTAATTCGATCATTAAAATACAAATTAGAAGCTGGTAACAGGAGTAAAAGTTTAACAACATTCAATTTAGGTGATTTCTTTATTTTTTCCACTTCTAGAAGGAAATATTTCCAGATGCAGTTCAATCAATCCACCCATTAAATCCAAACAAACTGTTTCCATGAATAAACTGAGTCACTTTATACATAGACTTCAGAATAATCTGAAAAAAAACTCCTTTGATGTTTTCAATGTTTTCTAAACCCCAGAAATGAAAAGGTCTCACATTAGTTTTTTCCTCGAGCACCCATAACGAGTAAATTGGCCTTTTTTTTTTTTTTTGTTTTTTTTTACGAACGATTACCCTGAGTCTTTAAGCATTTATAATGGTTTTAGTGAATTTGAAGCCAAAACGGTGCTTCCATTAATCTTTATTGAGTTTTACTAGACACCACTGAGTAAATAGAGCTCTTTGGAGATGAAGCAATGCACCTAATCAAGGAAAATACAGATTTTTAAAACAGTTATTGAATAACTTCACTGTGAAACCATTTATCAAACTGATAACGAATCATGAAAAGCAGCATATTTTTGATATTATGTTTTCAATTTCCAGATTTTGGTCCATATTTTATTGCAGGAAGGTTCACCTGCTTTCAAGCATCCTCGGTTTCTTCGCTCTTGTCCTGTACAGATGTGAAGTTATTGAATATAATGACTAACGTGCTCTTTCCCAGTGGCAAACCAGCATCCAAGCTTTCCTTTTTTATTACTGCATCGTCTCTGGCGTTTTCTCTCCACCACACCTTCTCCCACAGAGATTATACAGTTCTACAAACCACTGGTTTTATTTGACCTCATTTGTGGTTAGCATTTTGTTCATAACTTGATAGCCAAGATGAATTCCTTTCAACACCTACACACTGAAACGCTCTGTTATACTCCACTCAGAAGTCTCTCACATAGTTTGAATTGATGCACCTTTGCTCAACAAAGAATTTCAATTAAATCTGACATGAGTCATGCAGTCAGTCAAAAAAAACATTATACTTTTTGAACTTAATTAAAGTTCTGTAGCATTAAGAAATGCGTTGTGTGAGTGTATAATATGGAGGTTTGAGACACAGGGTTGAGCGAGCCTGGAGCCTTTAGCTTTCTGATTAGAGCTATTAAGATATTAATTCATGTGTATTGACTCATTCTTTTAAATGTAACATACATTTAGATTTTGGGTGGAGTAATATTTTTTTCTATCCAATTATTTATCAAAATTAGATGTATTTTGGAACACAATAAAATCTAACGTGTTAAATCCACTATCTAGTCTATTTGGTCCTACTCTATATAGAGTTAAATTAACACTGAATATCTTAACTTGAAGCATAAATTCTAGTATAAATGATTTGTTTTGCATCGTGGTGGGGAAATTAGAGGTGTGAGTTTTATACTGAAATCCATGGATCTATGTCAAAGGTCAAGTTTTCAGTGACGAACTGGTGGTTTAAATGAAAACCTCCAATACATTTTAAGAATGTTTGAGAGTTATTTATACTCTATTTAGAGTGTATGTGGTCTCTTGGTAGAGTTAAATGATTTTACTTTGTAAAAACTACATATTATATTGTAAAAACTAGATGGTTACGTCATACAAACAAGATAATAAAGTGATAAAACAATACATAATATCTTAAAAGGTAGATATTGATATTTTTTCTACCTTATTTTGTAAAATGACATTATGAGCTGGTTTAAAATAAAAAAGTCTTTTTATATTTGTGTAAATGTCATTGCTGTAGTTTAACAAACTCTTTAACTGTAGAAATGTCATGTTTAAAATGACCTTTTCACTTGCATTTTCTCCTCAGTTTAAACTATAATTATATTCTATTCACACCGAGTCAAGCACGTGGAATCAGCGTGAGCACGTGGACACTGGGCTGGCATTTGAAAATCTTGTGACTGCAAAAAAAGGAATAAAGGATCTATTGGAAGCATTTTTCCTCAGGTGAAATATTTATATTCAATTTACAAGATACGTCAGTTTTAGAGCATAATTATGTCACAGCACAAAATTATGTTGTGTTCGTGACACAGATGTTATGACATAGAATGCCATTTTTACAACATAATTGAGAGAAAGTAATAAATTGCGCATGGCAACAATGAGCCGCAGTACTTCCACATTATCAAGAACCAAGACAAATTGCTCCCCTATCTGAGAGAATGATACTTAAATGATCCTTACAAGTATTATCCTTATGGTGAGGACTGAGCGCAGCAGGATTTACCTAGTTCAATATCACTGTAGTATTCTTAGCTAAACAGACAATTTGTAAATAATTAAATATAAACAAATATTAAAGAGGAAAACAAATGTACCAATATCACTTTCAGATTACCTTTAGGACCTTGTTTTAAAATGTGAAATAGTTTAGGACTGAATGTTTAATTGATAACAATCTAATTGTAGTTAGTGGGGGTTGTTCATTCAACCTGCATACTCTGATGTGTTAAATTAATTTATTAAACACTAGTACTCTTGAGAGAAACATTAGCTAAAGAGCATGCACAGATGCACATTGAGAGAACTGAATATTTAAATGCAGGCACTTGTTCAGGGTACGATATTAGAGTCCTTCAATAGATAGAATGCTGCCACTCACATAAACTACAGCTTCAAACACTTAATACATTTTTTTGCTTTCAATACAACCCTTTGAAAGTACCACATGAACAATAAAATGCCATTGATTGAAGCATTTGTAAGATTTAAGAGGTTACCTTTGCACTAAGAAAGAAAGATTCCTTTTTGTTTGTAAAAAAGTCAAGGTAATTTGGAAAAGGCAACTGGTGCCTTTATTAGTTCAAGGCTTGATTATGGTAACTGTACTTGGGAGTAATACTGCTGTGCTGTGGGCACATCCCTTCTGTTTTATCCTCTCTGCACTGGCTTCCTGTTAGTTTTAGAGTAGAGTGTAAGGTTTTAGTTTTGGTTTTTAAAGCCATGGATTATCTTCGAACCATCTCTGTGAACCTTTACAGTTTTAAAACCTCTTCTTTGCGATCAGAGAGCCACATTCTCCTCATTGTGCGAGTAATTACAAGTATTTTGATGAGCTGTCTTTCAGTCTAGCTGGTCCTACACTCTGCAACAAACTTCCATTAGAAATGAGAACTATTACCAGCTTATCACAATTTAAAAGTTTGGATCATAAACATGAGCGGAAATAGAGGCTGGTGTATTTGTGTAAAGTTTTACTCTTTTGTTACTGTTTCCTTTATATTTACGTGTTTGAAATGTGTTTTGTGTATGAATGGAGAGCACTTTGACTCTGCATTTTGAGACCAAAGGGTTTCCAAAACCTGAGTTGGGTTGGTTTGGAGAAAAGAGCCGGAGTCTCCATCATCACCTGGAGCTTCACGAGCAGACAGAAGAGGGCCTTTATTTTGTTCAAAGCAGCTGTGTGGCCCAGAAGCAACACTTCAATGTGACATTTACTCTAAAGAACCAACTCTTAAACCAGAACATACAGAGACTAGTGGTCTTCAGCAATGATGAAGACTCTACCAACAATAACATTGTCATTTTATGTTTTGGTCGAAAAAAAGACCAAAAACACTAGCTTAGATTCAAATTGATTTGATTTCAGTGTCTACTCTGCAGCGTCACGGTGGCGCAGTGGGTAGCACGGTCGTCTCACAGCAAGAAGGTCGCTGGTTTGAGCCTCGGCTGGGTCGGTTGGCATTTCTGTCTGGAGTTCTCATGTTCTCCACGTGATCGCGTGGGTTTTCTCCGGGTGCTCCGGTTTCTTCCACAAGAACAAAGACATGCGGTATAAGTGAATTGAGTAAGAACGATTGTTCATAGTGTTAAAGTGTGAATGAGTGTGTGTGAATGTTTCCCAGCGATGGGTTGCGGCTGGAAGGGCATCCGCCGCGTAAAACATGTCCCAGAGGAGTTGGCGGTTTGTTCCGCTGTGCCGACCCCGAAAGGGAAGAAAGCCGACATGAAGATGAATGAATCGTAAACTAACAAGTTCAAGTTAGCCCACAAACTAAAGTCTATGATTTTTTTACTGAACTGAAGTTACTCATGTTTATTACTTGCAGCTTGTTCTGTGCACTCTCAACTGTCAGTGAAAGATTTTGTTCTTGTAAAATGTAGCCTTTTACAGTAACTTGAGTGGATTTATAGTTTAGGGAAACAGTTACATCAAACACAGATGTTTTTGGATCGCTGGAGTTTTTTTCTGCATTGAATCAACCTTCGCGCTTGAAATCAAACTGTCAGTTCAAGGCTTAAACTCTTGCAAGCGACTCCATGCAGTGAGTAAATGTAGAATCTTCTGTCTAAGCAAAAACCAAGTTGGACTCCGTACAGCCTTTTTCTCAACAGCTAAACCTTGAAAGTGCTATTTTTAAAGTTATCTTGATGAAGTGCAAAGGAAGTAAAAGGAGAGGGGTGATTAAAAATGTAAAGAAATATCAGAAGCAGGGCTACAAGGTTTTCAAGAAATAATGAATAGGCCTGCACTAAATTAGGTAAAATTCTAATCGTCTGTTTAAATGGATTCTGTGATGCATTTTTTACAGGACATAATAGAATCAGCTGTCCCCGGAATGCATTTAACACTCCATTAATGATTTATTGCTTCTGGTGATGGTCTGGTTGTACATTTTATGTTCTGTTAATCGAACACAGGCATGTAGACGAAAAAAGATGGTTGTGGTGTTCGTCACATAATCTCTACATATATCTGAAACCGTTTTTACAATACCAGGTCAGAAAAACTTAGCGGTCATAATGTTAATTGACAGTACAGAATGCTGTGTATAAATTAGCATTTAGAAAAAGTAATTAGCTATAACGCTAACCTCTCCTATCCTAACTCTTCTAGAAATATAATTTCTGAAAAAGTCACAATCTGAACCAGAGAGGACGTATGGCATGTCTAAACAGAAACAGAATAAACAGACAATATTTTGTTGTTGACATTTTTAAACGTATTCATTGTTTTTAGTCCAATACTTTCAATAACAGTACTTGTACAGAACATCTTTCCTTAATGACACATCAGTTATACTCTATGATTACTTGTGGTTCATTTAATAATTACTGTTTTTTACAATTGCAAAGACTTTTTTCAATAAGTTTAACAAGTTTGCTTAACTCTCGCACCGAATCAGTTAAAACACACAATTGGCAAAACAGTTAATTTCATTCTCAAAACCCCCGGTTGTAAACAAAACTCCAAAACTCATTTTCAAAATCCAAAAACACAGTTTTCACTAACATAACCCATGTTTTCTTCCGACAGCAACATTTAGTCAATCATAATACATTGAGAAAAAAAATTGGATTTAAAATTGCATAGTTTAGATGTTGGTGGAGCTTGTTTCCCAAGGAAGTTCGAGCATTTTAATATTGTGTTAACTGAATTCGTTTTGTATCAAAGCAACAAAAACAAGATTTACTTGTATCGCCTTCCTAGATGAATGTTGTACTAATCGTGTTAAGAGTTTAGGAAAGTTGTTAAATGCATTGAAAAAATAAACTGTCGTAGCAATTGTGAAAAACTGTACATACACCTTTAAATATAGTTTACCCTAACATGTAACATTGAATGTTTATGGGATAAGTTGGGTTAATTTCATTAATATATGATAATTTCATGTATTTATTATGTAACAGCTATTTTCTTTAATACGTTGAGTATTTTATATTATTAATTAAACTGTGTGAATTGAGGATCAAGTTCAGTGAGTCAGTTATTGATCTGTTTCTCCAACTTGAAGCATCAGGGTGTTTCTGATTGGATACAAGTTATCAGTATGTTTGCTTTGTCCAGAGATTAGAGGAGATCCTCCATTGTAGAACCTGAGTAAACGTGACACTCAAGAACTGATCAAGCGAGGTCCTCCTTATGGGAAAAGATTTAGGATGAAAACTAAGGACTTTTATCTTCTTCTTTGCCATCTTTTAACCCTGACCAAACAGAAGATAGTATGAGAGATGACGGTTGCTGAAAGATCAACAGAATTCTGTAAAATGTATTATTCACGAATGCCAAAGTAAAGAATAATGTGTTGTTTTCATCAACGAGGCATATGTGAAATTTCATTCCTTTTTTGATCATGGTTTTGGAAAATGACAAAATAATATATAGATTATACTGATTTTAGACAGAAGCACTTTCCTCAAACTAAATCAAGATCAGCAGCTAATTGCTTTGGGTCTGTACAGGCACACAATGTTATGTAAAATGTTTGTACTTTGAGACTTAAGTGGGAACGGTTCCCACTGGGAAGGGTTCCCACTTAAAAATTAATGAGCAACAACAAATGTTTGTGATTAATAACTTTGATGAGTTATCGTTTAAAATCAGTCTCAGAGGTTAGACAATGAAATTAATTTCAGTCATGTCCAAATGGGTATTATTATGTGGATCAGGAGGACATAGGTTAAGCATGCTTATTCCCATGACGTGGATTACATCTGCAAAGCTAAACTGGTTTGAAAAAGTATGAACTTCACTTAGTAGTACTTATTCGTTAAATTGACATTACACATACCTGCTGGGGTAAAGAAAATTGTCTCCTGAAAAGAAAACTGAGAATCAAGACTGTTAATGGAGCCATAGAAAAAGATCTTACTGAGAGAGAACGACACACTTTTTGAGAATGGTTCTTGGTCAATTAAGAGGGTTTTCATGCATTAAGAACAAAAGTTTTCTTTTAAAATAGAAACTAAAAGGCAAAAATCAATCCATGGCCTCTTGTAATACGAAGAATAAATTGTTACTTGGTTATTCTGTCATTTGATCGCATTTTAACAGCAGAAGTGAAGCTGTGTTTGATTCTGTACTTACCATACCTCTTGAAGTCTATATAACTCTGCAACAATATTGCTAAGTCACAGGATCTGTACCTGAACCTCTAAGTATGCTAACAAAACCAGTTTTGTTCTGAAAAGTAACTAATTTCCCTGACAGTAACTGCAAGAGTTTTGCTGACATGTTTTTTATTTAGAATTATCCTTGGACAAACAAACCCTTTCTCCAGAGGTGTGTTGCTCTGTTTAATATAGGTCATTTCAACCATCGTAATGCCTCACTCTCCATGGAGACACATCTTTATGAGCCTATCTGACAGCCTGAACTCCATCATTTAGTCAGAGTTTATTGAAAGGCGACTCTATCAATCAAGTTGCCCTCTAACAAGCTCAAATAGCCAATAATACTAAATAACCAAGGCCACTAGGAGTATGACAAGGAGTAGGAGTAGCGTTAGCAAGGATTAAAGCTTACGCATGATTACACATGAACATGTTTTTAATTGTGGAGAGTATATGCACAACATGGAAGTGTGTATGATTGACCTCCCATTGGCAACACCAAGTACAGCTTTATTCACTCATTAACTGAGTAGCCATGACAACTGCAGCGTTGCTCCCAGTGGATTGCTGTTGGCGTATTAAACCGAGTCATGTTTGTTTTTGTGTATGGGGGAGTGTAATTATCACCATTCGACTTTTCTTAGAGGCACTCTGGTGCTCACTCTCGTCGGTCTTTAATTAGCCATCAGTCTGGCAGTCGAGTTTCTTCAGGTGCTTCATACAGCGAGCGGGGTAACATGCAGGGGTAGATGTGGCTTTAATTTGCACAGCTGCGCAACCGTTTGACATCCCTCGTCAAGCCCTTTATTTGCATTTATAAATACTTTTACAATAGCTTGTGTTCTTTTTGATCATAATGATTGTCTCTTTTGGTGAACTTTGTGCGCTGTGCGCTGGGTAAATTGTTGCCTCGCAGGATTCATTCATGATCATTTTCATCATTTACAAGCTGCTTTTGATTAATCGGTTGTTCAAATAATAATCTAGAGCAATGTATTGACTTAAAATGTTTTATTCAACAAATGAGTAAATGATTTTTTGTACAATAGTTGCAATGTTTCTTTGAATTCCTTGTAATGAATATTTCCTTTATGAATTTCATACGCAGCGCCTCCTTTTAAGAATCACAGAATTGCCTTGTATTTCCCAAGCATTCTGCTTGTCAGGGACAAACTGTCTCTGTTTCTCCTGTTATATGGTTACTTTTCAACAAGCATTGTTTTATCTCAATAGAGAAGGAACATTTGATTAAACTGCAAACTCTTGGCATGTCATGTTTTCAAAGCAGAGGGAATACTTTAAGAATGGAAGTGTTGGATATGAGATGCCGTGATGGCTTATTCTTATTAATATATGTATATAAAATGTGGTAGGTTATTAAAAAGCTAAGTAAACACTGAGAAATATGTGGACTTAAAGTGCTGTAGGAGCGGAGTGGGGGTCATATTATGTCTGGATGGTTGGTGGTTCGATCCCCGCCAGCTCCATTCTGCCATTGTGACCGCATTTAGTATGACTGGTGGGGTGAGTTTGTTGGTGGCCTGGAGGCCGTAGCCCCGAAATGGCAGCCATGGCATTGTCCCAGGGCAACTGAGGGCTACCAAGGTAACTTATCATCACCACTGTGTTAAGGTGCATTGAATGAACAATGCTCTGAAAAATTGTGAAGCAGCTTTGAGCACTATAAATTGAAGGCAATTAAATTTACTAAACAGGAAGTCAAAAGAACACTTATTTGATGCACAAGTAAAAAATTGTTATTAAAAAACTGTGATGGTCTGGAGAATACAGAGATTATTGAGGAATAATGAAACTACATCTCAAGAATGACACATTCAACACTCAACAACTTGACAGTAGAAGATACAGAGCTCAAAAACAGAGGGAAGCAAACAACGGAACAGGTGAACTCAATAGAGATAATGAACAGGGGTGGAGATTGAAACAAGGTTAACACAAAACTAATCAACAGCTGATTAATAAAACAATGACAAAACAAAACGCTCCCTGATTATAGTCAACTAGACTATACATCTATATGAACTGAATATGAATATGACACATGTGATAGCGCTAAGAAGAAGTGAATATTGGAAAGATAGGAAATGTACAGAAATGCACATAAACAGGGAAACCATTAGGATGTGCGTGAACTCATAAGAACAACATAAGGCAGACCGGATAATCTACAGATGATATACAGATACAGATTTCAGTCCAACACTTAAGGATGTCATTGAATATTACATTTGTTTCCTGGTTGTGAAATGCTGAAAATCGGCAGAAATTATTGAAGAGCCAAAAGCTGAATAGCTTTTCAAATAACTGCTTCCAGTATCTTCATAGCATACTGAATCAAGGGAGCCTTGATTAACCTTGTAAGATGTAACTATAGTATAGCAGATGTTTGCTTTATGGTATGTCCGCGCACACACACACACACACACACACACACACACACACACACACACACACGATATACTTACCTTGTGATTACAAAAGATGAGTATGAGTGAGAGCAGGTCTAAGCAGCTGCTTCTGCTGCATGATCACTGAAGGTCAACACATTCTCTACCGTAACCTTTTACAGAGCAGAAGACAATGATTATTTGACCTTCTTTTGGAAACCCAAGTGAGAGACTTTGATCTGGATGAGAAGAACTCAATTTCTTGAATTTTACAGTCTCTTGTTTGACATTAGACATGCCTAGTACCTTTATTTTAGAACTTATAAAGTAAAATGAGAATCAAATTAGTTTGAGGTATTACCCTTTCAGTATGGTTTTAGGTTCTAAATAAATCTTAAAATTTTAAGCTGTTTTCAGATAGACGATTTTAAGTACTCAACACTTTTTAGGTTATAGGCTCATACTCCAACCCTCTGATTTAGAATCTGTTAATATATACCCCTGATCTGACAATAAAATTGTTTTGCATAATTTATCATAGATCGTAGTTTAATGCTCACATTTGCTAAGTGTACTCTTGCTTTTCATTCATTAATTCCTTTAAATTCCAATTCATTTAATTTCATTAAAGGTTCTGGTTTCAGTAAATTCCTGATCTTTTCCTCCTTCTCCCCACTACTTGCAAAAAAATATCTGGACACTTGATTTCATTCACCAGAAGCAGAATTCATCTCCCAGAATTTCTTAAATTGTCAATCCTCTTTAACACTTCTGAGATGAAATGCTCTGTGAAATGCTGGGTCCACAGATCTCCTGCTTTCCCTTCTGCCCACTGATTGTTTGATGGGTACCAAGATCTGTTCGAGGGGCGTCTTTGAACTGTAGAACTGTTATTGTACCTGATCCCAGCATGTTTGTGTCATCACAGAACATTGGACACACACAGCACCAAAACAGAAGTCATATCAACTGAAGCCCAGACAAACTATCAATCAATATTAACCTGCAAAAAGTACTATTTAAACTGTCTAGTGGTCTTAGCACATGATGTAACTAGGGAAAAGTCAACTTCTAACAATAGAAAAATAGATAAAATATTGAAACTTTTGTCATTCTAGCATTAAAATTGCATAAAAGTGCATAAAAGTAGTTGCATCAAGCTGAACTGATAAAAAACATTTTACATCTCAAAGGGAGTTGGAGTCTTACGTGTACTAAAAAACGATGTAAAAAATCATCTCTCTCACATTCTCGAAAGGTACATTTTTCGAGCCTTCTGTTCACCTAAAGAATGTTTTGGACTCTGGGAGGAAACTGGACGATAAACACACCAGAACATAAACTCAGGTGGTCTTGAACAGGCAATCTTCTAACTGAGAGGAAGCAGCGATAACCTTTGCACCACCATGCTCCCGAAAACTTTCTCAAACAGATAAACAGGTAAAAAAAGAGCAACATTTACTTTGTCGTATCTACAAATAAATTCCAATACAAACTACCCAATCTGCACATTCTTCACAATCATAAGCAAAAAACAAAACAAAAAAACAAGTGCATAGATTGGGTTTGTACTGTGAAATTTATTTGGCTAACCACCAAAAATCTCAGTTTGAGTTGTAAATATAATTTTTATATATCACTAATTGTCTCCAAAGTAAAAGAAAATACTTTATTACATTCGCTAAAAAAATTAATTTAGAAACAAACTGTAGCTAAAGTTAAAAATGATATGGTATTTTGTATAGTTTCAGTGCCTTAAGCTGAATACATTTCATAAGTAACTGGAATTTAAACTTGATTATTTGCAAACTATCGACTCTCCATAAAAGACATACACCACATCAGCGCTAAGGTCGTTCCTCCTCTGATCTCTTGGAGATATTTTTTCCATTTCTTTTAATCTCTAAATCCACTGTGAGAGGAAGTCATATCTGACAGCTAGGGGAACGTGAAGTAAACCCTTTTCTTTTCTCTGAACTGATGGAAGGATTTCAAACTAGGACCACAAGAAATAAAAAAGTAAGGAGACAAATGCACTCTGTAGAGATGGCTGTGCAGTTACAAGTCAATAAATCTGACAATCTGGGAACGAGAGGAAGTCCAGATACTTGGATTAACATCAACAATGCTTTCCGATCCACATTTACAGGAATACAATCAGCCAGAAGGTGACCCCAGCAACATGGTGTTTTTCTGAACGCAGTTAGCATGAATCCCCTTTGTTCACTGTATTTTCTCAGTTTTCTTGTGAATTTCAGTTTGATTGGCAACCCTAAATTGCCCACAAGAGACTGTTTGTGAAAGGTGAATCCACTGGTGACCTGGCAAGGATACAGACAATGTCAGCTAAGAGCTCCAGCAGAGCCCCACAACCATAACGAGGGCCTAATAGAAGATTAATATACACACATACACACAGAACGTTGAATAAATGAAAAATTAGAAGAAGAAAAAAACAATCCTGATTAAAAAAAGCCCCTTAGTTTTTTTTCTCACGAAAGCAAAGGTTTCACTCTTACTTGAACCTCTGCTGAGAGCGATTCAAGGATAAGATTCTATTGAAGCTATCATTAATAAGCTTTTATATCATGCAGTAAAGCGACCCTCAGGCGGTCATCATTTAAATTTTTCAGTTTAGATTTTCTCTGTAGATTTTGTCTCAAATAAATACATGAGAGGTATGGAATGGAGAATTATTTTCTATCCACATAATTGCAAACTTAAAATGATGTAGACAAGCTGCTGGGAAATTTCACATTATTAGAGTCAATAAAGCTTTTTTTTGCCTGCCACACAAAGACGCATATTTGTTCCAAGTTCACATTCAAAATTTTTTTCAAGAATATCAAGAATATCATCTCGAAAACAGGATTCCAAAGATTCAAACATCTGCTTAAGCATAAAATTAGTAAATAAAGTTGGTCCCCAATTATAGGAGAACCTTTTTTGGTGCACTTCTACATTTATATCGAAGACATTTAGAGCAAAAGACAAATCACATTTAGAGTCCAAAAGAACTAAAATAAATGTGTGGGTGTGTGTGTGCGCGTGTACGTGCGCGCGTGTGCGTGCGTGCGTGCGTGCGTGCGTGCGTGTACGTGTGCGCGTGCGTGTGCGTGTGTGTGTGTGCGTGTGCGTGCGTGTGCATGTTTGTGTATACCACTTTTTCCATTTAAAGAACCAGTTGTTCTACACATAGTTTGTTCTAAATAGCCGTTTTGAATGTTGGTTCTAAACAACACCTAAACGTTTCTCCTGTGATTATGAGACAAAGAATCCGATTCGGTAGGCATATTCACATTTCCGCCAGGATAAATCCTTGCATAATGAAAAATATTGATCATAGACATAAACCTTATATTGAAAACAGGAACATACATAATAATACAAAAAGTCGTGTGTCAATATATAAAATGCACAAAATAACCAGCATTGAATTGAAAAAGAAAAACAAGACAATGTTCACAGATTACAGACAGGCAGAGTCGCAAATCTAAATTTTTTGTTGTGCAGGGTTCAAAAAACCGTTTTCTAGTGATTAGTGCACACATGTATTTGCAAAAAAAGCATACCAGCATACCCTCAACTAGTACTGGAAGCTTTTGAGATTTTTTTCCTTCATTAATTCAAATTGTCGTACGATTTTATTTTACCTTCAATAAATAAAAAAATCTATTAATTTAAATGTATTATCAGTACGTAGATTGCCACTGCACTGATGCTCTGTTATCTAATCACATACAGGTTCATGTGGTACATTGTAGTTCGCATACTAAAGGAATGTACTGATACTGATGAAGTACTGAAGAAACACTCGTTCCTTATGATGCTGAACTATAATATAGTGTTTAGTTTTAATTGGAGAAATACTTTTAAAAAATGTTGATTTGTTAAACTTTATGGAAAAAAGCTCATATTTATCCTGCTCAGTCCCCTAGTTTTGAATTCTAACCAAAACTAGAAAGTCAGAACACATTTCTCTAGTTCTTAAGTCTCTACACTGGCTGCCGGTCTCCTTCAGAATAGATTTTAAAGTTCTGCTGCTCCTATATAAGTCCAAACATAACTTAGCACCTAAACACCTAACAGAGAAGATCAGTGAATACACACCAAACAGAGAGCTGAGATCCCTCGGTTCAAATAAAAAAAGTCCAAACAGGGTGAATCCTCCTTTAGTTTCCCATGCGGTCCACAGAGGAACCAGATTCCAGAGGAGATCAAGGGTGCCAACACTTTAGTCACGTTTAAATCCAGGTTAAAAACTCACCTGTTTAGTTGCGCTTTTGTCGACTGAGCACCAACGTCCGAACAACTATTTAACCTTTGCACTTCATATCTTAATCTTTGTTTTAATCAATGTTTTTAAATGTTCAGTTTTTAATCACTTTGATTTTATATGACTTTCTATGCTTGATTTTGTTAAATGTACTTTCTGTAAAAGCTGTGTATGAAATGTGCTATACAAATAAACTTGCCTCGCCTTGCCTGGCCTAGTAGAACAGCGAGTATGTCTTCAATGTGAAGGTGACATATAAATAAATACACACAGTACCACAAATGATGATTGGTATGGTTCAGGCCAACAACCATTAATATCAGCTTTAAATGCAGCTTACAGCAATGATTGTAGAGCTTTAAGGCTCACTCTGGGAAAAGTCGAATTGCCTCACAGGATTGCCACATGCTAGATTACCTGTTTCTGATAAATGAAAACATCAAAAACGGAGAGCAATGAAATTGACACAACCTGGTGTAGAAAGCATTGGTATAAAAAAGTCCTTCTCGGCATGTAATGGCCTTGACGCTGGTCTCGCATGAGTGGAAGACGTGAGCCTATTTTGTACTAAACAAAGAAAAAATCTGTACTGCTTCGGGCCAGGTGATGCCCTAAAGCACCTCAACTGACTCCTTGCTTCCCTATCTCTCATTTTCAGACAAAGTGGCTGCAAAGGAGTTGTTGTCATGGTGACAATGTTCACATGGAGGTCATTTGTTCATTTACATAGAATGGCATGGTTAAAGAAATCTTAATTCCCCACATTCGGCTGGTGTTTGATGGGCCTGCAGCAGTCCAGAGTGCTTCGGCCTCCGTCTGATTGACAATTAGCTGCTCCCCCATCATCAGCAGCCTGCAAGGTCGACGCAGGGAGCATCTCGCCTGCTCTGTAATCACCATCAATGAGGCTAGATGGGCACGGAGCTCGTTGATTGCAGATCAGCCAAGACTGGGTGTTGAAGAAATGGCGTTTCTCATCAAGGACTTGTGTAGTGTCATCAGCCGAAGAAGATTAGCCTACATATCGGCAGTCCTTAGGCAAGCGTGACAGGCACAAGGACTTCTGCATCACATGCGAGCGGAGGAGAGTGTCTGAACACCATTAAAGGAAAGAAGTCAGAGAGCCTGGATGCGAGTGTGTGGACTGCTGTTCAGGAGCACTTGACTTAATGTTGGAAGGCATTACAATATCTCCGTTGTTGTGCTTCAACATCATTAGGATTATTAACAAAACATATCAATTATGAAGCAGTAATTTTAGGTTGTGCCAGAGACATTATGAGGATTGAACTCTCTCTCTCTCTCTCTCACACACACACACGCACACGCACGCGCACACACACGCACGTGCACGCGCAGCTCCTAAAACATAAATTCAGGCAAGTATATTTTGAATTTAACAATTGCGAATTTAATTTAAAAATGTGATATTTCTGAACAGAACTCACTGTATTGTGTAAATATTAATATAACTTCTCTGAGGGTGTCTGGTACACTTATACAACTACAGTACACTGTCAACACAGAGTAATTAACTTATGTGAAAAGAAAGTTTCAAAAGTATAGATGTTCATTGTAGCAGCATGACGAGGTAAATGTTAAAAGTTCAATTTGGGAATTGTTAAAAAGTAGATCAACATAAATGAAAGTAGAAATACATAGAAAAAAAAGAAAAAAAAATGACACAAGAACAAAAATAAGACAAAATTGAAACAGTTATAGATTTCCTTCTTTTCCGCAATCTTCATAAAATTAAGTATGGCATTTCTTGTATGTACATATAGGGCTGATATGTGGATATAAAGAAGCAATACCGGAGACCTATACGACCTGTATTTGCACATATATGTGCCTCAATTTTGCCTATATGTGGCATACACATGCAGCATATATATTGACTCAATTTATGCTTTGAATTATGACTTGAATGAGTTACTTTGAACAACTCTGACAATTTTAGTATAAGAAATGATAATTAAGTTTCAATAGCTCTTAATAAGAAAAGACCTGTTGGACAAAAATTGTAACATAATCATTTGCTGTTTTAAACAGCCACATGGCAGAACTGAGATAAAGTAACAAAACTTGAAGAAAAATCTAAAATATATATCTACACAAAGTAGAAAAATAGCTGATTTCCATCAAACGTGTTTTAGAATATTTCTGTAATAAATAAATGTTACATTTAATGAAATGTATATGTATGTTTTTCAATTTAATTAGAGAGCTAACAAGAGAAACAGATAACGTGCTGGTGATTTAGAATAGTTTTTTTATGTTACACAATATTTTAATGATCTTAAACTATGTTTAATGAATTGTCTATCTGTAATTAATATTTCTGTTGTCCAATATTTGAAACCAAATTGCCCGAGGCCTGTGACACCACCAGCAGAGGGAGATGTTAGAGCAACGACTGCAGTGTATAATTTACAAGCTCACTCTCTTTGAGGTGAAAACAGCTCACATACAGACACTCAACACATTCTTCACAAGCTCAATTCAACCCTGTTTCATTCGTCTTCACAAAGAAGAGCTATGTCGAGCATCTCTCATGGCCATCTGTGACACCAAAGCCCTTTCTTAACTGAGTCACTGAAAAAAATTAACAACAGAAATTAGAAAACAACAGCAGTGATCTTGTCCTTAAATCTTTTTCATTAAAACAATAAAAAATAGACACTTTTGATCATTTTCATAATTATAATAAAACAAAACTTGCCAAAAGCTTTTCGAATCCTCAGCTCCTCAAGAGGATTCTCATATGTGTCCAGGTCAGCACGTCGTTCGCAGAGCGCCCTGACGAGATGGAATGAATTCTGCATAACTCTGAAGCCCTGAGCAAAGACAACAGGAGGGTGAGGATTCAGCACGGTCATACTAAGGGTCAGCAGCCAGGCCACGTTTCACACAGACACTCAACCGACCCTCTCAACAGTCTCCAGCATCAACCCATCAGAGCGAGACCCAGCCGCAGGGTCTGCTTACCAAACACTCTGCTGCCGAGTGTGCAAAGCAGGGATGCAAATGCACGCTATATTCCAGTAATACACTGAAGTATCTATGGAGTCGTTAGTTGAGTCGTTAGTTGAGGTATCAGAAAGGAGGATGCTGAAGAAACTTCTCAGTATTAGGGACAATACATCACATCCCCTACATGAGACACTGATGTCACACAGAAGCACATTCAGCCACAGACTGAGACTGCCAAAGTCCAAAACGGAACGCCACAGGACGTCATTTATACCTACGGCAATCAAACTGAATAACTCTTCCCCCTTAACACGGGTGCTGTCATAACAGCATCATCAACAAAGCCTTATCATGTCCTGCAATATATAAACTGTGCAATAACATACAAGGGCAATAAGATAATGTGCAATATCTAATCCTATGTGCCATAACATACACGTGCAATAACTTATATGTGCAATATCAATATTTCAACATTTTCTGTAATTCGATAGTTGTCAGTTTTTCTATATATTTTTTATTTTTATTCTATTGTATGTCTGTCTTTTATAGTACATCCTAGTTGTATAGTACATTGTATTATATTTATATTTATTTATTTATTTTTATTTTTTATTCTTCTTTGTATTTGTATTTAAATTTTTAAATAAGCAGCCACTGGAAAAGTAATTTCCTTCGGGATGAATAAAGAATTATCGTATCTTATCTTATCTGATTTAAACACTACTACAAGTACGCTCATCAACCCTTTATTTATTCAATTAACATGGCATAACGTGTCCACGTTTATTTAAAGCAGCATGACTGTAGATTCCTTCTTTCCAAATCAATATTTTACAAAATTCAACAAGGTTATATTCATACAACTTGTGATCATTTGTTTGTTATTGTTTCATAAAGGGCGTCACGGTGGCACAGTGGGTAGCACGGTCGTCTCACAGCAAGAAGGTTGCTGGTTCGAGCCTCGGCTGGGTCGGTTGGCATTTCTGTGTGGAGTTCTCATGTTCTCCTCGTGATCGCGTGGGTTTTCTCCGGGTGCTCCGGTTTCTTCCACAAGTCCAAAGACATGCGGTATAAGAGAATTGAGTAAGAACGATTGTCCATAGTGTTAAAGAGTGTGTGAATGTTTCCCAGCGATGGGTTGCGGCTGGAAGGGCATCCGCTGCGTAAAACATATGCCGGAGAGTTGTCGGTTCATTCCGCTGTGGCGACCCCGAAAGGGAAGAAAGCCGACATGAAAATGAATGAATGTTTCATAAAGGGTTGTAAAAAACTGTATCTAGTCTATTAAACGCAATACACTGTCAGCACATTTGTCCTAAGTTGAAACAGAGGTTTTAATCTGCATTTAACCCTTTCAGACACTATCACATGTCAGGGCATGTAATTTTTTTGCTTCCAATTAAAGCTTTTTGACCATTAGGTTGGACGTTTGTCATCCAATCAAATGACAGTAAGACATTGCAATGTAGTTACTCTAAACAGAAATATTGTAGAACCTCAAACTAAGTGGAAAAGAAAATAAGGTTTTCAGTAGTCTTAATCACATTATAACTGTTATATATGGAATTACTTTTCATATTGTGAAAGAGAGAGTTTTCAAAAAGGCTTAACTAAATTTAAGAGTGAGTCCACTCCTTCACTTTTCTGTAAAAAATATTTCATAGAGGTTCTTCATCAAATAGCTGATGGATTTCTCTCAGATCCTGGGATACCCAGTGTTGAAGATGATGATGTACTTTAGCATTTTTCAGAAATTATTCAGGTCTGATTGGGTTAAAGCTGTTAAAGCCGATCAGGTGTAAGTAAGAATTCGCCCAACAAAACCATATATAAACAACAAGATCTTCAAACAATGCTGGAAGAAGAAAAAAGGCTCCTGTAGCTTTCAAAGCAGATTGTGTGGACACAATTTGGCTTTCAAGAATAAAGTCCTGCGACAACGTTTGTGTTGCAGATTGTGCTGTTTTCCCCCGATGGCGCAAAGAAAAGCAAGCTGCAGAAGTATAAGAAACATCAAAGCAGTTCTCTCTCATAATTGGATGTCCCTTGCTATTTATTTATTTGCTTGTTTATTGTTTAAAGTAACTTCTAATGTTCTGTTTACCTAATTTGTTACTCACGGCACGAGGATAGGGAAGGCAGAGCTGTGGAGAGAAGGGATGGGGGTGAGGGCTGTCCGTTTGGATACCCTATTGATGCCCTCCAAAAACAAAACCCCCACCCCCAACATTTCCTTTATCATTCAATTCCATCCTTTATTTGTCACCCTCCGTTCTAACTCTTTCACAAGGCTCTCTCACTGGCAGTGCTGTGCAAGACCTCGACTCGGTAAGTAAAAACCTCGGAGAAAACGGTAAATTTGATGACGCAAGCTGTTTTTAGGGCCACTGCTGCTGAGGAGTTCATCTTTAAGAAAAACAAGATACTCAAATAATTGATTAAGTTTAATATTTAGGATTAAATGAAGACTACTCATTAAGACTAACCATTTAATCTGTTAAAAACTGATTTCTAGATACTCTGTATTTCTAAATGTTTTTAGTTGTTCTATTCAAATTCTGGTTATTCTTTCACAGGTTCCGCAGTTCAACTCTGTCTGAGGGTGCTGCGTGTGCCCTGAACCACGGATTTCTCCATTCCTCGATATTCCAGTCACACAGCCATGCGCGGGCGGACGCTGCTCTTCATCTTATCCCTACTCTTCCTCCTCCTGTCTCTCTCTGAGGCGAAAAAGAAATCCAAACAGCTGTCAGATGCAGTGACTGTACCAGCTGTGAATCCCTCTCTGGGATCGGGTCAGCTGAGCACAAAAGATGGCCACCGCTGTACCTGGGAGACCCTCGAAAGAGGCGCCAACGTCCTTCTGCAGGTGAGCTGCTCTGCTCAGGGACAGGATGGGATCAGAGCCCCCTACACCTGCCAGTTTGCTGGTAAACCCCAGGAATGCTCGCTGTACAGCACGCTGTCCTCTCAGTATTGGAAACAAGTGGTGAACAAGCTGAAGAAGCGGAGGAACGCTTGTGAGGGAGACAAAGTGCTGAAAACAAGGCTGTGTAAGAAAGAACCCGCTGCATCTCACATGAAGCTGACCGAGAAAAGTGGAGAAGAGACAACCACGCATGAGAGCAAGAGAGTGCAAGAAGTGAGCAGACTGAAACCTGCGGTGACTGCAAGCAAAGAAGAAGTTGTAGAGAGAGAAAAGAAAGATGAGAGCAAAAAAGAGGAAGCAGGAGACAGGGAAGTACTGAATGATGGATTTTCAGACATGGAGCGTTCTGGGAGTTACTGCATGGAAGGATGGCATTCTGTCTGCAATTTCTTTGTCAAGTTGGTAGATGGTTAGAGAAAAGAAGTTTCTACTATTTTTGACTGAGGATATGAAAGCCGCTCCATGAGGGAGGAAAGTAGAGAAAACAGAGAAGTCTGTCAAAACACAACTGCTGTAGATGATAATCCAAACCACTGAGTACAATAGAGTTAGAGGAAGACTCGTAGACACAGAAAATACAGGTGTATTGATTAACAAAGTAAGCATGTTGATTTAGAAGTGCGTATTGTCACTAAATTCATAACAAACATGCATAGTTATAACCAGAGGTGGGTAGTAACTTGTTACATTTAATTAGTTACATTTACTTGAGTACATTTTTAGGGTAACTAGTAGTTTTGAGTCATTTTAAAAATGTGTACTTTTACTTTTACTCAAGTAAATATTTTGCGAAATATCTGTACATCTGAGTTACATCTTTGTTACATTTTAGCTGTGTTCTCCCGTTACTAAAATCATGGATATAAATCTAAACGCAAGCTATTTTTGACACTCGCAGATCGAAACCACCTCAGCTGCAGACTGCAGACATCATGCATGCAGACAGAGGACATCTGTGCATATAAATGTGGATTTCACAGTGCAAGTATTCCGTAAAATGTGATTGTAGATGCAAAACTTTTTTTGTTGCGCGTATCACCTTTGTAATGTAGGTTTGAGTATAGTTTTCTATAGGAAATGCTATGTAATAGCTAGCGTTTTTGCTTGGTATCGTACTTGAGCAAATTTTGCTTATATACTTTTTTACCTCTTACTCAAGTAAATCATTTGGGAGTTACTTTTTTACTCTTACTTGAGTAAATATTTTCACACGTACTTTTTACTTTTATTTTGAGTAGATTTTTTTGGATACTCTACTCACCTCCGGATATGCCCTTAATTTGTATTTCATACAATTTTTGATTGACTTTTTGTCCGTTATGATTATTTCTGTAACTAATTTCGCTAAAATGAAGAAAACAAATGCTCTTATCGATGTGTTTATTAACCAAAACATGTTCTAAAAATTATACTCAATGAAGATGTCTGTAGGTATTTTACTGTTAGAATTCCTCATTCATGAAACAAGTCAGTGGCTTTAATAGATACCACTGCAATGGTCCGAATACAAAGATGAAATTTGTCTTAAAATGTCACACTAATATGGTGATAATATTTTTGCAAACCAATATTCATCTATTAAAAAAAGAGCCTAGTCTTTTGTTTCCTCTTTTTTATGTGATACAAAATTCCGAAAGACATGTTTGTCCAAATTTTATTCATCTGGTTTCACTGGTTTGGGTTCACTTCAAAATTTCACAACCACTAAAGATTTGAACTCTAGGATCAGCAGGCGTTGTGACTGAAAGCAGGTGGGTTCGAACCCCATTGAGCTGCACTGGATGTGGCTTGAGCGAACAGCATAAGGAGGAAGAGTTGATTAAACACATCAACCTCGTATTGGAGATGCTCCAGAAACATGGTGTGAAATTTCCTCCAATCAATCAATCAATCCATCAAGTTTTTATATAGCGCTTCTTTAGCAGTTGCTTTCAAAGCAGCTTCACAAAGTCCTCGTGAGGATCAGGTAGAGTAAGCAGGAGTTCCTCTGTGAGGCCCCTGGGAGCCTCACTGACTGAGGCAGGTGCAATCACCTCCCCAGCACAATTATCCCAAGAAAAGGATTTTCCATTGAGAAGAATATTCCGTGTACGAGGACAAAGTGATCAAAAGTTTGACCTGTAGTTAAAAAAAAATAAAATAAAGTAAACAAAAAGGCATTCTTGTTTTTTGGGGTTTTTTTTTTTACATCATGATAAAAACTGTCCTTCATGCTTAAACAAAAACACATTTATTTAGTGAATCTGGGAGCGTGTTGCTTTGACACATTCACTTCACAAGATATTCACAGAAACAGAGGAGCACAAATTGATTCAAATTGATGAAAAGTGCCATCTAGACGCCATTCACCTTCGTGCTGACGAGCCAACAGAGAAACAGAAGGCATCTCGGGGGGTCTCTTTTGTTCATGCTTCTATGTATAACAGCCTACCGCTGCGGTTAATAGGAAGCTGTGCTGCTAATTTCTGAACAAAGAGGTAAGAGCCAGAATCAAAAGCCATAACCTTTGAATATGTGTTTCTAGCCACAAAGCCAAGTAAGCAGATAAATGCATGAGTGCAAGACCCTGAGTGAACCCAATCAGTTAAAATCAAGTCCTATGTCAAGGATAAAATGATCTAAGACATGGTCAAACTGTGAAGATATCAAAGAACGCTTTGCATGTTTAGAAATGAACTACATTCAGTAGGCCGTATGCCCCAAAATTTCATAGAATTATTTGAAAATGGACAAATCGGACGACTGGGTTAATGAAATGTGATAATAAAATAATTAGTTCAAAGATAAACTGCACTGTTCAATGCAGTAATTAAATAACAGAACGGATCTTATTAAAATCCCAGAATGCATGATGCTGTTATATTTAAATTGCTGTAATTAAATAATTCTAGAGTTATTCGTCTAGTTATATGTGTTGCAAAGGCTAATGACATACGGGAGAGGATTACAACCACTATCTTACATCATCAGGATAACCTATTAACATTAACCATTTAAAGATTTAAATCTGTTCCCTGCTGAAAAAAATATTCCTTAAGCCCAAAACTTAAATACTTTGAAAATGTGTTTCTGACAAAGATTTACAATGAAGAAAAAAAGTTTTTTAAGAAATACAAACCTCGACGAGCCTGACTGAACACTCCAGCACTCTTTTTTTTTTTTTTTACAATTCAAGCGCCAAATAAAACATGCTTCATGGAGAAACACCGAAGGGTGCAGACAGGTGTGCAGACAGGTCTTTTCAGGGAATTGTGCTTTCAGGTGATTCAGGAAAAATGCTTTCTAAAGAAAGTCCTTAGACTTCTTAATACAACTCTTTCCTTTTTTAGGAGTCAATAAGTAACGGTTTGTCATTTAAACCATTCAACAATTCTCACATTTTAGCATAGATCATAGAATTCAATTAGACCAGTAACACTTTTGTGACCATTTCTAATAGTGTTAATATAAATAAACGATTTCACTATATTTTGTTGTCTTTATTCTGTCCACCAAAATGTTGATGACTTAGTGGCATGACTTCAGTACAAAGGTATTTTACTGATACACTGGAAAGTGTCTTTTGATGAATATAAATATATTTGAACTTTTTAATCACTCTACTAGAGACAGTAGAGACACTACTGGTTTATTCCAATCTAAAATGTTTTGTTCAATGGCTGTCGTCACATCAGGAGAGCAGCCGATTAGATTCTAAGATAATAAAACACTGCTTCTTAACTCTGGTGGAGATGGACAATAAGCCTTTTGCCTAAAAAGGGTTCTTTTAGGATTAAATGTAACCCTATCTCAAGTACTTTCAAAGTCAAATCGACGGTTTTCAGCACTGAACCAGATGAATTAAATAATCAAATACGTTCAGACTTATATTTCAAGCTTTTATGGGTTTGTTACGGAATAATCCGCTGAAGATTTCTAACAGCAGAATGAAAGCATGGAAATTTTAATCAGCTGTCTGAGCATGTTGCTCTTGGACTAAAAGTAGTTATTTAACAAAGGAATTTTCACATGTCGTATTTTCTCTTCTCACACAGATCTATTTTCAGATCAAACTGGCTGCATTAAGGACATTGTCTTTGGAAAACATAGTTTACATGACAGTTTTTGAATGAACAGTGAACAATAAAAAAAATGCCTTATTAGGAAGAACACACTATAGCAAGTATTTCATTAAAACATTTTGTTTATTCTGTTTTAAAGCAAAATACAAGCAGAAATCAGATGTAATATCATATTTTACGTCACAATTTTAATAAGATAATATTTGTATTATTTTTCTTCTGTTGCTATTGTGTAAGACAATAGTTTCATCTAGTTTCATGATAGATGCAGATTTTAATACCCATATGCCATAGATCCCACTGCAACACACTCTAAAAGTCCACCGCTACATAACACTATATGGGAACCTTATTAGTGCCATTTAGCACTTGTTTCAGAAGAGCTATTTATAACTAGCCACATTTAGAGCTACATACATTTAGAGTCCAAAGAACTACAGAGGTATATGTACTTCTCTGGTTCTTTGGGAGTTGTACATAAATAAAAATCTATATTATAACATTTCTTTAGGTTTCATATAGCACTTTTTCGTTGTAAAGAACCACTTGTTCTAAATGCAGTTGGTTCTAACCATAGGTCCTCTTACAGTAAACTACAGAGATGTGTGTTCAGATTTGTTTTAAATATGTTGAGGAGTTAGATGTTATTTTGTCAATTAGATGTTCTAACATGTTTATTGAATTTCCTTTAATTATGTATTGATTGTGAAATGTTTCAACAAATGACTTTCTCCGTAAGAGGTTTTTAAAATCTGTCCATCAGCATGACGTGCAGAAATGTGTCGTAAGTGGGCTTGCGTCGCATCAAATTCTTTAACTTTGGACATAACATGTTAAAAATACACCCATCACATGCCATACAACTTTGATAACAAGAGTTTCAATAACCCACCTTTTTATTACCACTGCGGTCAGAGCAGAAGGATCCAGAGCTGTTTCATGATGATGTTACTCTCAAAATGCTCATTAAAAATAAACCAAAAGTCTGTTGAAGTGTGAAAAATGATAGTTTCGGTTAAATCCACCTCTCAAAAGAAAATCACCAACAGTGTTAATCATGTTTTGTTTCTAATAGACTTTATTTATTTTCTTCAAGATGGATCAAGATATGACTGAGGTAAAAAAAACAAAACGTTGATATGTGGTTTACATTGCGTTTAAATCCCCATAAAGGAAAACCCATTTCATGAGGATACACATATTCTGTTTTCATTTCAAGTTCTTAAAGAAGAAAAGTTCTCCACCAAAACGGATTGTCCTTAAAAACTTCTTAACATCCTCTCCAGCTCTCAAATAAAGCTGCATGCTGCTCTACGAATCCCGAATGAGGCTTTCAAGGTGACAAAAGACTATTCTTGAGACAGAGACTTTGACTTTCTTTCTCTTGTGTTAAAATGACAAAAATGTCACACACATAAGGAGTAATGTTAATGTTATTAAATGCTTCTACCTCATAATCTATATTGTATGGCTATTTATAACAAAATATATATATATACTTGCATATATATGTACATAGATTTTGTTAAGATAAACATTATTTTCACATTGAAATAAAACGAATACTGTATAAAAGGAAGAGCCACCAAATGTGATACAGTTTCAGTTACAATAATAACAGTGAAAGGCTTTATTTTAATATATAATTTTTAAAAGATTTAAAGTTTTTAATGCGTTTGGGTCTTCTTGTTTTTAGTTTGACTCATTTAGTTTGACATATTCTTAAAATGTGGTTTATGTGGGACAATTCTGCGGGATTGTGAGACTTTTTTCTAATTTTCGTAAAGAAGGTAAAAGGTTTGATGAAAGGAAATTAATACTTGATTTTCTGACTGCATGTTTTGTAAGAGCACATTCTGTTTCAATATTTTCTATCTATTTTTATCAAAAACAATTCCCCAAGTCGGAACGCTACAAGATTAGAATCGGCTTCACCTCAACCGCACATTAATAATTTAATAAACAATTGTTGGTTTCTGTCAGATAAGAAATGGCCAATGCTTCAAGAGTTGTGTTCTGTTCTCTGCTTGTTCGTGAAATAAGCTATACGCAGTCAAAATAAAACACATTTTAGACTCTTCCCAGTGTCTGTGTTTCCCAGAAAGTAAGCGTTTGGCTCTGTGTTTGGAGGATGAATCTCAATGAGATCCACATCTTCTCCTCAGTCTATCAGACAAATACACGCTCCCTCTCTTACACACTCACAGCATTTACTAAATAGACTCTTAGTACACATAAATCAAGTGTTTTTAAGACAGGCATTCAGCCAGTTGCGCCATTTAAAGGGTCCATTCACATCCCAATCTGCAGGAAAACAACACCAGCCTCCCCAGAAACCCAGCTGGAACCCCTGAGATGCACACAAAGGCCCTCGAGACGCTTCCCACATCGGAACTGTTTTGTAAGTGGCCACATTTGCCACCATCTTGAGCCTTACACTGACCCAAAAGAAATGAACGATACAAGAAACACCGAAGCTCTGACACAGCAAAGGCTGGAGCTGTGCGGCTGCCAAGCGGTCTTAACATGGGTTCATGGGTAATTTGCCTAACAAGAAAATAATTAGTCTCCAGTGTCTGTGAAGACTCAAAACAGTTCCACTGTCAGCTTTGAAAATTGAAACCAATTTTATCCTGTAAGTTCTGGCATACTTCAGCAAATTTCAATGTTGGTGGATGAGGAAGTTACTGATAAAGATGATTATAGGATAATTAATAATATCAACAACTTTTTATTGGAGGTTAAATACAAATTAGAACTATCTTAAGTTCAAGCATCAATCAAGCAGTCCTAGATTCAATAACAGAAATGTAGACGAAAAGTAATAAATAAACTAAACATAAAACAACAATAAATACAGATCTGGTAAAACCTGAAACATATCAACTTCTTGACTTGACTGTGTGCGAACTGCAATTATCGCAGCGCCCTCTGCTGGATTCAACATAATAACGCAATTTGACCTGAGCAATATTTTACTTTCGAAGAGGAAAAAAATAATAGGGTTAAAAAAAACTTTAAATTGTTTGAATCTTATATACTTCATGTAATTTACTTCAATAAATTACAGTTTTTGCATAAAACAGTAATAAATAGTGGTAAAATCGAACTAATTCCGACTAACTAAATGCTGTGTGTAAAAAAGTTTGCTCCCAATTTTTCCAAAGGTGCAATTCAATCAATGATTTTTTTTAGCTGGCTCAATTTTTTGATAAAGACTTATTGACTTAATTAACATTTTCTAAATGATGTTGTGTCACGCTGTGTCAAAGTGATGTGTTGAGCCAATTAAAAAGGGTTTGTTGCATCAATTTTGGGAAGAAAACATTTCTACGGAGAGAGGACTTTTGCTTGTTGAGTCAACTTGAGTGTAAGAGAGTATATGCATATTTATCCCAGAAGCTTCAATTATAATTTTACAATATTTACTAGTAAGCCAGCTGATTCATTGTCAAGCTGAATGCAGTAATTCACAATTAACACCTTTTTTTTCTTTTTGCTTAGACTTTTCCCACATTTTTTAATTGTATTCACATTTCTTAAACAAGACCATTTTCTTCATTATTTCACTCTATTCATATTTCTTAAAGAAAACCATTTTCTTCGTTATTTAATTCTTTTCACATTTCGTAAACAAGTCCTTTTTCTTCTCTTGTAACCGAGTCTGTTAATAGATTAAAACTGCTTTGTTAATGCTCAATCTCTAATGACAGGTCTCCCAATCCTTTTGTTTTTGCATTTGTCGACCCAAACCATCAATCCATTGACATAAATGAGCAGGCATCCCATTAAAAACAGCACTTACAGCTGTTGCCAGTTTATTTTCTTACTGTATCCACTAGATGCCACCATCCATCAGCACTTATTTAAAGTGGGGCCTTATTCTGACTCGGATGTTCAACCCAGCCAAGCCAAGACTGACCTTTGAAAGAGTGATACATGGCTTAATATTTAATTCATTAGTTACATCTCCTCAAGTAAGTTATACTGAAGCAGCAGTGAACAGCTAGTTTTTATCATTCCATCCTGCGCACACAGTAGGTGCGGTATGACACATTCAATTCTAATGCAATTAACAGCATTCAGATGTATTTTTGGAATTCAGGAATTTACTTCCAGACGAACTTCGATGTTGACATCTGAAATCCCTCCACCTCTTACTCCATAACCAGACGCCGCCTGTGACTTATGGCTGACTGGCTACAAGCTATTAGGGTGATCATGCCTTCTCTATTCTTTCAAATGTTCTTGAAAAATCTCACACGCTACCTTTCACAATGCTTTAAACCCAACCCTTACCCCGAGCACTCCATTGCATCATACCTTTGCTTCAATTACATTTACTATAAACCATAGACAAAGAAAAACACGGACAATCCAAGTATAAAGCACCAACAACTAATTCTGTAAAATGGAAAAGGTTTAAAATGAAATATGATATTCCCAGCACAGTGATGGTGTAATCAGAACGTTCTAGATGAGTGTTCTATTATCTATTGGGTGGAGCGGCTTACCACAAGATATTAAGAACGGGCTGAAAACTTGTGAAACAAATACATTTATGTTAAATCTGAGTGCGATAACCATATATGTATTCATATTTTTCTGTATCATTATATTTTATTTGATCTATTCTCATTTTTAGGCATTTTGTGTGCAGTGAATGAGGTTATATTTTTGTGTATTTTGAGTGTCTACTATTATTTTATTGTGTTGTTTACTTAGAATCCTGGTTGATTGAGGACTCCAGGAAGATTAGTGACCACTGATGCGGAAGCTAATAAATAAATCAGTAAATATAAGTCCTGGTTAACATCTTTCTGTGTGGAACACATTTCCTGCACTTCTATTACACGGTCCTATTTACATACTTTCAATTGGATAACTAGAAATGGTGCAAATGGAAATATTCAATGTAGTTGCCACCAAAAATGGAGTAGCATGCTGTATCCTTGCCTTAATATTTTTACATTTGGAGCCTCACTGGAGGTCCGAAACGATGAGATTAATCAGAGGATAAAATGTTAAACAATGAATCAAATGAAAAAAGGCTTCCCTTTTAGATAAAAAAGTGTGCTAACCCAAAACGGACTGAAAGTTTGGACTTGTGGCAGATTTTAGTGTCCTGAATCAATGAGAGAGGTGTTAAGCCATCGATCAGTGAGGGGGAGAACATCTGCTCAGGCACAGAAGTGTATTTCATCAGCCAAACTCTGTTCAATCAAATAACCATGAGTGAAACTGCTGATAAAAACGTGCTGCTTTGTAATCTGAGAGGAGGAGGTATCGACTGGAAAAAACATTAATGGTTTTAGAAACGTATCTGCTTGAAAATCACTCGCTGCTCAGAAACTTTGGAATGGATTTGATGAACTTAAGTTGGTGCCAGTTAAAACCAGTTCACGCCATCCAGGAGCATGCTGGGAGGGAGCTGAAGAATATCTTAACTTTTGGACCATGATGAACACACCCTGTCACACTCTTACTTCGTTTACATATCAGTAAGTGCAATAACTAAGTTTAGATTTGTATATGGCTGCAGCCATCGGTGATAAAGATTAACTACCCCATGACCTACATCAACAGGGCTAAACAGCCAGGGACTATTTGTTAAATATTACACGTGTTAGAGTTAGATTAAAAAAACTTAAAAGGTAACAACACAGCTGCAAGCATCAGTAAGCCAAAGATTTCAAATAACAGAAAAAATATATTCATAAATACAAAAATTATGAAATAGAACAAATTTAGAAAAATACGTTTATTTATACATGTTTTAATATATACAAAACCAATTTTAAATTGTTTTGTTTTATTTAGTTAGTTATAATTTATTTAGTGTGTGCCTATACTAATTGGTAGAAATGTTTATTTACACTCTGATCAACCTTTGTCATTAATGCTAAATCATATGATATAGTCACTCACTAGTCAATTTAAAATGTCGGGGTTTAAATCGTGCAAAATTTGAATTAGCCAAAAATTTCAGATTTTATGTGCCATTGGAAAATTAATTATTTATGCATATTTATCAGCATACAGACACGAAAACACATATACTCTAAATTAACACATAGTGATGAACTGTGCAAAAATGTTTACGGTCAAAACTATAGAAAAGAGCGGTGAATATTCACAGGTCTGTGCGAGATAAGCTGTTCCGCGGTTACTGAATGCTGATTGGTCGGGACGGGCGGGGCGTGTGATATGCAAATGAGGAAGACGAGGCTTTATTTAGGCGTCCGCGGAGAGCTCGCCGCGTGGAGAGAGGGGTGTGTTAGCCGAGCACACAGACCAGCGGGGCCGGCGTGTTTAAAAAGGGGTTTCGCAGTTTAAAAAGCTTTGGAATTTCTCACAAATCCGGTTTCTCGCGCAATGCGATTTGCTTAAAGTGTTTCTTCGAAGTAAGACAGTTTCTTCATGAGTTCCACACGGTAAGAACGCCTTAAACTCGCAAAGTTTTGTATGCTAATTGGATTAGCATTTTCTTTTTCAACATGAAGTTTGAATGTGGCTTTTTATGTATAACGTTACTTGCATACACGTTCAATTATCAATATAAAACCCATTTAATTTAAGTCTTTAATTGATTAATTTCTAGAATCGTGTTATGCTCAAACCTGAAGTTTTGCAGCGGTAATCTTGCATAACTGTTTGGAATAATTCCTGTTTTAATGTGAATCAACCTTTTAAAAGCAGCTTTTCCAAATCTACTTTAGACCTTTTGTGTTCGCTTCCTGTGAATTGGGGGTGGGGGTTGAAGGGGCCCTTCTGCTTACATTGCAAGATTGATTATTGGCTGCCATTAAAATGCTTGGAAATGAGCAGTCTTGATTAGCACACGTACAGCGCTTGTAGTAATCAATTATCTTTATTTTTATGCATGCTTAGAGTCCTTCACATTCTCAGTCCCTCAATGCCGGGCCCAGTGATGCCTGTGGATGTGGCTATGCAGCTGTACATCACCCACTCTCCCCCACTGCGGAGCTTTCTGAGCTCTTACGAAGACTACAGAACACGAAACCTTGTCAAGGCCTGCTACAAACCCCTGCGGCCCTGCTTGAGCACCAGAAGCCACCTCGAGTCCCCCTGTTTGGGATGGCAGAAGACAAAATCCAAAGCCAAGAAGAAGGTGGTGTTTGCGGACTCGAAGGGCATGTCTTTAACAGCGGTGCGAGTCTTCTCATCTTTTGATAACCGTGAACCCGCTCCATCCGATCTACAATTTGACCTGGAAGGGCTAGAAGCAATCACGAACACTCTTCATATAAATTCAGCTCAGAACAGATCCCTGGACTTTCCTCAGCCAGCGGCAGACTATCTTGATTTCCGTAGTCGGTTGCTGAAGAATTTGGTTTGTTTGGAGAACTGCACGCTACAAGAGCGAGCCCTCACTGGCACCATTAAAGTACGTAACATGTCCTACGAGAAGTCAGTTCAAGTGCGCATCACATTCGACACCTGGAAGAGCTTCCAGGATGTGGAATGCACTTTTATGAATAACGTCTATGGCTGTCAGGATACAGACACGTTCTCATTTGCTATTGAATTGCCGGGTTATGTGCCTCCTCAGAATAAGGTTGAATTTTGCATCAGCTACAGAACTGGAGAGCAGACCTTCTGGGACAACAATGATGGTAGAAATTATGGACTCGTTTCCACGTCATGGAATTCCACCCAGGAGGTGAAGTCCGATGATTCCAGGATGATCACAGACAGGAAAGCACAAGAAAAAGACGTTTCTAAATGCAGAGGGCCTCTTCAGTCCAATGGAGTTTTTCCAATGTGGCAGAGTTGGGGTCACATTGCAACCACCGGCCCCTACTGGTGACCTGCACTGACTATTAGTCAGATATTCTGACAGATTTTCCAACAGGATTTTTCTATGGAAGACAACAGAAAATTTTTATTTGCTTAAAAGCTCTTAATGTGGATCACCTGCTCATTGGTTTTGCTAGATTTAGATTAGCGTTAAAAAGTGGAATATGCAACTCACTCAATTGGTCCTCTGCAGTGATCAGATTCAGACAGGAAGTGTTTTTTGGGTGCAATATTTTTATGAATGTAAAGTGGGTTGGATAGGCCTTTTGGTGGTGAGCTAGACTAATCGGAAACAAGACCACTGTGGGGTCTAGAAAATACACTAAATGGGATCTTTTTATTGGTTTTATGCAGAACGTGTCCACTTTAAATGTGTTAAGTAAAATTTGGCCTGCTGCTGCCAATGTGTGCCACATCTGCAGACTGTCATAAACTTTTAAGATCAAGTCTGATGATTAGAAGAGATTATATATCTTAAGTCTGTGTCTTACAAGCCAACTCTCGGCCTATTTTCAGTCGAAGTAGTTTTATTATAGATGAGCAACCAGTGGCAATATCCTTCATATTGAAGGGGAAGATTTAATCTGGTCACAATTTTAAAGAAATTTAAAAGAAAAGATTATTTATCGTATTTAAAATCTACTCGAATGAATCTGCATGATGTGCATACATAGGTGTCTCTTTTCATTCAAATGTATTTACATTAATGTGCTGAACTCGATGCCAATGAATGCAATAAGCTGATTGTTTCTGTGCCTTATAGGATCTGCTGAGCAAATCTCTGTTTTTTGTTTGCAAGTGCAATTAAGTGAAGATGAGGAACTAGTTTTGATGTAACACGTGAAGATGAGAGCGGATGTATTTTATTAAAGAAAGAATGGATGTTTTTGTAAATATGTATTGGTTGGATTATTGTTTTTCTGAAATAAAATCAACTATAAAAAAAAACACAATCTGCGACTGTTTCTTCAACATGCCATTTAGGTGGTGGTCTGTTTGATTTGCCAAATGTACCAATTAAATGGTCCTTTATGTGCTTAGAAAACCAGAATGCACAACATGTATTTGATGGCAAACAACATTTTTATAAGGGGGTGTGGCTAAAACAAAACTTAACTATTCTATAGAAAGTTTTAGTTTTTCAAGTACAGAATTCTGATTGAAAGTTGGTCACTGTCAAGTCTACCATAAACCAATCATTGTGTTTCCATATAACCTTCTGGTTTTGAAAACCAAGTAAACCATCATCTCAGAAATAAAACATCCAGTGATGATCCATGTTCGCAGTGCGCACGGTTAACAACCAGTTAGCCACGAGAAGGATTAGCTGAGGAACAGAAGCTGCTGATAACCCTGCACATCCTTGACTTGATCGTGCCCTGAACACACAGTTCAAAACTATATCTAGCCTCATGCCATGTCTATTTCAGCCATCATCCTGAAACCAGTGAACACAAGAGGTACACAGTGTTGATTTTCCAAAGGTCCTTTCAGGTTATTCCCGTATCGATTTCAACAGGCGAACTTTCATCACCGCAAATAGCTAAATAAACACACAATGAATCTGCAATGGCAGAGTTATTTTAAGGATTAAAAGTCTCAAAACAGCAGTGTAATGTCCGTACATTTGAAAAGAAATCCTCAAATTTGTGAAAATATCTTTTTTGTAAATATTCCTTGTGATGGAATTTAAAAGACTGCATGGATGTGAACATCTAAATTACATTTATCTATTAAATCATTGAAAGACACTAGTTAATTTAAAATGAGTAAAATTAAACAAAAAATGTAGCTTTTTCCAGCGTATGCATGAATACCCCTCATCATGTTATTGACAGAAAACCTAAAGATAGACTAAGAAGCTGTGTTTGTCTATCCATCAAGTGCGCAGGATGACCTCAGAAATAGACCCAGACTCTTAGTTCAAGTATATGAAATACCGCAGAGCAAATGACTCAGATTGTTCCATTAAGAGCAATGGAAATTTCTTCACCTCCATTTCCAATGATAGTGGTTTCTTGATGAAGAAATATTTGCACTGAAAACATTTATTTAGCTAGATAAAAAAATGATTGCAGAACTATTAGCAGGAACATGTTCGAATGAATCAAGACTCAAAATATGCAGTTTTTTTCGTTTTCTCAGTAGTTTAACCAAAGTCTTCATTTCTCGATTTCAAAGTGGCAATCAAAGGAAATTATGCAAGGTCTGTCAGCAAGAAGGGTTAAGTTAGGTGTCGTAATGATGGATTTTTTGTGACTACTTATACTATAAACTATTACATTATATACGACATTTCTCATTTCAAGCATCTGAAAATTCCTCCTACCTCAACAAATGTTCAAACATCTATTTTATTATATGTAAAACATTATTTAAATAAAAATGAACGCACAAGCAATTGGCGCTGGTCTCTAAGAAGGATCCATAAAAGGCCTCAGAGGCGACAGGAAAACAGTGGAACATTCACAATCAGCCAAAAGCCAAGGGCTCTCTCTGAGTGAGGAGGGACTGAGCAGGGGGCGCTGGATTTGTCCAAACAGATGTGATTTTGCGGCAACCATAAAGGACACGGAAAATGTGTTTTTCCTCGGGTGTTGTTGGGCTTACCAACTCAAAGATTTGATTTCCTGTGCAGGGTTTACGAACATGTGGTTGAGGATGCATCCACATACTTTTGCTTTATTCAACAACTCTAAAGCTGCAAGCTCCATGCAGCATCGTTACTTCATTGTGCAGGATTATTAAGCAGATTGCATAATACGATATTTGATACAGTTCTTCTGGATCATCCTGCGCTATTTTTATATAGCACTACAGCTGGTGGAACTGACCCTACAGACCACCGGACACCACAATGATCGAACCAGAAACCTATGACTCATAGCTTTGACTAACAGATTCTGCATATGTACTGAGGGAAACAAATCTTGCATTGATTCTGAGTCAGCTTTGGTCGCACACCCTGTTTACAGTTTTCTTTGCCAGTTTCTCCTCAATGAGCCATTGTTTGAGTGTTGTATGAAGTCACTCAGAAACAGAAATGGTTTGACGCTTGTGATTTTCGCTTCTGGCATTTTACATCATTTTACAAGCCAGGAGCACTAGGAAATATTACACTGTTTAAGTTATTCCAGCAAGCCGATAAAAAAAAAACAAACATTTATTTGAAATCCCCACTGACACTACCTCAGTCACTGTTTATGTGTGAGTAAATTCTCTCTCAGTAACTCCCGTTGATTGATATCTGAGAGACATCAAATATATATTTAATACGCAAGTCATGTTAAAATGCTGTTTATAAAAGGACCAGTTCCTTCATCAAGGTGGATGTTGAGCCCCTAAATGCTCTCATGCTATAAAGGTCTATTTAAAGTTGTCGGAAACAAAATGCATATCAACATTTTTAGTCTTATATGTGTTGATAAAACGGTAAAAAAAACTTAATCTTTCAGATTTGTAAAAACATTTCCTACGTCCCAATCCACAAACTATCTATACTAAAAAGAGGGCAAAATGAGATGTAGTGAGTTCCACATAAAAACAACAGAACCTGGATGGTTTCTTATTTTCAGTTCTGAAGAACAGATTGATGGACACTACAGTTAACAGCAGATATTACCCACAATCCTCTCTCTGATAAACTTGGACGACAATACTAAGATTTGTCTTCATTCGAAGTAATTTAATGATCTATGAATCGTCTATGTAATTTGAAGTTGTATCATTAATTATTTTTTACAAATGAAGATTTCCCAGCATGAAGGATCAGAGAATAATTGATCGATGTGTCAGGAATATAAATAATATCATAGCTTGAAAATGTGACTTGATGATTGACAGAATGGCAAATTAACAACTTTTTAGTACTGTACTAAGTAATGTCCCAGTAATGCCCCAGAACAAAATCATTCACTTTCGCTCCACCTCCATTGAACACGAAGATCATTTAAGTTTCGTGAAAAAAAAACATGTCTGGTTTTTACCGGCAAACCATAATGAGTGGCTTTCTCTCTTTGTTTTGGCTCATAACATTAATGGCTTTAACAATAATAATAAAAAAAAATTTTTTCAGAAAGTTGTCACAGATATTTATGTGTCCAAATTCTAATGAACACAAAGATCGTTTAAGTTTCCAGAAAAAACATGTCTGGCTTTGACTGAGAACCCAAGCGGCATCCTCTGAAGTTATTTAACTGTAGTTCCTCGATCAGCCACTTGAGGCTGACTCTAGAAGTGAGCTGGTTCTCATTCGTTGATTGCTTGAACCCAAATAATCGTTGTTTGTAGCTATATTTCTATTTGTTTTGGCTCGTAGGCTTAAACAATAAAAAAAAAAAATTCTGAAACAAATATGAATGATAATAAAATTGCTGAGCAATGATCAATTTTGAGATTTAATTGAGAAATTAAAAGGAAGGTGAGAAGGATGGCGTAATGGGGTTCTTTCTACTCTCGTGTAACCTCGGTATTGCAATCTTGCCCTCTTTTACATGCAGCCACACACACGTGCTCTGAGTGAACTTTACATGTAGATATATTTAAACCGAGCAGGACGACTTGACCCAGTGTAGCGTGTTCATACAGCGAACTGCCAGAACAGCTCATGAAACTTTATACACAAAAAACCTCTTTGCTATTTTGTCATTAAAGATTTGACTCCAAAAAATCTGGCTACAATAACACTACAGATTCCGCCTCAGTGCTGCTGGAGATAAGCGGAGATTGCAGCTAGCCATGATGCAATGAGGTCCAGACTTGCACCTGCTAGTTTCAACTCGGCCAAGCTCTTTTTTTATGCAAAACGCCAACTTTTTGTTAAAAATCCCTCATTTTAATTCATTTGAATACTTTTCTAGTTTGTTTGGTTTTTAAATGTCGATTTTTAGGATATAGATGACAGTTTTTTCATCTAATTACATTTATCACAACATTAAAAAATGATGTGTACGCAAGGATATTAAAACAAATGGAATATAAAAACTAAAAATTACACATCCTTCGGACCCGATACTACCTCATTCTGTCCTCGTGCCTCAAAAGCAGGATCACTAGAAGTGCAGCGGTTGCCATATTCACATGACCAAACATTGCACGGCTCTCCAGAAGCCTCACAAACACCGCGACAGAAACAGCTGACGGATTGTAACACATCGGCTATGTTTAAATAGATTACGAAAAGAACATTTCAATTGTGAAGTAATGAATTAAACTCATGAAATTAATAGGTTTTATGGTTTTAAGTACTTTAAACACAAAGGAAATCTGCTAATGATTTATTTATTCCACAAGTATGAGTGGTTAAAGACATAGATGCTGAGGTCGGGTGAGGAATATTTTAGATGAGCACATGATGACTTCCTTTAGGCTCCAGATGAAAGCAAATTAAATTCAATTTTATTATTTAGTATATCCAGATTTTGTATTTTCCCAACGTAAACAGACTAGAGAGAGTATTTTCAGTTCTAGTCAGAGGAATCTCACACATTCAGTTCGCATGTGACGGGGGATACAATTTCCTTTGCTTCCTTACTTAGAGCGTCTCATCTTTAGGTCCTGACACAAATCATTTCACATATCATATAGCAGACACCAGCCATTCATGTTCACACACTGCAAATACTCAAAGACATACTAACAGCAACTGAAAGAGCTCTACACGTGTCGATGAAAAGAGAACGACTGTCCCAGTGCAGCCTACCATGAGACTCTGGACAAATGTCAGATAATGTTCCCTCGGGTGGAACACATGCTAGCAGAGGACTTTGATGCGATGTCTTTCAGGGATAAAGTACAGATGGGAACTGGCAGAACTTGTGCTTTGTAGGATTCCAAGGACAGACTGGGGTTTGAACTACAGGCCCTGCATTTTTCCTGAACAGAGAACAAACAACTCTAAAAATGTAACCTTTACACGCTCAGAAATAAAGGTACACGGTGTCACTGGAGAGCTACATTTTAGTGGTGCTTAAAAGAGACAAAACGTATTATAAAAATACTCCATAGAATATTTACAGCAGGGTTAGAAGCCCTCAAAACTGATTAATATTTTTAGTAAAAAACAAAAAAAAAGGTTTGATTTTATTTATAATAAAAATGATGTGCACATACAATAACCAACATAATGTTAACTCTTGTTTTTATTTTGGCAAATGTGGTGAAAAGGTAAAAAGATAAATACATTTGGCGAATCTACTATAAATGATACAGAAACTTGCTGCTTGATCAAAAATAGAGTATAATATTGTAGTGTAGGGTTACACCCTGAGTGTTTATGTCATTATTTCTTCACAGTTAAAGGCATTTACTTTAAAATAATAATTGACCAGTGAATTGTTGTTGTTCATTGTTGATTCTAATAAAGCAATAATAAAGTAAAAATTATAATACATATAATAAAGCAAATTATACATTCAATTTTGAATTGTATTTTTATGTTTTTACATACAAAACGTATAAAGTTATTTCAATATTTTTTTAGATTTTACTGGGGCTTATACTTGTACACATGGTAAATTCAACTGTTAATTCATTCATTTTGGCTTTCTTCCCTTTCGGGGTCGCCACAGCGGAATGAACCACCAACTCCTCTGGCATATGTTTTAAGCGGCGGATGCCCTTCCCAGCCGCAACCCATCGCTGGGAAACATTCACACACACATTCACACTTTAACACTATGGGCAATTGTTCTTATTCAATTCACTTATTCCGCATGTCTTTGTTCTTGTGGGGAAACCGGAGCACCCGGAGAAAACCCACACGATCACGAGGAGAACATGAGAACTCCACACAAAGATACCAACCGACCCAGCCGAGGCTCGAACCAGCGACCTTCTTGCTGTGAGACGACCGTGCTACCCACTGCGCCACTGTGACGCCTCAACTGTTAAGCCAAACTGTTCAACAAAGAAGAGTGAAAAAAATTGTCACATGAAACCCGGTTGTAGAAACAGACATAACATGCATCATAAAATCTGTACGCTTGTAATTAAAGAAGAATCACTATGTAATTCTTCTTTACATAGTGTATTATTCAACCACCCATGTCTATAAAGCACCATTTCTTAAATTAATAGCACAAGTCTGGAACCTGCGATCTCAAAAATTCTACCTCGTTTAAAACTTTAAGTAAAATTGAGAAAAATTTCGGTCAAGGTAAGGCAAGCATAAACAAACTACTGATAAGTTCTTTCCATGTCATTCTTGGAGAAACTCCAAGTTTCAAGTCAGAACATGCTGACAATCTACGGAACGGAATGAGCCTTACATGAACAGAGGGACAAATGATATGAGACACAGATTAAAAAGCATGACATCCAGATAGAATCTAAATAAAACACGTTTGTGTACCATTTCTGGGTCAGGAAGGGATAAAATTATGCTATTTCCAAATTAATGTACTTTTGTTAAAAAAAAGAACCCCACATGCAATGAACATTTTACATGTCACGTCTCACACGTGCTGAGAAAATTTTTAATCAGATAAGTGATTTCCACCCCTCAAACAAACATACAGAGTCAAAATATTATTGATCACACACTATTGATTGCTCAACATAGAAAAACTCCATAGAAACTGGAATCCAGATGTGGGGCATTCAGCTCACTTTTTGTTGGCCTTTAAACGTCAACATCATGCCAATAATCAGTGAAAAATGTCCTGAAGCCGAAGTAAAGTTAACAATCTAAAATAAAAGTAAAAAATGTAGAGTATTTTTGGTGTATTTTGGTTTTTTTTCTAAATAAAGTATTATTGTCTCTGTTGCTTATAAACCATGGAAAAGGACTAGTTATCATAAACTAATATCAACATGTCCTAATCAGATTGTAAATGTAGCGAAGTTATACTAATAATTGCAGATTTGTATAATCTATCAAATCTTTTATATTAGTCAAATATTCTTGTTATTCATGTTGTGACAAATGTACACAATTGGGCTTAAATATTTCAATGTTAGTCAAAATGCATGACCTAAAACTAATAATCTCACAACAAGATAACCATTCCTAACTGGTCTGAAGGAGAAGGATTATGATATGACCCGAGTTGTCCTGAATCCTCATGAGCTGCTGAATCCTCATTAGCCACTGCAACACAGCCCTGACAAGAGCGTGTAGAAGACACAAGTCACCGGTGACGAAGAGCTTATGCTTCCTCACTCTCTATTCCAGACCCAGAGCGAGCCCAGAGCAATGGCCCTCTCTTATGTAATAACAGAAAGTTCCATGTCAAGCTTCTGTTATGTGTCTGTTTGAAAAAGTGCCAGTGGGTCCAAGTGACAAAAGATAAAACATGAAATATATTTGATACTAAAAGAAGAGAGAGAGAGAGAGAGAGAGAGAGAGAGAAAGGGAGCTCGAGCGAGGGAGCGCGCGCGATATCGTTCTCTCTCTCGCACGCGCGCGCGCGTGTTGTAGCGGGCGCCAGACTGGCTCTCTAGATAGCTCTGAGACTATCATCTTCTCGCTCGTCTCTCTCGGTCTCTCGCTCTCGTCTCGTTCTCTCTCTCTCTCTCTCCCTTTCTCCCGCTTGTCGCTCTTTCTTCCTCTCTCCTGTCTAGCTTGGCGCCCTCGCCTCTCTGGCTCTTTTTGCTCCTCTCTCTCATTGTTCTCCTCTCTCGTCTCTCTAGTAATCTCTATTTCTCTCTTCTGGCGAATGCTCATCCTCTCTACCTCTCTCTTCCTCTCTCTCTCTCTCTTTCTCTCTCTCTCTCTCGTTCTCCGCTCTCTCGTCTCTTCCCGGTCTCCGCTTGCCTCGTTGCGGCCTCTCTCATCTTTCTCTTTCTCTCCTCTCTCGCTTGGCGCTCTAGGGGCTCCCCGCGGCTCGTTGGCTCTCTCGCTCCGTCTGGCTCGTTCTCGCTCTGCGCTCCTTTCTGCGCGCGCTCGACTCGGGCTCGCTCGCTCGCCGCTCCTCTCTCTTTCGCGCGCGCGCTCGCTGCTCCTCGCGCCCTTTCCTCTCGCTTCCGCTGCTCGCTGTGGGTCTCGCGCTCTGCGCTGGCGGCTGCGCTCGGCTGTGCTCCGTGGGGGCGCCCCGCGCTCTCTTTTTGTCTCCTTCTCTCTCGCTTTTTTTTCTCGCTCCTCCTTGCTCTCTCTATTGTTGTGTGCTGTCTCTTATCATTTCTCTCTCTACTTGCCTCCTCTCTCTCTCTATCTCGCTGTCTCTCTCTCTCTCTCTCTCCCCTTTCTGCTTCTCTCCCTCTCTCCTCTCTTTTTTCTTCTTCTCTCTCTGTTCTCGATAGTTGTCCCTCTCCTCTCCTCCTCTCTCCCCTTTCCTCTCTCTCTCTCTCTCTCTTTTTCTAGGTTTCTCTCTTTCGTCCTCTCCTCTCTTTCTATCTTTTCTTTTTTCTACTCTCTCTCCTGTTGTTCCTCTCTCTCTCTCCTCTCTCTTGCCCGCTTCTACTTGTTATTGTCTCTTTCTCGACTGATTGCGTCTATATGTCAATTTTCTGGAGCAATTTTACTTGTGTTGATGTGATGTGAAGTATAAGTTCTTTATTTTTAAGTGGTAAGTTTTGTGGTGTTTTTTTGTGTATTGATTTTCTGTTCCTCTTTCGCTCTTATTCTCTCGCTCTCTCTGCGCTCACTTCTTTTTCTACTCTCGCCTTTCGCTACTCCTCCCCTTCTCTTCGTCCTCTCTCCTTTTTTCGACTTCTCTCTGTTCTCGCTCTCAGGGCTCGTATCTCTTCGCCTCTGCGTGGCTTTCTCGGCTCTCTCTCTCGCGCCCTTTCGCGCTCTGCCATCTGCTCTGTTTCGTCCCTGCCCTCTCGCCGCTCTGGCCGCCGTCCGGGCCGACGCGCGGCGCGTCGCGGGCGCGCTCGCGCCCTGCAGCGCGCTCTCGCGCGGTCTGCTTTTCTCCTTGTTTGAGCTGTCGTCCAGGGAGAGTGGGAGGGGGGTGTCCCACTGGTCTGTTTTTATAACCAGGCATCGCCCTCCACAACATTTGGCTTCAAACCCTCACTAATGACCCACTTTCACGCGCTTCAGCCAATCCGAAGCGGTGTGCCTCTCCCATTTACACAAAGGATCTTATGTTAACAGAGGAACTTTGCTTCTCACAACAAACCACCCCTCCAAAAGTGCAAAAAATGCCTTGCTTTGTATTCTCTTTAAACTTCTTCTGCACAAAAACTGTTTTACAAACATTCTTGATTCAAGTCAAGGTGTCATGAAACTATCTAAGAGAACATAACTCTTTTCTGTGTTACAAGATTTTCATTTGTCTTCCCTTGCTTCACTTCTTATCTAACAAAACCTAAAGAAGAAAAATTTTTGAAGATCAGGTCAATAACCCCAGGGCCACTACCCAGAGCTGCAGTTGGCTGTCCCTGTGTCCCCTGTGGCTCCAGAGAGAGCCAAGGTTTAGGAAGAAAATATTTGGCAAGTGATTTTCTTTTCTTTAAAAAGCACAAAAATAATTTGGTCAGCTTATCAATTACATAAAATAAGCATGTTCATACAGGAGTTTATGCAAGGGCATATCATGAAATTAAAGTTCTAGACCTTTATTTCAAAAACTCACATGTTCATTACACACAGATTGAAGCCTTTATCACTCTTTATATGGGGATTATTATGGGCCAAGAAAATGAAAAGCAAAATGTTATGTCTCAATTAATCTGCAAAGGTTTCCTTAAAATTTAAATGTTTATCTGCTGAGAAATCTGTCTGTTTATATCTACTGTGCTAGAATCACAAGACTGCAATATTTACAGATATCCTGCATTTTACTATAACGCATAATAATCACGTGCAATTAAAAATATCCAAAAATAGTCACTGACACCTAAACAAGCAGGGTGAGGATGCAAAGCCATTCCGAAAGAAGCTGATTATTTATAAGCAATTCTGAATTCAAGTAAATTATGAAACTTTTTTTAAAACATGGTGGCAGGGATATGCCCCAGCAGTGTTAACCACAATCTTTAAGCCCATAAAAAGGTATGCTTCAAAAAATTGGAATGAGAATGGAGGCAGCACATCAAGGACCTCTATGCAATAATGCTTCTTGCTAGAATGGTGGCTTAATGATAAATGAGCAGTGCCACTGGTTAATCGCCTCTTCTGTCAGCAGTGCCAAATCTATTAAAAAAACATTTCCCAAAGAAACAACATTTGTCGTATTGTGCAGACCTGAGTTGTCTCTTTCTTCCCCCGAGCCAATATAACTTGATGCTTTGGAGTCATGGGCCTCATAGAATGTTTGATAGTTTCAGAAAATAGCTGTTTTGTGCTAGCAGTAACATGTTCCCAGTGACGTCTACTGACTCTAGCTCTATTGTTTCAATTGTGCCCCCGCTCCCTCAACTGTTTTTCTAGCCTGTTGTGTTTCAATAAAATCAGGCTTTTGTGTTGTTGTTTGCAGCAGGCATGATGTCATAACTTCTGTAGTTGCAAAAGAAGGATTGGACCATGTCTGAAGCTTTGCATTACTTCTCATCTCATCATACACAAACGCTGTCATTATGAATATAAAAAGGTTAGATCCATAAAAGTCCATACTCTGAAAAGTACAGCTAAGCATGTCCATTGGTCCTTTAAACTGACCTAAACAAGAGGGTGAATAAGCAAAACTAATTATAAGTATTCTGTAAATCAAGTTGTACAATTTTTAAATCATTACTATTTGTTACATCTTGCTAATACATGAACAAATACACAATTTTGCGTTTCCTTATTTTAATTTTTCTCTTTTTATCTTTCCTCTTATCTCATCTCTGTCCTTTCCCAGTCTCTTCGGCCTCCTTCGCACCTGTTTCTGTCCACGATCAGCCAACTTCTCTCCGACGCCCACTTGTTTTTTTTTGTCTTTGTTAATATATTAGTGTCCCCTCCTCAGATTGCTTAAAATGAATTAGATTGATGACTTTGATTTATAGCATTTGTTATGTATAGCAATCTGTTTTTTAAAATGAAACATCTTAAAAGTTGGATTTTAGTTGCTTATGTTGGTAATACTTTGAGATGCATTATGACAATATAGAGCGACGTTATATCGATAACATAATTTGTGACCTACAAATTCGATTACCAAATCCCACGCATCCTCCAAATTATCTAAATGGACAAATAGTGTCCAGTTCAAGTGTTCACTTCATAACATTCAAAAGACTGGAACCTCATTGTTGGCAAAATGTAAAAAAAATAAATATTAAATTATATTAAACA